>CAJOBZ010000039.1:1310000-1910000 GCA_905332375.1 Pieris macdunnoughi
GAATTATATTGAATTTCACGTAAATGCCATCAAAAATATAACTTGTAAAACGCAGTTCTTCTCACCTTTGTTTTAAGTTATTTCGTAATTAGCTAACCTAAGAACATCTTATACTGACTATATCAAGATTAAAAGTATTGTTTGTTTTAAATATATTAATTGGGATGAGAGCGAACAGCGGATCACTGTATGATTAGGTGTTTACCGCCGCCCATAGACACCAGGACGTTGCCGGCCTTTAAAATAATGGTACGCACTTCTTTTGATGGGTCCTAAGTCGTAACAGTTCGGAAATACGTGGAATGGCAGCTGAATCCTAAGTGGTGGAGACAAAAAAGTGTCTTTAAGAAGCACTATGTCGTGAAACGCCACACGTCACGAATTTTGCATTCATTCTTGATATCCGATGATAAAAATTTTAAGTTCTTCGGAACACTAATTAATGTTTGTCAATATTTCGTTTTTAACAATTGGTTTGGAACCTGTAGAATGTCTAATTTACGCTTTATATTAAAATGTTACTACGTTCTTTGCGATTAAAGACCAGTTTGTTATCTACTCCGAAAGAAGTCGTTCTTTTATTAAAACTGTCGAGAAAACCTTAACATAACTCATACAAAAAACAAAATAGTCTACACTAATTCAACTACCACTACAAATTGTCTCCTATTCAAGCTGTTTACGCTGTGATGGAAAGAGACAGAAAAACGTTGCATTGGAACCAGTTCAGTCTTTACGTCTCCATACTAGCAATTATGCTAGTCCTGCACACCAACCGGATATTACCAACATTAAAATTTTGCTTTACCTTGAGTCCAGCGTGGAGTTGAGCCGTTGGGAGCGTCTCAAAGGAGCGTTCCTGACCGCGCTCACTGGCTCCTCCCAGCTGCCGCCCGCTGATCGATGTTCATCTGAAAACACTTGACTATCAGCTGTATTCTACATCACTTGGGTCATATGTTCCAGACGGGTTAAAAAGAGGCGTAGCACGAAATAAAAAATAAAAATCCATAAAATGTTTTCAAATAGATATGATGATGATAGATAGATATGTCTCACTTATATGATGGTACATATATATTGTATATATACATATATTTCAATTAAGTTTTTTAGTTCTCCTTGCTATTCAATGTATAATCAATTTTAAATAATTAATTATTATCCTCAGGGGTCGTTGAGATTACCTAATTATTTTGTTTACTCGACAAGATATGTTCAACCCCATTCTCTTAACATTAACGACAATAATTCATCTTCATCAGACATAATGCGAGTGTTTTCTGTTTAAATAACAATAATTTCTAATAAATAAAATTCTAACGTATCCAAGCCCAGACAGAACAAAATGTAAGCAAGTAGTGATTCCCCCCTACAACTTCGTATAACGCGATTTCCGTCTCGGTAATTTCCCCCTATAACGCGATTTCTCATGTTAAATTTCTGTAGTGTGAAACTAATATTGATTCGTCAAGTCCATAATTATTTTTTCGTAACTTTACACCTTTAATTGTGTTGTTATAAAATTAAACTAAATAACTTTATTAAATTCGTGTTCCCAGAATATGATTTCGCGATAATGCGGGCCGGGTATACCGCGTTATTGGGAGGATCACTGATCAACAATTATGAAACATATTATATACTAGCGGACCCGACACACCTTATCCTGAATGATATTTCAAACGATTATGATATTAAACAAAGTATGAAAGTACCAACAGCAGCGCCATCTGGCGGGCTGATAAGCGAATCTAAACCATCTAAGGCACCACCCAAAAACATTTAAAAAAATTCATTCAAATCGGTCCAGCCGTTTAAGAGGAGTATAAAAAGATTATAAAGATAATTCAATATGAGACACACACAATGTCAAAGCCAGAGACAATCACAAAAACACTTACCCTAACCTTTGGAAGCATTAAAGAAAAACAAACATATATTACTATTTCGTTATTATACACTTTAGATTTATTTAAATATATTATATTAAAGATGGAAGCAATTAAATGACCTTGCTTATGATAAAAACTAAATCATTCTTACGATAGTTATAAAGTCCGCTCGTCTCTTACGAATAATTTAGTTTACATTCGAATTAAAAGGAATAGACATCGTTCTCTGTTTTCAACGTTTCAAAAGTATGGATAGGAATTTCCCGACTTACGATTGACGATCGCTTGATCGCATAAAATCTGGATTGGAAATAATTTTAGATTATAGATCGAGTATAGAGCAGTGTTGGCCTAGCGGCTTCAGCGTGTGACTCTCATCCCTGAGGTCGTAGGTTCGATCCCCGGCTGTGCACCAATGGACTTTCTATTTGCGCATTTAACATTCGTTCGAACGGTGAAGGAAAACATCGTGAGGAAACTCGGCTTGCCTTATACCCAAAAAGTCGACGGCGTGTGTCAGGCACAGGCGGCTGATAACCCACCTGCCTATAAGACACATGATCATGTAACAGATACAGAAATCTGAGACCCAGACCTAAAAAGGTTTATTTTTTTATAGAAATCGGCCGTTAAAGAATACCGTTGGAGCGGCTCTTGAAAACATATTTTTTAATCGATGTGAGGCGTTACCTCGCTATAACCTTCATCCAGCAAAGTAGTTCTTATTGTTAATATAATCATAGTTTAAAGCTGACTGTACAAAATCCTTTATAACATTGACACCAGCATGTGGGTGGCATATCACGTTTTCTATACTATATGCTATACAAAATCTTGTCAATTATAATTTTTTTTTTTTAAACTGCATACATCCCATCTTTGTAATATGACTTAGTCACATAATTAACGATACATCGTGAACGGCCCCCCTACGACAACCTATTTTTCCTTGTAGTAAATCGAACGTTAAAATATACACGCGGATTCAAACATATTTTTAAAGATGTTCTTACAAAACCTTGACGATTGCAGAAAAGCCAGTACTTATGTATATATATATTAAACTATATATATATAACTTTATAAATGGACCCCACATGACGTTGTCCTGGCATGATTTTAAAGCGATTAGGATATTAAGACAAAGTATGAAAGTGACCGACTGCAGTACCATCTGCCAGACTGATTTGTGAATCTAAACCATTCCCAGATCCCTTGAACACACTACAAAAATTTCATCAAAATCGGTCCAGTCGTTTGAGAGAAGTTCAGTCACATACACACGCACACAAGAAATATATATATTAAGATATATATATCGCATTTATATTAAACTAATAGTGCATATATATACCTAGCACTCGCATAAAGCATGGATATGATTGTGAGACATATAAGAGGAACATACAAAACAAATACATACATTTCCACTTCTTGATCAGTCTATGTCTAAATTTTATTCTATCCCATTTCCTGGTTTTCATTTCTACAATCTGTTATGCAACTTTGCCCCTAAGTTCATAACCTACACTCCACGGAACAATACACACATGTTAACTCTAAACATCGGCATGTATCACTAAATGAATATCTTAACACACACATGTAGGTGACACACAATCACATGTATGAGCATCAAATGCGATAACATTCGGTAACTTGTAGTTAAATTCATTATACGGTATTTGAATTAATAGTTTAAATAGTTTTATATATATAATTAAAGGCCTATATATATGTGAAAAAAACCATAATGTATAATTATATAGGGGAAGGTCGGGACCCTTCGTACGGTTTTCACATTTTATTTTTAATTTTTTTTCTTTTTCCATTAATCAATCATCTGCAAGCTTAAATTTATAGTCCTACTATCTGAGATTCATATAAAAAAATGACAAATGATTTCATCTTATGGTTCAACCATAATTATGATTTAAACTAAATCTGGGAAACGTACGAATCTGCCCCATTCGCGGGGGCACCCCTTCGTACAGTGTTGGAGGTACCTTCGTACGCTGTGGGGTAGTTCCGTACGTGCGATTAAAACGACACGTATAAATCAAAAATTCATTTATTAGCAATGAAATTAAACACAAAAATAAAGATTTAACTTCTATTAAACAAAAATAAAAATACTTTTCTTATAGTGAACAAAAATTACATAGCTTTTAGCATTAATTAGTTAGGTATCTTAAATTTAGAATCACATTTTTTAATCTTTGGTGCGGATTAGCACTTCTTATTTTCGGGTGTGGCAGTATAAATTCGTGGTTTTCCTGGCCGTCGTCGTCATTTTTTTTGTTTTATTACTTCTTACAACATGCGGATAGGGTCGAAACGCTTCTGGTGTCAAAACTGACTTCGAAGGATTATTTGATGGATTGGTAAATTATTCAAAGCATCTGGTTCACAGGCATCAAAATCAACCTTAATAAAGATAATAAAAATAGGTATTAATATATATTTACATAGACGATAGCAATGATAGCAACACAGGACAAAGTTAATGCAAATATTAGCAATTAGCACACTAATACAATCTTTCCTACCTACCAGAGGGTTTAGTCAAGATGCCTTATTATTATTTGTATGTAGCAAGTCGAAAACTTAATTTGTATGAAAATGACAGTTCGTGTCCACAAAATATTTTCATACAAATTAAGTTGTACAATTCGTTCAAATGTGCCCCATCTAGTGCTGTCCGAAAGTTACCCCCACTAACTGAATAACAACAAAATATAACTTATTTTAATATTAAAAGGAAAACGTCATAAATTAAGTATTGGAGACGTATCTTAAGTATATTTTGCTAGTTACTGATAGAATACTCTACACGAAAACTTATTTTATCTACGGTAACAAGAGCAAAAAACATTGATCAAAAAATTACTTACCGAGCGCGAAAACACGTCCATGCCTGAAGCTTCACTCTCATCGGTGCGAATTTCACCAAACTTCGTTGATGTATAGTTCGTACCTCGACTCATGCACACATACAAAAACAAGACTGTACTTTGTTTCGTTCAAGTTTTATTTTGACTGTATGAATGTGCCCCGCGTACGAAAAGGGTAACGATCTTCCCCTATATAACAAATTTGTATTTCTGTATGTTTTAATAAAATCAACCTGCATTTGATTTTAAAAATATTTAATCATTAATAAAATAATACGTTATATATATATACATATATATTACATATGTTACTTTATTCATTACGTAATCCTACAGCTAACATAATTTTTATACAACAAAAAACAATTATTCAAAACACATAGCCAAATGGAATATATATATATAATGGTACATTAAAGGAAAAAATCAATAAAAATGATTAGATACGTATTACCTAATTCGGCTGTGTTGTGTGATGATGTGAAAGTGAGGGTATATACGTGAGGGTGTGTATGTGTGCTCAATAATGTAAATAAACTAATTTAATGTGGGAAGCCTGGATAGCTCCAACTTGTCATACATTTGAATGACTTTATTGTTCTCTCTACGTGACTATATGAAATATATTTATTATTAAAACCCTTTTTTGCAATCAAATTTATCATAATGGTATTCCAAATATTTAATTTATGCAAATAATATTTAGTAATGGTTAATTAGTAATATTGACAATGAAATTTGGTAGCGCCACTATCTATATGATAATTTTATTTACATTAACTGACAAGCATATATTTATTTATAGATAGTATATATTTGTACACGCATACTTCTCATTTTCATCAGTTGCTTTCTAAATTAATAGTCGACCTACGAAAGTAATATAAATTACAAGACAATTAAATACTTCGTTCATCACCTATCTCACGGAACGGCACAAAGTACTTTAAGGGTGAAATAACACTGATTTAGTTTTTATTAATAATATCTGTTTTATTGACTAATTAATATGCGATTGTGGCGTTAAACTGTCCGTCAAGTGCCTTAAGAGTACTTAAAAAACAATTGTTGATAGGCCGCATCCTAACAACACTTAAATAAACACAGCTGAAATATTAACGGTAACATTAAGCCGAGTTTATTTTTCAAAACCCGGGGGGGGGGGTTTTTTTTTTCCCCCCCCCCCCCCCCCCCCCCCCCCCCCCTTTTCCCCTTTCCCCCCCCCCCGCGGGGGGGGGGGGGGGCGGGGGCGCGCGCCCGCGGGCCCCGCCCTTTTTTTTCCCCCCCCCCCCCCCCCCCCCCCCCCCCCCCCCCCCGCGCGCCCCGGGGGGGGGGGGGGGGGGGGGGGGGGGGGGGGGGGGGGGGGGGGGGGGGGGGGGGGGCCCCGCCCCCCCCCCCCCCCCCCCCCCCCCCCGGCGGGGGGGGGGGGAAAAAAAAATTTCCCCCCCCCCCCCCCCCCCCCCCCCCCCCCCCCCCCCCCCCCCCCCCCCCCCCCCCCCCGGGGGGGGGGCCCCCCCCGCCGGCGCCCCCCCCCCCCCCCCCCCCCCCCCCCCCCCCCCCCCCCCCCCCCCCCCCCCCCCCCCCCCCCCCCCCCCCCCCCCCCCCCCCCCCCCCCCCCCCCCCCCCCCCCCAAATTGGGTTAAGAAAAGCGCTAAGTCTGGCTCCCGTACATCAATAATTATTGCATTTTGGCATACGTAAGTCCTAGTTCGCGCTAAGTTGAGTCTGATCCTAACTTTAAGTAATGTTACCAGCGTCTATTAAGATGTTCTATGGATTTTTTAATACAAAATAAATTATTACTATGAGGCAAAATATTACGTAGTGTGAATAGCAGGAACATCGAGATTTATAATTAATCATTTTTAAATACAGTCGAGACTCGATAATGTGAAACTCAAAGGACCAGAGATAAATTTCAAGTAGATTTCAAGTTTACGATGGCGTAGTCTTGCTTGCTCTTTCGCAAATTTTGCAAACGTTTTCGACATTCATAAGCATGCCCTAAGACGCATCAAAATTGAATAAACGTATTTTGATTTTTTGACCAAGAGTTAAAAATAACAAGCGTTTCAATAACCACGAGTGGGAGGGAGGACTCAAGTAAATAAGAGTTTGATAATAATTCGTGATTTATTATTTCTATATTATTGTGTAATTGCAATTAAATACAATAATACAATTATTCACAAATTTCAATTTCAATAACTAACTGTTGTGGTCTTTGGCAGAATGACCAGCGCTGTGGAACACGTCTGCACCACAGCATAATGCTGAGCCAGGGCCAATTACAACCACAACACACTTAAAATGTACCTTATTCCTTTTTTCATATTTTTTGTTATTTTTCTTTTTTTGATTATTATTATTATTATTTTGTGTGTTTCGTTAGTAATACATGTTAGGTTATGTTAAAATGAATTAAAAAAAACAAGTGACAGGTAAATGTTAAACACTTCAAATTACAGAGAGTAGGAAAGCCCGAACTCAAATTATCGCATGTTGGCAAGCAAGATACGTACTATTACTTCAACTTCAAATCATCGAGATGATTAACGTTGATTTGATTCAACTTTGAAACATAACATTTATTATAACATTAATGAAACAAAAAAATAAAAATGAATGAGAGATAACAATTTTATTTCTTCTAAATAAGAAGGTACATTTTAAATGTGTAATGCGTGTGGGCTGTGGTTGTAATTGGCCCTGATTCATCATTATGCTGTGGAGCAGACTGTTCCACAGCGATGGTCATTCTGCCAGCAACCACAGGAGCTAGCTGCGCCTGTGTCGCAAAAAAATAACAAGAATCGAGTATTTATCAAGAGACCTGATTTTTTTTAATCATCCAGAGTCGACTGTACCAAATACAATAAGATAACGGTAGGAATATGAAAGTGAAGCACACAAAGATAGCCTAAAATCAATAACATTTCGAAACATTGAAGGCAAAATGGTACATTGAGGGCACACGTTAATACAAGCACTGATAGCCTGATTAGATGAACACCCGCTGTGGGTCAGGTAAAAGTGAAACTTGGTACGAATTCTCTCGTTCCTAATGTACTAATCTGTACAGTACGACATATTAAAAAATAAAATAAATCAGTGGCGCTACAACCTCTTTAGGTCTTGGCCTCAGATTCTGAATCTGTTTCATGATCATTTTGAAATCTAATAGGCAAGTAGCTAATCAGCCTCCAGTGCCTGACACACGCCGTCGACTTTTTGGGTTTAAGACATGTCGGTTTCCTCACGATGTTTTCCTTCACCGTTCGAGCAAATGTTAAATGTGCACAAAGAAAGAATGTCCATTGGTGCACAACCGGGGATCGAACCTACGACCTCAGGTATGAGAGTCGCACGCTGAAGCTAGGCCAACACTGGTCATTAGTACGACCTATTACAACGGCTAATAGCCCGCATAGAAATAGTTTTGTTTAAAAACTGTTCGTGGAATCTTCGATGTTATCAAAACAATGATTCTTAGAGAATCAATATTATCTATAACAATCACTGAGACGTGGCATAGTGGCTGGAGCGTGCACCTTCAAACTCTAGAGGCTCTCAAGGTGTGCACTGATGGATTTTTCCATGCGCATTTCACACTACGGCGAAGCAAGAAATCGGCATTTCTTAGAGTTGTT
Source organism: Pieris macdunnoughi (assembly GCA_905332375.1). Lineage (NCBI taxonomy): Eukaryota > Metazoa > Arthropoda > Insecta > Lepidoptera > Pieridae > Pieris > Pieris macdunnoughi. The sequence goes on from CAJOBZ010000039.1 coordinate 1,318,440, forward strand.
CAGACTAATACGTGCAGCTAAGTTTCATTATCGGACGTCAAAGCAAAATACAAAGTATCATCCGTATCACCTCGACGTCCGTCGTTCCACAAGCCAGCGTTCCTTAAGGCAGTTTTTGCCGCGCACCACCACTATGTGGAACCAGCTGCCCACTGGAGTATTTCCGAACCAATTAGACTTAGGGTCTTTCAAGAAAAGAGCGTACCAATTCTTGAAAGGCCGGCAACACACTTGCGAGCCTTCTGGAAATGTGAGTGTCCATGGGCGGCGGTATCACTTTACATCAGGTGAGCCTCCAGCCCGTTTGCCTCCCATTACATATAAACCCAATATCAACGGCGTTCAGGTACAGTAGGCTGATCACCTAGTTGCCTATTAAGAAAATTAAAAGATCTCGAAACATACATAAATCTTATGCCAAGACCCAAAGGGTAGAGCCACAGATATTTTTATAACTGGACTCGATTTGTAATGTATATTACAAATACATATATATTAAGTCTAGTAGGAAGACCTTTCTATGTTTTTGGTAAATTATTATAAACCTTAATTGCCATGCAAAAGGTGTTTTTCCTATACAATCCCAGATACATTTTTTGGCATGGCCAATTTCTCCCATGTCTACATCGACATCCATTCCCGTTGACCAAAAAATAATTATGTTTTTGTGAACGAATAAGGATATTTCTAAAATATACATACAGAGAAGAGATAAAATTTTAAGCCTCTTAAACAAAGGTCCGCAACTATCAAAATAGTTTGTTCCACAAATTGCTCTAATACATTTTTTGAGCCTTAAATACCCTATTTACTTCGACTGAATTTCCCACAAATTTTATATAGATAGTAATATACAGATGGCGCAACGAATCAACCCAGGCAATCTTTCTGTGTTAGCGGTTCGAGATCAGAGGCGCCGTCAAACACGCCCCGTCACTCATACACTCATTGTTCGAGATCTTTATGATTCATAACATTGCAGTTTCTGATAAGAATACAGCAAATAGGGCGGGCAACCATGAACCAACATGATTTATGTCGTTGACATGATTCCGTTAGCGATAAATGTAATAGGTTAAACATTTCAAAGAAACGAAAATGATGTCCCGTAAGACAGAACATAGCGACCAAACTTGGACCTACTGGAAAGAGATGTGTAGGACGACACAACGATACGACAGATATCTAGAACTAGCGGGGATACTGGATGAATGGTGTTCAAAATAAAGAAGAGGCTTTTACCCTAAAACCTTAATTTCTAGAACTTATACTAAGAAATGAAAACTAAACAATTATTGTATGAATTAATTAATAAATCATTAATAATAATAATACAGTTCTATTGACGGAAAATAAGGTTAAGGTATAGTAAATTTATCAGGAAGCAGATATATCAACTGTTTTAAAAAGACAAATGCCATGACAGCAGACGGGAAAATCAAGTAAAATCGAGCTAAGGAATAAAACTATATTTATTATGAAACAGATAGACTTTAATATTAACAAAAATACAAATAAACTATAAAGAGTCTTGAATATATCCTACAACAAAAAAGAATAATTATATATAGACATCAAAGAAAGTCAAGTAGACAATACAATATATATAGAAAATCTCACATAAGACGAAAAAACTAACAAATAACTATAAACATGAAACACAATGCTTAAGTAAAGAATAACAATAGATTTTTGTACGAAAATCTAAGCATATTTTGAACGAAACAGAAACGTGTATCGAATAGAATTTGAACAAATTGAAGAAAATTGATTCTTTCGAGCTGTCAACAAACGTTACATAATTCAAGAAACTATTTATTTATTAATATAAAAATAACATGTATACTTAAAAGATACAAGAAAATATGACGTCACACAAACACATACACATCAATTATATTAGAACATAATAATTTCAAACTAAAAATCTAAAACTAAATAGAAACTTAAAGCACATTAAGAGCGTGATAAACAAAATTACGGTAAGTTGGAAGATTGTTGTAAAATATATCAATATTTTCATTAATGTTAGTAATCAAGTTGTAAGAGCGAGATAGCCTATTCACTGGACCATTAAAAGTAGCAGTTAAGCGAGTCGGCATGTTAGTCACCAATATATCTTTAACAAGAAAATTATTAACTTAATGGTCAAAATTTGTATCCAGAATACGTCGTATATCTTCAGGCAAGTCTTCTTTATTCTTTTAACATAAAAATGATAAAAAACAACTCAATTTAGAAAGCAAGAGCTCAGAAGAAGCGTTAGCAGGAAGCGAACGGAGAAAGAAAGCCATAGACAGAGTTATTTGGCTAGAGGAGGCCATTACCCGTGAAGGGGTTCCGATCAATGCTACTGAAGGAAGCTAGGATATATAAGGATAACAAGAAAATGTATATAACAAATCTAAACTGTATATTCTTCTTTTTGTACGATTGAAAATTAAAGGAGCTTTTATTATTATTATATTAGGTCCTTACATATGAAATTATCGTTTTGAATGGGAGGAACAAAAAGTATTTTTTTTAAATAGAATGTAATTAACTAATCACGGTATGTACCATTGCTATCTATGCACTTTTGAGAGTAATGAAAAAAAAAGCGGGAAAATGAAATGAATCATGGTTTTCGAAAAACAAAATTGCACATGTAAAAAATTGAATTTGGAATTCCTAACCAAAGAGGATTTGCGGTCAAAGTGGCCAGAACGAGAAAACGCCAATTTCATATGTAAGGATCTAATATTATTCGATGCTAAGTGACTTTAGTTATCCTTCCTCACATATATACAACAAAATGTACAAAATTACCCAAACAACTTAACAATTATTAGTCATTTACTGCATTCGACGTGTACATGACGTCTGTATAAAAACACATCACAAAGTCCAACCACAATGAATAGACGAAATTTACCGGAAGATTTTGTACGCAAACGTCTTATATTAACTTGGAAACGTTCATTCATTTTCATTATCACACTCCTAATTCTTGTGAATAGTAGACAAAATTTCGCGTGTTACCACGGTTACCAACAAAACATCGTAACCATGACAACAACTTTTTCGAGATGACATAAACGATTTGAGCATGACGTACGTACGTAGAGATAACTCAAGTTTGGCTCTGTACATCGAGAGCAAACAACGTCTATGGTGAGAGAACGTTGAGGTATTTGCTACCGCGGCTAATAAATGGATACCCAGTCAGTTATTAGATGGCCTAACGTTGACTAACATAAAAAGTAAATTGAAAAACTATTTTTATATGCATTTGTCGAATTCGTAAACAAAACTGCTGTGTTTATATTTATACAAACCAAAGCGGTTTTCTTAAGTAACATATTAGGATTTTATTAATATAATATTCTGTAAAATAAATTGAAAAAAGTATCTATAGTAGTAATTTTAATAAATATTTTCAGCCCACAACTACGTCGTACAAAAATGCAAGCGTTATAAAAACTTAAACCAACTAGTTTGTATCGAGAATTTAACAATACCTACATTTTTAAATTATGAAGTTATTTTTTTTATTTTAAAGCTGTCGACATTCGTGAATGAAGTATTTCCCAACCAATTCGACATAGGGTCCTTCAAGAAAAGAGCGTACCAATTCTTAGAAAGCTGGCAACGTACTCGCGAGCCCTCTGGCATTGAGAATGTCCATGAGCGGCGGTATCATTAAACATCAGATGAGCCTTTTGCCACCAGTTTAAAAAAAAATAATAAGAAACCAAACAAACGCGCCAACCGCTAAAAACCACAGCTAGTTTTTAATAAAATAGATACGTATAATATTTTTTATTTACTAAATAAATCAGTGGCGCTACAACCTTTTTAGGTATGGGCCTCAGATTTCTGTATCTGTTTCAAAATCATTTGTTAATCTAGAGGCCAGTAGCCTCCTGTGCCTGACGCACGTCGTCGACTTTTTGGGTCTAAGGCAAGCCGGTTTCCTCACGATGTTTTCCTTCACCGTTTGAACGAATGTTGAAATGCGCACATAAAACGAAATTCCATTGGTGCACAGCCGGGGATCGAACCTACGACCTCAGGCATGAGAAACAGTGCTAAAATATTTACTATTAAACCCCAAACCCCCAAACCAAAAAACCCCCCGGAAAACCCCCCCCCTTATTCCCCCCCCGGAGGCTGCTTCCCCCCCCAAAAACCCCCCGGGCCCCCCCCCCCCCCCCCCCCGGCGCCCCCGGGGGCGCGGGGGGGGGGGGCCCCCCCCCCCCCCCGGGGGGGCCTCCCCCCCTTTTCATCACCCCCCCCTTCTTTGTTTTAGTGGTTTTAAAAAAAAATCCCAAACCCCCCCCCCCCCCCCCACGCCAAGGGGCCGCGGCGCCGGCCCCCCCTCCCCCCCCCCCCCCCCCCGGGCCGGCCGGGCCCTTCTTCCCCCCCCCCCCCCCCCCCCCCCCCCCCCCCCCCCCCCCCCCCCCCCCCCCCCCCCCCCCCCCCCCCCCCCCCCCCCCCCCCCCCCGGCGGCCCCCGCCCGGCCCCCCCCCCCCCCCCGCCGCCCCGGGGGGGGGGGGGGGCCCCCCCCCCCCCCCCCCCCCCCCCCCGGGCCCCCCCCCCCCCCCCCCCCCCCCCCCCCCCCCCCCCCCCCCCCCCCGGCCCCCCCCGGGGGGGGGGGGGCCCCCCCCCCCCCCCCCCCCCCCCCCCCCCCCCCCCCCCCCCCCCCCCCCCCCCCCCCCCCCCCCCCCCCCCCCCCCCCCCCCCCCCCCCCCCCCCCCCCCCCCCCCCCCCCCCCCCCCCCCCCCCCCCCCCCCCCCCCCCCCCCCCCCCGGGGGGCCGGGGGGGGGGGGGGCCCCCCCCCCCCCGGGGGGGGGCCCCCCCCCCCCCCCCCCCCCCCCCCCCCCCCCCTTCCCCCCCCCCCCCCCCCCCCCCCCCCCCCCCCCCCCCCCCCCCCCCCCCCCCCCCCCCCCCCCCCCCCCCCCCCCCCCCCCCCCCCCCCCCCCCCCCCCCCCCCCCCCCCCCCCCCCCCCCCCCCCCCCCCCCCCCCCCCCCCCCCCCCCCCCCCCCCCCCCCCCCCCCCCCCCCCCCCCCCCCCCCCCCCCCCCCCCCCCCCCCCCCCCCCCCCCCCCCCCCCCCCCCCCCCCCCCCCCCCCCCCCCCCCCCCCCCCCCCCCCCCCCCCCCCCCCCCCCCCCCCCCCCCCCCCCCGCCCGCCCCCCCCCCCCCCCCCCCCCCCCCCCCCCCCCCCCCCCCCCCCCCCCCCCCCCCCCCCCCCCCCCCCCCCCCCCCCCCCCCCCCCCCCCCCCCCCCCCCCCCCCCCCCCCCCCCCCCCCCCCCCCCCCCCCCCCCCCCCCCCCCCCCCCCCCCCCCCCCCCCCCCCCCCCCCCCCCCCCCCCCCCCCCCCCCCCCCCCCCCCCCCCCCCCCCCCCCCCCCCCCCCCCCCCCCCCCCCCCCCCCCCCCCCCCCCCCCCCCCCCCCCCCCCCCCCCCCCCCCCCCCCCCCCCCCCCCCCCCCCCCCCCCCCCCCCCCCCCCCCCCCCCCCCCCCCCCCCCCCCCCCCCCCCCCCCCCCCCCCCCCCCCCCCCCCCCCCCCCCCCCCCCCCCCCCCCCCCCCCCCCCCCCCCCCCCCCCCCCCCCCCCCCCCCCCCCCCCCCCCCCCCCCCCCCCCCCCCCCCCCCCCCCCCCCCCCCCCCCCCCCCCCCCCCCCCCCCCCCCCCCCCCCCCCCCCCCCCCCCCCCCCCCCCCCCCCCCCCCCCCCCCCCCCCCCCCCCCCCCCCCCCCCCCCCCCCCCCCCCCCCCCCCCCCCCCCCCCCCCCCCCCCCCCCCCCCCCCCCCCCCCCCCCCCCCCCCCCCCCCCCCCCCCCCCCCCCCCCCCCCCCCCCCCCCCCCCCCCCCCCCCCCCCCCCCCCCCCCCCCCCCCCCCCCCCCCCCCCCCCCCCCCCCCCCCCCCCCCCCCCCCCCCCCCCCCCCCCCCCCCCCCCCCCCCCCCCCCCCCCCCCCCCCCCCCCCCCCCCCCCCCCCCCCCCCCCCCCCCCCCCCCCCCCCCCCCCCCCCCCCCCCCCCCCCCCCCCCCCCCCCCCCCCCCCCCCCCCCCCCCCCCCCCCCCCCCCCCCCCCCCCCCCCCCCCCCCCCCCCCCCCCCCCCCCCCCCCCCCCCCCCCCCCCCCCCCCCCCCCCCCCCCCCCCCCCCCCCCCCTTTTATTCAAATACTCTTAGCTTACTATTGCACGCGCTTTAATTACCGAATTAACATAGCATAGTAACATAGCGTTATAGAACTGCCAGCACTCCTTAATAAATGAACTATCCAACACATTCAAACAATTACTTGGAGATTCGCCCATTCTTCAGCGACATTAGTATAGATTTTATTCCTCGACATAAAACGGGTCACGGTAAACTCGAAGGTAAAGACGTAATAAATTAAACGCGTCCAAAACCGCAACAGGATTACGTTCCATACTTGGAAATTAATCTTATCTCTGACTTGCACCGCCTTTCATTAGTAGGGCAAGTTATTTAGGACACGTATTTATCAATTTGCCAAGTTAATAACTCAAATTCTGCATTCTCAAATAGTTAAAGTTTTTCCACCGCATTATAAACGTGAAAAAAGAATTTTGAATTGAGATAATGTTTCAGAATTAGTAAGTAACTAGGCCTACAAGCGACCAGGCATTAAGCGCAATTGCCTTCTTTGATCTCCAACATATCTTTGTCCTGTGTGTATTGTCCGGCAATAACAAGAACATCACTGTACTTACGATAAGTCAGATCTTCAACCACGATATTCAATGTGTAATTGTGTAATGAATTTATACAATGTATATTAAAAGAAACTAGTTTCTTTATTATATACTAGATGGTGCTAGCAGCCACCGCGGTTTGCAAAATCAGTTGGTTTGTAGTTGTCAGAAGTCGACGTCACCGTGATTGAGTTCGATATTGTTTAATAATAAGGTTATTGTAAAAAGCTTTTTAAGGATTTAAATTTAAATAATAAATGTCGCTTCCAGGTAGGATAGTGCGATTAAAGTTTTATAATTTAATTGGTATAGTGTGTAAGTACCTACTAAAATAAAATAAAAACGTGTGTGTACTTATGTACTCGCGTTACAAGTTATACTTCTATGGCGTAACAAGACAAAAATCTTTTCAAATTTTTTATTCTACTTTTGTAGAAAAATTAAAAATGTTGACTTCAGGGTGTCGGTTTTTGTGACGGTGTGCGCGCGCATCGTATAAATTTATTCTCACCATTTTTCCCTAACGCGCTAAAAGAATTATAACTTCAAAAACTTAGTTTTCGGAGCAACGCAATTATTTATTTGTACTTTCAATTCCAAATAAATTAAGCTATATATCTAATTTATAAAATTCTCGTGTCCCAATGTTCGATCCCATACTCCTTCGAAACGGCTCGACCGATTCTTATGAATTTTTTATGCATATTCAGTAAGTCTGAGAATCCGCTACTATCTATCTTTCAAACCAAGTTAAGGGGTGTCCACCCCAAAGTTTTATTTTTTTAGACAATGTTTTTTTTGTTTTCACCCCTCTACGATCAACCCCTATATTTTATTATTGTAGATATTTATTTTTATTGAACAAAAAAAATGTTTCCTAGAAATATTATACATGGCAAAACAACGTTTGCTGGGACAGCTAGTATACATATATATATATATATAAGACAATGGATGTGACCATTATATTGAATTGAATCAACTTCAGCTGCTGTCGACTAGGCAAAGGGCAATGGGTTGATGGAAATTGTTCAATTAGCTTTATATAGTCCGTCACTTATAATAAAGTTATAATTGGTTGCTCAATGCGTTCATAAAACAGTAGGTATTATCCACATTTTCACTATTATTATATACAGAAAAACCGTACGATGACATCGGTTAACCACATACCGGTTATATTGACCAAAATCAAAGGTCCCGGCTGAATTCTATTGTATTAGGTTCCTAAAAACAACGTCATCGGCTGTTACAACTAAAAAATAAAATTCGTTTATTATCGACCATAAGATACATGTATCACTTAGTCCACGTCATTAAATTTGATGCATCGTTATAGACAGAGGGTTAGGGGAAAGCGTGTAAAAAGTCTCGGTACCTTTTAAAACAGCAAATCATCAAACAACACTTATTTAAAACAAATTACAAATTGAAGAAGTACCCTTCAACTAATTTGAGCCTTTTTAACTAGTATCGTTGTATAGCTAATTTGTACTACTATTCAAATACTTTCTTAACTTTTTGAAAGTCGTTAAAAAAGAGCGTGCGTAGGTTACTAATAGTACCCATGTCAAAAGAAGTGACTAACTTATCTGTAGGGGCAAACTACATTCCTAAGTCTTGTTTATATTTATACAATCTAAAACTTTAGATTTTTGAGACTTAATAGGTCGAAAAAAGGAAAGATATGTATAAGAATTTAATGATATTTATTGTCAATAATTCCCAAATTTTAAATTATAGATTGCTCGAAATTCTGCAGGATGAAATTTATTTAAACAGCATGACCCCATAAAAATCATAATTTCTCATGAGCTAAAATAACAAGTCTTGTTTGCATGACTACGTTCGCGACTTTTCTACCTCGTAGCTGCAAGACTCGTCTCTTCCATCCTTCTTGTTCTTACGACCAAAAATGCTGCACATCTTCGTGACGCTAATATTATTATTTGCGTTTCATCCGTAATCAATTTTACACACTACATGCGCCCTAACGAAGAGTTTAAACTTCAAAAGCTTTTAGTATAATATTCAAATTCGTTATCTTTTATACATAAACAAATCTATGACAATTTGTATACACATGTCGAGTTACTAAAACATTGTCTGCCTAATCAAGTTTAAAATTTCAACTAAACGTTGAATCCGAGAAGGCTCGGGAGGGATAGAATTAATGAATTCGAATTTCCTAAAAAATCTTTTGTGAGATGAACAATTAAATTTCTCTATTCATGATATTATTAGCACAATTAACTTCTCCGTGGCTCAATTGGTCAAAAACGCACGCGGTCACGCTAATTTTTAGGTCCTGGGTTTTTACCCAGTGATTTCACTTAAACAGTAACTAACATATAACTCATTACTACATTTAGTGATTTGTATTGGGAGTCATATAACTGAATACATTGTCTTATTAAAATTTTGTTGAATAACCCACTTTCCTTTGAACAACTAAATTTACTGTACTATGTGTAGCAATTCTGTATCCATGTATAAAAGATAGCGGTGATTTTTTGTTATTTATACGAAACCTAAAACGCAATTTTTTTACCACAGTAAAACTAGGTTTAGTTTATCAACACTATAATTTGTGCAGTATTACACTGTGACGTGTTACACTTAATGACTATGTTACCAAAGATAAGATACAATACACAGTTAATATATAAAAAAATAGTTTTGTTTGTCTATATCAGTGTTTTCCAACGTGCCCCACATGGGCAATTTCATTGTTAAGGGGCTATTCGATTTATTAAAATTATTCGGAATTTTTATTTCAGTTTTTCACTATGTTTTGAAAATATTACTTACTGTGTTCCGTTAACAATTACCTAGTAATTTCTTTCTAAAACATATCATTTAATCGTCTAAATTAACTATTCAATTTTAAAACAATAAAAATTACGTATGTTACATAGAGCAAGCATTTTAGAAAAGCATGACTCAAAAAAGTTAACTGTTCACCAAACGGACATTTTTCTACAAACATATTTATTTGAAATTACCAAACCGCATAATTACCATACAAATGTATTACATACATTTCCATTCATGTGGTTATTCATAAGTCTTATCGATAAATTCAATGATTCATATAAGCGAGGTGGTACCGACCTATTCGTTTGAGAGGTTCCTCCGTGAGCGGGCATAGCTGAACTCTGTTTACCACAATCACTAACGTAAACTGCATAATACACTTTCACACACTATCACTGGAATGCATAACGTGCAATCCGCTGTAAAGACCGTTTTCAACTAAGCTTATTAACATAATTCCGTCAATTAATGTGCCTACAACTGACGGAAGAGACAATTAAAAGTCTACCGCACAACAGTTATCCGTGAATAATCCTTAGAGAACTAATGATAATTATAAACTTCAAACTGTTACAATATGTAGCAATAAAGCGCTTTACTAATAAGCTTTGAAAGCTTATTATTTGTAGCGTGCTTATAATTACGATGTTCTACGTTAGTCCATGTTTTAAAAGTCCGTTTGTGTTTTCTTGGACATAAACTGTCTCCTTTCAGAAGAATGCGTTTTGGCACCGGCACCAGAAGTTACCGATATCCAGATTTAGCATTCTGATAAACGAGCTAAGTCTTATCCATAGTTGCTCCCCTCACACTTTGAAATCAATTTTCCTTTAGTTATTTTTTTTATCTCTTCGAGTTTGGTATGTTAGCTTATAAGTGCTTGTCACATTAAATCTTGTATTTTATTTTTTCTTATGTAACAATGTATTAGTATGCGTTGGCTATTATAAATAAAGATAAATTACACCAATTATTTTATATGCAGGAGATATCCACAATTTAAACTCTCGCGATTAAATTGCGCCTGTACCGTAGTGCGAACTAAGCGTTAATTGTAAACACGACTCCCGCTGATGCGCAGCCGCAACGGGAGAGCATACGAGGACAAATATAAACAACTATTCCTGGAAATGGCTATCGTAATACGATCATGAAATTCATTTTGTCTGGACACTTTTGCTCAAATGCTTGACAAAGTATTAACAACGCACAGAACTAACATTATTCATACAAATATTTGACGTGACAAATACGCTGGCAGTTTTAACTAGGGCCTCATTTGTACCCGTTTGACTGTGCTTTTAAATAGTTCAAAATGATAAAGGTGCATCTATACGCTATAACACTTCTATTTCTTCTTCTCCTCTCACTTGCATTAGATTCTATATCACTATCCATTCTTTACTTAAGTACTTTTGGATACGTATGTTCGTCAAATATCTCTTAATTTACATTCACCGCCTGTTCTTAAACCAAGGGCGTAGAACAGAACTGTCAAAAAAGGAGAACGGAAATATTTTGATCACAATTTAAACAAACAAATTAACAAGGGGAAGGTGATAACTTATTTACACATCAATTAGGCACATTGCCTTTAAACATTTAGTCCATAAGTTTTGACAACAATTATAAATAACTTAACTGTTCTTATGACATCATGATAATTAATATGACATTTGCATGCCTATATTAAAAATGGCTGATTGTGTACTTTTTTATAATTAATCAATTTGAATGTACTTTCTTTGTAAATAAACTATTTATTATTTAACAAATGTGAATACCTTATCATTTTAGTACCTAAAGTGCAATATTTATGCAATGATATATTTTCGGCCGTATCTATGTATATATATATAGTCATCGACCAGCCCCAATCCAAACACCTACAATTTTAGAATGTACATATACAAAATATATATACATAGATTCTTTAGATTAGCAATTGGCAAAGTGTTCGTAAACAGTTTCAGAATTATAGATTGAATCCAGAGACTCTAAAATCTTAATAAAACGGTTTAATATTTCAATTTCCTACTACAATTTGCAAATTTAATGGCTATTAGCCTTAGATAACAAAGAAAGTGCAACTAATTTAATAATTAACAGTTGAAGAGAAATTTTAAATCATTGTATAATTAATCCACTTCGCATTGCATATTTCAGTATTATTTTCGTTGTTTAATGTACGCTTTTGTATAATTGTATGTCTGTGTATAGTCTTAACAAATTTAAAAAAATAACAATTTCAATAAAAAAATTGCATTACATATAAGCTTCATATTTTAAAGCTTTTTAATGACAATGTTACAATAGAGAAACAAATCGTAAAATATAGGAAAGAATACAACACACACTCATAATATGACAAAGATTCTGCCCTTGGGTGCCAGAATTCTAGCAAAGGTTCTTCCAAGTTCCAACCTTATCAATCGACTCAGTTGTTATAAGAGAGGTTTACAATTAGATGAATTATTTACATTAAGAAGGCCTACAAAGACTAAATGTATGCAACTATAACTGACAATGTTACTTACATTTTATAAGTACGACCGAGTCATGTGGTTCGCACTGCACCTGGGTGGCGTTCATGGCCAGCAGCCCGCCGCTGCCGGCCCCGCCACCCACGCCTCCTGCTTCCCTGTAAAAGAACGGTACATTGTCAAAAACTATACATATATACTTTGTCTTAAAGTCGGCATAAGCTTAAGAATTTTAAAATTTTAATACAAATAATAATAATTTTAGTACTTAAGAAATTAATATTGTTGAAGATATTGCACATAGATACTATCTTAATCTCTATTAGTTGATACTGGCAGGATTTGCTCTCTACAAAACAGATGTTTTTTCCAATAGTTCTAAATGTCTCACTGTCATTGTCAATATTAATAAAATTATATAAAAGCAAAAATTTATGAAAATGTCTCATCAAACACAATACCCTACAGGAAGGGGCGTCCATAAATTACTAGTAAATTTTCTGGACCCTCCCCCCTGAGTCATGAGATTTTATTCCCCTCCCAATACGTGAGATTTTTCAAAATTGGGTTTCTTATAAAGCATTGGATTGTTATTGAAAAAAAAAAAATGCTTCGTGTTTTATTTACGACTAAAACAAATAAGTGAAATTGAGGTTTAGATATGGAGTAGGGAAGTTGGGTTGTAGGGTCAACCGTTTTCCTAAATTTTTTTCAGAAAAAAAATTGGTATATTTGCTGAGACCCCTCTCTCCAACGTAAGATTAAATGAGATTTGACTCGACCCCTCCCCTTAAACACCTCACGTAATTTATGGACGCCCTCATAACAGGACTTCAGTTAAGAAGTACATGACAAAAACAGCAATGGAAACTATAAATAACATTCTATTATATAAATTGCAACACAATGATAAAAATATCAATCTTATTGCAGACTTTTAACTAAAATACTATTTTTTCTCTTTCTATAATTGAATATATTTCTTTTGAGAATTGTGTAACAAAAAAAAAAGATTAGTAATTATAATAAGAACAGTGCAATTAGTCTGGTTTATTTTTTAAGAGAAAGAGGGAATTATGTACAAATATCTATGCAGCTTAGATTCCTATTTCCTCCATCTTATAACACATTAACACCAATTAAATTTCACCTTGAATAGTATGAAAGCATGTTTGTTTTCTGGAATGTAAGCTAATGATATTTTTATTGATGATATTTTATGATAATATTATATAATGATATTTTATGATAATATTATATAATGATATTTTATTATTAAATGTATTAGAGATAAAATCATGATTCCCTTTTATATATGTCAATAACCATAATTTGATTAAATTTATTTCTCAATGACAAAAAAAATATAATTAACATATAATTTTAGAATGTTAAGCTACACAATGGCTATATAAAAAGATCTTTGACATAATTGTAAGCTGAATTCTGTATAGGTAAATACACACAAACAGAAGAAATAGTTATAGTCATGAAAATCAATGATATAATAAAAAAAATATGTAAACATGTTTCCAATTATTATTTGAATTAAATTATTATATAAATATTTTTTTATAGACCTTGGTGTTGTTATTGTTAATTAGAAATTCATAGAAATGTTGAGCTACTAATATTGTTTTTTTTTGTAAAGGTGTAAGTCAAAACACAATTAATAATAAGTCAAATAAAATAATAAGTTTCATTCAAATATTTTAATGCCAAAATTACTTTTGAAACTTAAAAGTACAAAAATTCTAACTCATAAAACCTTGACCTATTGTGGTAATAGTTCATGTACTCCGTTTTAAATAATATCATTGAAGTATAAAGTATATAATATCTACTAAACAAATCACTATTCTACTATAACAATATTACTGAATAGGCTTTAGGTATGCCTAGTGATTGAAATGTTTAATTCATAGATAGAAGACAATTATATACATTTGTGATCATAATACATAAAGCCTGATTGTGTTTGACTTATAAATATAAACAATATACATATGTTTATAGGATGATTAAACAAAGCTGTCATAAATTATTAGTTTTAAATGTTATTATCAACATAACATTGGATGAACATGACCTACACCTTAACAAAAACAAAATTTAGTAAACCCAAGTTGTAATTTACAATATATCTTTTGTTATTTATGGCAGGATTTTTTTATGATTAGATTTATGATATATTAGATAATATAGTATCATATGTTTAGATTTCATCTGATTTTAATTATCACAGAAATTATTTTAATATCTATACACTGAATTAAAAATTACTGTATTCAAATTGTAATCACTATTAACTTTTTGCTTTGCACTTAATTATAGTATCATTAATTTAAAGATAACTAAATCACTTTAGCTTACATTGACCTCCAAACCAAGCACAAAATGATAACTGTATATTGTTTAGGTTTTTTTAAGGTTTAAGACTTTAATTTCTGTTTCATGTAAATGAGTTGGTAACAATCTGTCTCAAAAAAACTGCTATAAGCATATCCTTTATCACAATGGACTGGGGAATTGTTACAAAGACTGATCATAATAGATTGCTATCAAATCTTGTCCCAGATATCCTGCCTATAATTTTCTATCTTAGATCGTTTCAAACTGCATTCAACATCAACATCGGTTTCACATGCAAACCACAGGTTACGTTCAACAATATTGGGTCAAAGTACGATGAACTTAGGCGCGCTTTACTCACCGTAAAATGCTTATTGCCGGCACTTGCTTCCCTGAGGAATGCGTGCAGGCTTGGCTCGCATTCGCTAGGAAAGCATTACCCACAGAAATATGCACGTTATGAAAGTTTCCACAACGGAAACCGGCCACGACAACAATCACTGATCACTGGTGTCCACGGTACCTGACAGGAACTCAAAATAGCACCACTCTTGGTTTTATTCACTTAGACAAAATACACTGGGAATCCGAGTAATGCACACTGGTACGGTTGAAAACGTCCACAACGGTAATATGTTTTGATTCAAAATGTTTAAACAATGTCATCGATAAATTTTCACACGCGTATGTAAAAACGGTTATATTTGTTTGTTTTACACAAAAGAATATGAAAGAAACGTCAATTCTACTACGACATCCGAAAAACACAAGCAAGAACGCGCAGCTGGCAAGCTATCGCCTCTCGCTTCAATACGGGTGTGATGCGGGGAGCAGGCGGGTAGAGGGGCCGCGCTTGCAGCGCCCCCCGGTCGCTGTCTCGACTCTCGACGTGCAGTAATTTGTTTTGCGTTTCTTGCTTTGATTCAAAATGCAATGTGCATTATTTTTCGATTAAGTACATTTACTTTTATACAAAATTAATAAATGTCCTTTGTTCGGTAGGTATGTAACAAAAGAAAGAATGTAACAAAAATGGAAATGTGCTGAGATTTGGGTACCTACTTATAAAAAACACCGAGCTCCTGGCTATTGTATCTTCGAATAAATTTTTAAACTTTATCGCGATAGGATTAAGCAAAATAAACAATGTCGCTATTATGTGGATATAATATGATAAGGACGGTCCTAATTCGGATCTATACTGTTACTATATTTTACTGCTAAGTATTTCTTTGAACTTTGGTAAATTAATTTTAGAAATTGGTAGTTATAATTAGTGTAATTACTACCGATACCTTTAAATTAGCAGAGTTTAATTAATTACTAGAGGGCAAGTCAAGTCTCGACATTATGAGATTGGGACTACATAATTAATTAGGTACAAAACTACATGTTAAACCTATACCTGCTAATTACGTCATAACCTAGTAATTAACCTCACTTCACTTGCTATAATCTTTAAACACTGAAAGTCTTACGTACCTAATACGAAATTAAACATCTTTGCATGTTTTTATTCTATTTTAAATTATGTTTCGAACTCATGAACATTTACATTTATTTTTTTACTGTTTCTCTTATTTGTGGAACATGGAAGAAATAGCTTGGTAACGATATGGCAGTACCATGCTTTTTTTTTAAGTTTATTGTTTACTAGCTGACCGGGCAAACGTCGCTTTGCCAAGTATATCATTTATAATAAAAAAATAGGGGTTGATCGTAGAGGGGTGAAAGTTAGGGGTTTGTATGTATTGTTTAATGCTGTATCATAAAAAAATAAAAACAGAAAAAAATATCTAAAAATAAAAAAAAATATTTAGGGGTGGACTACCCTTAACATTTAGGGGGATGAAAAATAGATGTTGTCCGATTCTCAGACATACCCAATATGCACACAAAATTTCATGAGAATCGGTCGAGCCGTTTTGGAGGAGTATGGCAACGAAAACTGTGACACGAGAATTTTATATTAGATATTATCATTATTTATTCAAATAAATGAATAGGGGTAAAATTCTAACATTATGACTGTAATAATTTTGCAATTAATATTAAAACTAAACTGTTTTTTTTTAATTCTAAATGTCTTATGTAACTATTAGGTACTGTTTGCGTCATAGGTACACACTATTTGTTAAAGTCTCGTCTTTGTCTATCAACAGTAACTTCATCTACAAACACATCTTGTAAAATGTTAATCCTTAAGTTATGATTTTCTGCAAAGGAAAGTGCACGCGTGATCATAAATCTGCAAGCAAATTCCATGCAAAAAACAAGAGTTTTCGCACGACACACTTTCGTTCAATTTTCGAGAAAGTCATCCATCATCGATCTATCAAGGAAGGTTTCTCCGCAAAGGGAGGCCTCAACCCCTGTAATTACATACACTTTGTCGGAAGATGAGTAAATGCTTGAAATTCTGGTGAAAGTGAAGAATGCGACAGGTTGATCATAGCGTATCGCCACTGCAGGCCACGAACCGGGAAGCATTCCGCGTTGTAAACTCTACTTTCAATAAACTATATTACCTACTTTAGTAATGAGACGATTAATGACGTCTCGACAGTATAATACTGTATACGCATTTTCGATACGATCCAATCGGTATTTGGTACCATTATTGACAATGTTTTCTAGTTAATTCTGTCATATATTACTGTAGACAAAACAAAATATAAATGTTTAAACTATCATCACAAGTCACATAGGTAACTTCAGTTAAAACCTCAACGGTCAACATTAAAAGAATAGAAAATTATGTTCCGCACAGTAATATAATCCAATAATCTACCAGTGTAAAAAGTTTTTGTCTTCTGTTTTGTGCATACTGCATAATTGAAAATCTTGATCTATGCACAGAATATATAAACTACATAATTAAAGAAACAAAACAGATCTATCGATTCTTAACTAAACCACAGGTAAACGTACGAATGTTGAATGAAGCAAAATATATAGATAGGTGTACAGATACTCTTAAAATTATTGAAAACAGCTGATTTGCCCGTATCATCCCATCTGCTTGTGTTTTTGTTCAACTCGGCTCTACCCCGATTCAATAACGGAAGTGGGGCGCAGACTGGGTGCGTCCTTGAGCTTATGAATGCCGCCGGATATTATTATCCATTTTGTCTTGCACTACAGGTAGGCTTAATGAACCATATTGCATAGGTTTTAGTTAATATTTTGAAAATATATGTTTATTTACTGTCTGTCATATAATATGTTTTTTTTAAATATCTTTATTCATATAAATTAACAAGTACACGTATGAACGTCAAAAAAGAAGTTAAATTAATTGTAAATTTACATTTACTACCAGTTCGCAAGTCAAGGGCGTAGAGCGGGCAAGAAATTTTCCGCCACTCTTATTAATCGCTAAGTTTTGAGTCATACAAATTGTTTGAACTGGAGCAAATCAATCCCAAAGATTAGGATCATTTAAGTATTCGTCAATATGTCGTGAATATGATTTGGCTGAATATTAATTAATATATCATTTAACTGTTATTTATTGTTATCATAATTAGTTTATTTGTTATTTAGGTATGTTTATTATTTAGCTAGCACTGAACATTTCATTTAATTTTTGAATGTGACTTCGATTTTGCTTGCAGTTTTAGCAGTTCAGTACTTCGTTAAATAGTTCAAAGCATCAAAACCATATCGGTATTTTTTCCTAATTATAAAACTTGTGCATACAGCACGGATATTGTTATTGATTTTTATTTTACGTGCTTATGGGACGCCCAAAAAACAGTAATCGCCCATGGACACCTATTTTAGTGGGTAGTGTAGCCGGCTAGGAGGAGTATACTCTTTCTTTGAATAATTGGAGATAATATCTTCCAGGGAAGATGTCGACTGGGAGTAGATTCCACAGAAAGTTTCTTGTATAGCGGACCGAGGAAGACTTCCAGCCATCAAGGTGATGCTGATGATTACCAGATTATTCTGTATTTCTATACTGTAATATCCGATTATTTCTTTCTAAGTTCCATATTTGAATTTTGCTTTAAGTTACTGTTAACACGCGAGTGTATTCAGAATTCTAACGGATATCCTCCTGGGAACGTGCTTAGATTTAAGATGCCAACATCCAAAACCCATTGTTTATAATTTGATTTGTTAGAATTAAACATACTAAAAAGAACATATTTATTTAATTAAAACGGTTTGTCTAGGTAACTAAAGGTGGGTTCATCATTGTAATTATATATAAATCGTTTAAAAACTTATTTTACGCGAATTTAATTATGTATTGTATTTACGGAAATCTACATTTTGAATGATTTTCATGGTCAGTGAGATTCCCACGTCAAGTTGACAGATAAAAAATTCATAATAATGATTGAAGTCTATCAAAATGTTGTCGTAACGCCACCTATTTTTCCCCAAGCTGAAATTTTCCACAGACTGCTGAATCTCTACGAAATTTACTCATTGTATGCTAATTGTGTCTTGTTTTTGAGTGTTACTGAATGCCACGCTTAAAATATCTGTAACTTCCGCCGATTCACTGACACCTTAAGTACTTTAGAACGTCATTTATTCACAACTTTATTCGTAATAAAATTGGCAAACATTAATTTCATGTAATCATTTTATGTGCAATTAATTACGGATTAGTGGATAAAGAGACATTGAAATTAACCTTCACTTTAAGTCGAATAATACGCAATTAGTGTTTTTCGTTCGCCTCATTTGCTCTGAGAGTATTACAATATTGTAAAGAGGAAATATTTTTGTACATTTGTAAGAAATAAACTGGTAAATAACTTGACGGATTTCAAAAATTATGTTACCATTAGAGGTAATGTATCTTAAACGCTAGTTCCTTCCAGTGTCTTTAACAAATTGGTTAGGTTGTTTGTCATTAGATATTTATACGGGTTATATTTTTATTGTTTATAAAACTAAATGAGGGTAGAATCTAAAAAAAGTTGTTGCAATTGGTTAGACTATAGTAAATGTGAACTTCGACAAATATTTTTTAAATCTTGTGGATGAGAAACTTGAATTTGAGATATGAATTTATTGTCATTAAAATATTAAAAGTGTCGAAAATTAATACAAATAGTAAATTTAATTTTTTAAAATTTATTTCTTCTATAATAAAAACTCTTGGCATTTTAATTTACAATTCGTCATTTGAGATTTCAATAAATTATTTTGCATAAAATATAAAATACTAATATTTCATAAATTCTCTTTACGAAATTTTAATTTTAAAAATGGAATTTCTATTATTCGCCCTTCTCACTCTCTCAATCGGTCTCAATCACTCTCTCTCTTTTCTTCGACAAAAACGCTGCACATCTTCGTGACGATAATATTATTATTATGGCGTTTCATCTGTAAAAATGTTATCCTCATGCGCTTAAAGAAGTTTCACTTCAAAATATTAAAAAAACAATTTTTCAGCTTTGCGAGCCCGCAATAGGTCGCTATTATATTGCGTTCGATACATATTTATCCGGACCAGGGACCACATAAAAGCACTTTGAGTGACCATAACGCGTATAATACAAATTTATTAGGTCAGAACATCGTAAATTTGCGATTTTGGCTTCTTTCTGAAGTGCTTTGAAAACGAATTGTGATTTGATACTCATCTCCTTTATTGTTTTTCTGAGAATTTTAAATATAGCGTGAGAAATATAGAAATCAGGTTATTAATAATATTTTAGGTTTTTGTACTGTAGTTAGTCTTAAGTATGCGTCATACTAAATCTTTAGGCTAAGTTTCAGTCAGATTTAGACCGTATGTAATTGTACTCTTGAGAAAACGGAACTTAGTGCAAACTATGACAGTGGAAATTCAATATATTCTTGACGTACGCGAGTCAAATTAAGTAAGTCTAGTTTCTGAATTTCACCGTAAATATTACCTATAGAGCTGGACTATATGTAACTTCGAATTGTTACGTGAATGCTCCTCGAAAGCACGCGGTCATTTAAACTTTCTGAGCTAGTGGCTAGTTGGCAACACCTTATGTATGCATGTAGATTGAAAAAAAACCTAGTTAACGGATAAAGTTTTACTAGACAATATATTCACACTCACTCTGCTGGCTTTGTGAACCAAAAAGTGTCTTGGCTTCCGAAATGAGAATCTTCCAACGCCTGTCCTGTGCCACCTGCCGCCAATCGCTAGCTTTCAGCTGCAGCAGGTGAGCAGCAGCCAGCGAAGTGAGTGAGACAATATTTTATGGAGTAGTCTCTTACTAGCGGTAATTACTCAAAACTTATAATTCAATCCACGTTTATGTCACTTAATTTTATATTGTTTTAACATGATTTTACGGTTACATGATAACGATAAGTGTTATAAACTCAAATTCAATGATATTCAGTCAGACAATTTGTACCGGATACAAATCATTGAGCCAATTAAAGGGGGTTTAGCGAATTGAATGGTGTATATCAATGGAAGAGCATTGTTATTTGTTATAGGTTTATGGCTATACGGCTCATTTGATCGAGGGTTGCCATAAATGTGATTAAAATGGACAGATATAAACGAAAAAAGCAAAATTTTGTGGTTAATTAATAATTAATTTAATATTTTTGGTAGTCTACCAATATTGCAAATAGACGCAGTAATTAATGATTACTTTGATATAAGTTAGTTCAGACAATGTATATAGATTCAAACATTAATGTTTCATTAGAATATATTTGTTTGCCTTCATTATAGATAATTGATACATAAACTACAGACTATGTATTATAATAAAATCAGGCAACCCTACATGATGTTGACTACTGACAATATCAACTGAAAGGTCAATACACCTTTCTCATTGTTGTTTTAGTGATTTTGTATTGATTTTATTATGATCGTCCTGGCAAGGGAATCGGGAAGTTTAAAAGCCGAATCCTGACTTTAGGAGTACGTATATAATATATAGGGAACATTTATCATTCAGTATCTGTTTTATCGTATGTAGGTTTTGCTGACGAAATTAATTATATACTGGTATTTATTAACTTTCATTGAAGGTATGTAATTAATGTGATACATTTTAGTTAATATTAAATTTATTTAGAGGTCTACCTACTCGCGTTATTTGACAATATTTTCCTATAGTAAAAATCTCTCAAGGACCTTTCCCAATTTTATTCAGTACTAGCTGATCCGACAGTTGTCCTGAAAGTTCTATAATCTGTGTTAAACGATAATTTCAGCGCGTATTCTATCAATATGTGACATTTAGAAATAACTGACAGATATGAAAATTTTATTTTGTCGTTAAGTTTTATTAAATAGCCCAATGTTTCGCTCAAATAGCGATTCATTTTTGTATTTTTAAATTAAATTTTAGGTTAAACCTACTCCGGCGCGCAAAATTTGTGGGGGGTGATTACTACACCCCCCTTCCCCCCCGAAACCCCCAATTTGGGTGCATCGTTGTCGCATCGTTACCCCTACTCCATCCATGCAAAATTGAAATATATTCTAACATCTCATAGATAGTATTTTCATTGAAATAACAAATAAAATCCATATATATATAAGATTACAACATAATATAAGATTTTTGGTTTATACGAACTGTCATTTGAAGAATTAACAGAATAAGTTTGTTAGACACTACTTGACGTCTCCGACTGTTAATAAACAATTAAATTCTCTGCACTATACAAAAATTAAAAAGTGTATATTATTAATTACAATGTTAATACCGAACACGAAAACATTGTTGATTGTTGTATGCATGTTCAGACCTTATCGGTAAAAATTTATTATGTTAAGCAAGATTACCATTTTAAGAAACCAATTATTGTACAATTAAAGCATAAAACGCGCTGTTAATTTTTATAGCATTGTTGAGCTTAACAAGACAGCTAGATAAAGTTATTATGATTGCCAATTAATTATTAATACGGTAATGAAATTCATAGTTAAGTCACAATTAATACAAAACCAGCCGTCTACATATCTACGACAACATTCGCGAGCGGGTGTTTATAGACGGCATTCACAAGGACAAAGGCTAACACAACATTCCTAATGATTTTCCATTTTAAAAAATACCTTATAATAAACTCAAAATATATTTATTCATATAGGTAAACAAGTACACTTATGAACGTCAAAAAAAAGTTAAATTAATTGTAAATGTACATTTACTATCAGTTCGCAAGTCAAGGGCGTAGAGCGGGAAAGAAGAAGTGGCAAGAAACTTTCCGCCCCTCTTTTTAATCGCTAAGTTTTGAAAATGGAATAAAGGTAATATTAAACAGCAGAATCTCATCCCCTAATGTTAAGGTTCAATCCCGTGCACCAATCTACTTTTAGTATGTGCGTATTTAGCATTTACTCGGACAGTGGCAGAAAACATCGTGAGGAAACCGGCATGGCCTCAGACAGAGAAGATTGAGTGTTCAATCTACTTGCCTATAAGTAAAACAAATGATCAATAAACAGATACAGAGATCTGAGACCCTATGGTACTGACTAGAAGCTCTCTTACGACTATGAACGTTTTTCTGGGGTCACTCTGCATCTTCTACCGCATTTAGCATGGAGAGTGTTCAGAGGAGTCGTTTGGATTAATACCTGCAGCTGAGTTCCATCATCGGACGTCGAGGCAAAACACGAAATTCCACCCGTATCACCTCGACGTACGTCGTTCCACTCACTTCCACAACTAAGCGTTTCTTAAGGCAGTTATTGCCGCGCACGACTGTGGAACCAGCTGCCCACTGAAGTATTTCAAAACCAATTCGACTTAGGGCCCTTCAAGAAAAGAGCGTACCAATTCTTAAAAGGCCATGGGCGGTGGTATTACTTAACATCAGCCGTATGCCCGTTCTATAAAAAAATAAATCTTAATAGTTTTCATATTAGACGGCTGGACTAATTTTGATGAGATTTTTAAAGCGTTCTAAAACCGGCAAGTTAAGACGATAAAAAATAATTTTCCATTGATTTATTGCTTTAAATTTCTAAAGCAATGATAATTATGTATCATAACAATATTATTTATGAATATCAAAGGTTAATAAATATAATCTGTAGAATAGACTAGCTACGGCTATAGATTACTATAATTTTATGATGGCAACTTTATTATGTAACAAGGTATTATGTCTTTGAAATGGAAATTTTATAGTATCATAAAATAGTGATACATTTAAAAACGAGTATAATAATAATAAAGCCTTTTTTATTGTCATATCCTTAATTTCCATTTCAAATGTAGTCAGTGGTGATATTAGTATTTACTGTTAGCTAAATGTCACTGTCAGAAGTAATGAAAAACAGAAACTTGAAAAAGTTTTACAAGAGAAAAGTATTCGATGCCTGATATACGCATGTCAAACCTTGTCACTCACAAAGATAGACAAGAAAGTTGATAAACAAGAAAACAAACTAAGAGTATGTCAAAATAGAATTGGAGTATAGGTCTGAGATTGAAAGATAGAGTATAACTAGAAGTAATACAAGACATGACAAAGTATATAAATGCTGTTACTTCTAGTAAAAGATTGAAATGGAAATGGACAGGACACATGAGAGAAGACAAAGATACATGGACGAAAAAATCGACGGAATGGCTTCCTCGCTATGACAAAAGAAGACGAGGAAGATAATTAAAAAGATGGGTAGATGATATTAGTAGATCTGGCCCTATTTGGCTATGTAAAGCTAGACACCGAGAAGAGTGGAAGCTCTTAGAGGAAGCCTATGTCCAAGGACAAGCTGTATAATTTTAATTAACTGGCTGTTCGATTAATTATTAGTGTTTATAGTATTCACGTTTTTATGTACCTACTTGGATAAGTATTTTACAGCAAATAATGTTATTATTATTATAAACGTTAGTAGCAATATTATAGTCACCTTTGGACCCCTCTTGAAGTTTATTACCAGTTCTTCTCTTCCGTTCTACGCCCTTGATTTGAGAACTGGTAGTAAATGTAAAATTAGAAGCATTTAATGTATATTTCTTTTTTGACGTTCATCAGTGTACATTGTGTTACCTATATGAATACATGATTTTTGACTTTGACTTGGGTGAAAGCCTCCTTTTCAGATGACTCTATCTTAGCCAATAGTTTGCCAGTCTGACCAGTCAGACCTTCCTTCAAAGGAACATTTCTATTATAAGCTCATCACGGAAACACGAGATTCACAGATCAAAATTAACGCACCCCAGTATGTCGGGTTACAGATTCGAAATTTTGGTTTGGACGACAGGCTTTTTTTATGAATGGCAGACAAACATGTTATCTAATAACAAAAAAGTACACTGTCAGAACAATTAGATAACTTAAGTTCGTGGGTCGATGTTACGAAACGCAAGACAATGACTATACGTTTTACCGGAAACACCATCGTAATTTGCTAATGAGATAAAAATAACTTTCTTTCCCGCTTTTGTATAAGATGTAATAGTAGTCGAAGAATGATAAAATAAAACACCGTGGCGCTGCAACCGTTTTAGGTCCTCTTATTTCTGTATCTGTTTTATGATCATTTGTCAATCTAATAGGAAAGTATATGATCAGCAAGGCAAGGTTTCCTCACGATGTTTTCCTTCACCGTTCGAGCGAATGTAAATGCGCACATAGACAGAAAGTTCATTTGTGCACAGCAGGCGATCGTACCTTCGACCTTAAAGAGAGAGTCACCTGCTGAAGCCACTAGGCCATCACTGTTCGGTAATCGAAGAATGATAGGTAAGTGGAAACTAATTTGCAGTTTAGATTATTCCATTAAGATGCCGGCCGGCAACGCAATCGCTTCACTTATGTCAATGACCGTTAAATCTGTTTGTTTACAGTAAAAGACGAATATCATCAATCTAGTTATCTTTACAACTACGTGAATGCAATAATGTAATTTGTGTTTGTACGCGTTTCGACGGCGAAGGCGCTGTGACCTTGTTGTCTCCTTTCTAGCACGAAAAAGGTCTAACATACTTCTGTAGGGATTACGTAAACACTAATGTACAACTACTACTCCTACTTATTATACATGGGCGTTGAAACCCTTGGTCTTATACAATCTACAGTTTACATTTGTTATTTAATTTTTTTCATGTTTCTCGATATCCTAACATCCTTCAGTACCATTGATCGGAACCCTTATAAAGGCCTCCTCCAGCTTATCTTCAGCATCAGATAACAAGGCAGAATACGAAATACTATCCGTATCAACTCGATGTCCGTCGTTCTACAAGTGAGTGAGTTTCTTAAGGCAGTTTTTGCCGCGTTCCATGTGGAACCAACTGCCAACTGAAGTACTTCCGAACTAGACTTAGGGCCCTTCAAGAAAGGGGCGTAACAATTCTTAAAAGGCCGGCAACGCACTTGCGGTCCTTCTGGCAATGTGAGTGACCATGGGCATCAGGTGAGCCTCCTGCCCGTTTGCCTCCTATTACATAAAGAAATCATGATAATCTTCTTTCCACCTTTTTCTCGGGGGCCCTCTTCTTCTTCCCCTTAATCCTTTTAATACGTACATAGAAAGGTCTTTTGGTTCACACTGCCGGGTTCTGGTTCACACGTTTAAGCCACTAGAACAACACTATTATCAGAAATAAACGTAAAATTACGTCACTAGAACAGATTGCCTGAGAAGTACCGATTTGTTCAACTCATAAATACATAATTTAGAAGTTAAAATAAACAAGAACGTTACACTGATGTTACTTTTACGTAATATGGGTTATTTTTATTCAGACCGAACAGATACTCTATTGTTGATATAAATCCCTAACGCATGGAACACATTTGGTCTGTCAATGGTTATATATACGGTAAATAGGTGATTAACGTAGAACGGAAGAGAAGAACTGGCAATAAACTCTCTGCCACTCTTTAATCGCCAAGTTTTTTATTTGGAACAATGTTCGTAAGGAGCTGCAATCATTACACCACGTTCCACGTGACTTCTTAAGTAATTAATAAAAATAAAATAAATTAAAAACAAAGATTTGTCCTCTATCAGCAGGAGCACGCACTTATATTCCCGTGGGAACAACACGCAAATACATAGTCGAAATAACTAACATCACCGCATACACAAATTCAAGTCTGACCAGTCACCACAAGTAGCACCCCTTCACGAGTATAACGCATGGCCGAACATCGGCCTCCTCGCTATATTTTAGGGAGAGACACTAACCGACGCATGGACGCCTCTATAGCGTTCTTTCCCAAAAGTCTTGTAAGTAAGCGAATTGACCACCACCCACTTTTACGCCATTTACATAACCACTAAGCGAACAATACGACAGTGAGATACCGTACTATCGTTACATTACGCAGTAACAGTACAATTTTACTACTATTAAACACACAACTAATGCTTTTACTTCGTTTAATGTCTGCCTAATTAAACATGAGGCATACAACATTATCGTCAGCTAGCCTAAGTATAAGTACACCAACTACAATTTACTTACAATTTTAATGGTTATAATGTTATAGTATATATGTCACTGGCCTTAGTATATAAGTTAGTTATTTAAATATGTTCGACGTCCTGGTGGACAGAAAATCTGTGTCCAGTTTATGTTTCCGCCACACCAACTTATTTTCTATTTAAGATCATGTATAATATAATAATAAATAAATAAAAAAAAAACTAGATATTTCCCGGGAATCACGTTTCAATTTCTATTTTCTACAATAAAATATCAGTATATGACAGAAACGAACTTTAACAAACAATTATGTGTATAAAATATAATCAAGTCATCCACTTCCACGTGGTACTCCTGGAAACTGCCAGAACCAAGCTGCGGCTGATCTGAGAATGTAGGGAAAAGGCATTCTGCGACGAAAATCAGATCTGAACTTAGATCAGCCTGTCACTCGCTTGAAACTAATAGATTACCGAAACAAACAGAGTAAAATCAAACTATATTAATCCTAACAACTCCTTTGAGCACTCTTAGTGGTAAACCTACGTGGTAGGATCTTAAGTCGGTAAGTCAATATATTATTAATCCCTCTTCAATTCTACATCCTTCAGTCTCGTGTAAGCTGCTGAATTCTCAATGATTGTGAAATTCAAATATTGAATTAGCTAGCTTCGGCTGCTGAGGATGGGGGCTGCCTCGCTTCTGCAGTGCATCAAGAATGTTTGCAGAGGCGCGGGTGGATTGCTTTTTCGCCACTATGTGAAAGCGGTGCGCTTCTTTGGTGCGCCGGGTCCGGGGCAGCTCCAGCAACATCTTACGGATGATAGTCGAAAGAATGGAGTGCCCCTATTTACGACACTGCTCCGACATCTCCGCAGGGCTTTGTACCTGATAGTTTTTATTTAACTACTTTTTCCTTATTTTTACTAATTCTCTAACATAGATCTTAAGAAACTATTGTTACTAACTCACTAATCAATAAATGGACTGTATTTGTCTGATTAATAAAAAAAAAAATTAAAAAAAATTGTCTTCTCAGAATTGCGTTTCCACACGATATTTCGACCATCAAAAAACACTTGCCGTAACTAGGACCGTTAGGGTCTGTAATCAGTGTTACCATCTAATCTGAACGTTGACAGCCGGTACTTTAAAAACTTTTCTCTGACGACGTGTGTGGCATGCATCGCATTCCTTTCTAGGAATACTTTGATACGCACAAATCTAAAAGGTGTTTTTTTTTTGTTTAATATTTTTTATAGAACAGGGAGCAAACCGGCAGGAGGCTCATCCGATGTTAAATGATACCGCCGCCCATGGACACTCAATGCCAGAGGGCGCGCGAGTGCGTTGCCGGCCTTTTAAGAGCTAACTCTTACGCTTGATGTCGAATTGGTTCGGAAATACTTCAGTGGTTAGCTGGTTCCACATAGTGATAGAGCGCGGCAGAAACAGCTGAAACGCTCTGTTGTGGAACGACGGACGTGGAGGTGAAACGGGTGGAATTTCGTATTTTGCCTCGACGTCCGATCAAAAATATATTAATATACGTGCTGGTGTGACTCCGATTATATAAACCGTTTGTTACAAAATCAGTGCATGCATTATTAAGAGAATAAAAAAATAAAATAGTAAGTAATGTACATACGTATGCCATGCCTTAGAAACCATTTTTTTATTTATCTTTTAGTAAGTAGTAACACTCAAAAGCACTTTAACAGGTGTAGAAAGTATTTTTAGCACGTGCCAAGAGTTATGTAACCTAACATTAGTTAAGTTACATATATATATATATTTTAGTTAATAATTAGAAGCCCAAACCAGTCGGCACTTATCGCACACTTGAAGCCAAAATGAGCCTTTAGTTTTTCCTACCCTCATAAATTGTAATATGACATTCTCGTTTCCGATAATGTACAATAGGTCGACTACACTTATATTGATAACTTAGATTAAGGAACAATAAGTCAAGTTAGTTTTTTGTTAGCGTCGCAACCCCACTACCCCTAATTTTATGTACTTTCGTTTATTAAAACCTAAATACAGTATTATCTTAACCTACATATAATAATAAAAATAATTAAAAATATGTTTTTTTTTTAATTCCACCCTGTGGCAGTGTATATTTAACGCTGGCAGCATTTCCTCGCTGTATTGCGATACTTATTCGTTGAGCGAGGAAAGCACCAGCTCAGGGTCACCGGTGCATCTACCAGGCGCCAACTTAAATCTTGAATTAGCGCCTGTGCACTTGGAAAATTGTATGTTATAAGCTCAAGTTTTAAACGATTAAAGCCAATTGACACCCAGAAAACAAAGGGTTTCCTTTAATATTTGAACAACCCTACAGCAACCGCCACTGAACTTAACTCACGTTACGGACATAATTCGAAATTATAACATAATCCTGTGCAGACATTCGAAAGACAAAGATTGTATTGCTCTGCTATTTATGAAATCTTTCTCTGACCTTATCGGATCGTTCAATCATCCGATTTTTGTTTCACTTGTCAAAATACACGTACAAATAATTGCATTCAGCTTTCATTATTTTCTCCATACATTTAAGTGCACTGAAATTAATTATGCATTTTATATGTAGTTTCTTAATTATTATATTACCGCATACTTGGTTTTAACCAAGAGTTATGGTAGTAGCCGTACGTAAGTCTAATATTTAAACGCAATACAAACATCATCCACAACTCAAAGCTTCATGTAAGTACACTTTCTTCGCCCAACGCTTTTTCTCCATCCTTGTACCTAAAATCATTGATATGTCAAATGGAATAGACCTGGGGCCTACGAAACAGGGATTCCTATGTGTGTAGGGAGGGGGTTGCACTCTCTATTTATTATGTCCTTAGAAAGTCTGATCAGTCGGCTGTTCTTAGGCCTAAAGGCGGAACAAAGTCACCTACATAGACGAGCGTCTATCCCGTTTGTTTTATAAAAAAATTAATATGGCCAGGAGGTCTTTGAAGAAGGGCACTTCTTGTGACACCGTGTAGGGAAACATCATGAAGTCTAGCTATAATTTAGTTACTGAACTCCAACCATGGCGTGACAAAAAGTAAATACTTAGAAGTTGCTATAGTAATTTTTTTGATATTTAAATAAAGTTTTTTAACTGGATAATGCTGCTTTATAATACAAACTTTAAATGTATTAAACCTTTTTCTATTGTTAGTGTCTGTTTTTTAAAGATTTTTATATTGTTACGCCAAAGAAGTATAACTTCTAACGCGTGTACATAAGTACACGTTTTTTAAAATATATAACGCAATATATAAATGTAAAACCACGGTTGCACTTACATGAGTTTTAGAAGAGTTTTAATTAAAACCGGATATGCTGTAAACAACAAGAACCGCTTTTGGAAATCGCAATGAGCAAAAAATTGTCTTACGTCGATTACCGCAACTGACCTGCGCCGCTTGAAAGCAAAGAATACATCATAACCATAATCAAGCCATTGAACTTGCAAGCTTAAACAAGAATACTTTCACCTGGGATCAAGCTGTTCGGATATTTGACTATCAGATGTGTACTCTAAAACGAAATACGAATTGTGTATACGAGTAATAGTTGACTGAAATCTTTTGTAAGTTGTATTAATTGATGTAGTTATAGAAAAAACAATGGCGCTACCTTTTTAGGTATGTCTCTGTTTTCAAGATCATTTGTTTTTTTTTAATAGACAAGCATCTTCAGCCTTCGCCAGTTTCCTTACGATGTTTTCTTTTCTACTTAGGTTTTAGAGAGAGACAAGAATAAAATACAAGAGAATTTAACTGTTTCTATGCGTTCCATAGTTTTTGAGGAGAGCAGTATGTTGGCTCAGTAACTTTAGCATGCGACTCTCTTCCCTGAAGTCGTAGGTTCGAACCTCGGTTGTGCTAATGGACTTTCTTTCTATGTGCGCATTTAACATTCACTCAAACGGTGAAGGAAAACATAATAAGGAAACCGGCTTGCCTCAGACCCAAAAAGTCGACGGCGTGTGTCAGGCAAAGGAGGCTGATCACCTACTTGCCGATTAGCCTGACAAATGATCATGAAACAGATACAGAAACCTGAGGCCCAGGCTTAAAAAAGGTTGTATCGCTACTGATTTATTTATTTATTTTAGTTAAGACCTGAGACAAAGTTTACGACAGGCAGGACTCACTAACGACAATCTAATTTGTATGGGAACGACATTACCTCACGCGACCATACAAATTCCTTTGGCGTTAGTGGGTCACGTTGCAGAGTGATTTTGTCTCAAGCCCATGGTGATGAAAGTACTTAGTAGCTTATAGGAAGTTTGCTAAATTCAAAATCATTTATTCATTTAGGTAACACAATGTACACTTATGAACGTCAAAAAAGAAATATTTCAAATATTTCTTTTTTTGACGTTCTTGCTTCTAATTTTACATGTACTGCCAGTTCTCAAATCAAGGGCGTAGAACGGAAGAGAAGAACTGGAAATTAATTCTCCGCCACTCTTTTTTTTTTTTAAACAACGTTTATAAGGAACTGCAACCATTACACCATGTTCCACATGACATCTTAAGTAATTAATAGTAAAAAAATTAATGAAAACCAAGATTTGTCTCGTATCAGCAGGAGACATGGTGAAATAGGAGCACGCACTTACATTCTCGTGGGAACAACACGCGTTTACGCTCACGCTATTTGGTAGAAAAAGACTAAAGGTAGCTAGCACGGTGTCTGTCTCAATATTATAATGATAATCTAATTAATTTTATTATATTCCTCGCTCAATTAAAGTAATAATGCCTGTGTGGACTAATGCATTCAGCTGTGGGGCTGCACAGCGAACAGCAATTTAGAAATTATTTATTTATCATAGATAGACATACAATATACTTTGATTAATATAATTTGAATTTGAATATTGCTACTGTGAGTTCTGCGAACATATAAATATGTGAATAGTGTCGGAGACAGTATTCAGTAGGCGCAACGCGTTTGATAATGGGGATATGTGCAACAGACTGTAATACAACGGTTTCAGAACGAGGTTCCTCGGCATGTTGTCAGTGCACCATGGTATATTAAAAATGAAAGTACCCACAAGGATCTTAATGTTTGCCTGAGCTCGATTAAATAGGCTGCATAGCCATGTGAATGCTGAGGCAACTTCTTGACACAACAGTAGCTTAAAGAGAACTAAACCTTTTGAGTTAATAAACTTAGTGTAGTGAATATTAGTGCAAGTGCGGTATCTCGGACACACGAAGTGTCAAAACATTATAGAACACAAAGACTGTTATTAAACATTACCTTAGTAGCTATTCACTAGTATTGTAGAAAATAAAGTCAACATAATATTACTTATTAGCCATAATTATTGTATAGGCTAGATTGTAATTCATGTAGTCGCACTTTCTTTTGTGTACTTCGTGAATAAAAATATTCCTCGCTCAACGAATACGCAATACAGTGAGGAAATGCTGCCAGCGTTAAAGGTACACTGCCACAGGGCCCAAACTTTTTAAATTTGTTTTAATTTTCTATAATTATTTTCAATTATTATTACTATGTAGGTAAAGAATATTGTAAATACTCTAATATCTTTATATATATAATTCTTCTGTGAGTGTGTATGTCACTGAACTTCTCTCAAACGACTGGACCGATTTTGATGAAATTTTTTTGTGTGTGT
Source organism: Pieris macdunnoughi (assembly GCA_905332375.1). NCBI lineage: Eukaryota > Metazoa > Arthropoda > Insecta > Lepidoptera > Pieridae > Pieris > Pieris macdunnoughi. The sequence continues at coordinate 1,350,855 of CAJOBZ010000039.1, forward strand.
TCAAGGGGATCTGGGAATGGTTTAGATTCACAAATCAGCCCGGCAGATGGCACTGCAGTCGGTACTTTCATACTTTGCTTAATATCCTAATCGCTTTAAATATCATGCAGGACAACGAAGTACTTCCGAATCAATTCCACTTAGGGTCCTTCAAGAAAAGAGCGTACCAATTATTAAAAGGCCGGCAACGCACTCGCGGTATAACTTATTATCAGATGAGCCTCCTGCCCGTTTGCCCCGTTCTATAAAAACACTGTTCACTTAAACTTTTCATTTACCAAACCAGAACTTACGTAAGGGCTATCTTGGCACTATCCAGGCAAATAGGTCTGATATACCAATAGTATAGTATAGGTCTAAGGTGAAAGTTCAAGCCGCAACATTTATTGTTAAGGATGGTCACGATCCGCTAATTTGAATACAAGCATGTCGACATGGCAGCGTTGATAAATAGTCTTCACGTTGATGGCTTGAGATAAATTGCTATTCTGACGAAAGAGTATGTCCTGGCTGAATCCTAAGAAGTGACAAGTTTCATATGCTATTGCAACTAAAGGGAAAACAAACTGCTTTTGCGAACTAGCGAGCTGTGTAATCGGCTCCCAGTGGGGGCCTTCCCTCGGATAAATACTCCTCCCTCAAAGGCCTACAAAGTATATATATGTCAGCAGAAAAACTTCTTTGGCAAACTAATTTTTAAGTCTTGTTCAAATTTATACAAATCTAAAACTTTACTTTAGGCATTTTAATTTACAATTCGTCATTTCAATAAATTATTTTGCATAAAATATAAAATACTAATAAATTCTCTTAACGAAATTTTAATTTTAAAAATAGAATTTCTATTAGGTAATTCGGCCTTCTCACTATCTCTCAATCGGTTTCAATCGCTCTCTCCCTTTTTTCGAAATAAACAGCACACATTCGTGACGCTGATATTATTATTATTGCGTTTATTTGAAGAAGTTTCACTTCAAAAACCTTTTTCTTGGTCTACCCTCAAAAGAGCAATATGGGTAAAACTGATAGGTTTAGTTTTGCCTAGAGCGTTTTAAAACACCGGAACTTTTAAAGTGACTATAGACTCCTAGACTCGAAAAAGGTAAAATAAATAATGCTGATTTCTTTTATACGACAGTGGGCTAATGCGCAGTAAGCTAATTTGATGCTAAATAATACCGCCGCCCATGGACACACACTGAAGGCCCGCAAGTACTTTGACGGCATTTTAAGAATTAATCCGCTCTTTTCATTATTAATATTACATTCACCAGGGTTAGAGTGAATTTCATGATGCGATCAGCAGCTGCACCAGAGCTTAAAATATAGATACAGTTTTAAATTGTAGACCTTATTTAAGGCACAAATCTATATCTTTCAATCACTACACGAAAACAATTTGACGTAAAGACGAATAATTTGTTAAAACACTAATAATAATATTCAAATCCTTTTACTCAGATACTTTACATTTAAATACATTTCTATTTCTATCATCACATTTATTCCTAAGTGTCTATCTCTTCCCTTTTATTGCAAAGGTTTCCCTATACACTAATACTAATAAAAGCATTTTATTTCAGGTACTTTTACACTTAAACACATTTCTTTTTTTATCTTTTTCCTTTTAGGCATCTGTGCGCCCTCCCGTCTCGTCCGAAATCCCGTCATTCCTCGCTGCACTGTGCCACTCCCTGCCATGTAAACACCAATAACACTAATTAATTTATGATGAGGAGTAAAAATATTAAACGGACAATGAATCTGAATCTTTTATCTAATTTCATTTAGTCGTTCAAATTAGCTCATTCACTTTCCTCATTACATATTCAGTATTTCACTTTCGACAATAAGTACGTGAATTGTAAAAGTTACCGAATTTAAAGAATAGCAAATTGGTATTTATCTGTTTCTATTAAAAACGTAATTGAAATGATGTTACGTAATAAGTTACGGAGAAATCATTTCTATCTATATGCCTTTAGGCGGTAAAAGGCTCCGAGCGTTTTTCTTTCGATTACGAGGATCGACGTATATGTACACATCGGTCAACGACCTCAATTTATTTTATTACTCACGTAATTGATTAAATCGATCTTAATAGTCATAGATCCATGAGAAATCATCAAACGAATTTTGTGTGAAAACACGACGGAGTAAACGCTCCACAAATTTGACCAATTTCGGCGTTTTATACGCTTTAATCACTGCAATAATTTAAGCAAAACTGGACTTATATACTAACTTTATTTTTTTGTATATATCCGAAAAACCTGTTTGAACCTTTTTGTATATATTTATGTATATTTAGCTTTATCTTTAGTATAATTGTTTTTTGTTAGATATAATTTAAGTTAGCTGTAGGATTAAAATTAAAATTGTCTAATTTAAAAGTTGAATACATCGTGAGTACATTGGATAGGGAGATGCCTTGGAATCGCCTACGTATAATACTATAAAGAGAATGATTAGTTTTTTTTTTTGTAATAAGCTCAAAATTTCTGGAACTATGTACTTCAAAAATTCCTTTTTTTGGCCACAATCCCACCCGATGTAAGGTAAGATATTGCCTAGTGAGATGTTGGGCACACCTCATGTAACATCGGGAAGGCACGCTGACCAGGAGATGGCTATTTAACAGTCGATAAATGAACCCATATTAAACTTTCGAGGGACGATGGAAGCAGGCAAAGAGTTACACTCTTTCTCTGCTTTTACAAGAAACTACGATCGACGAAGGGGTGAAACTCCAGCGTACTTCATACAACATGAGCGTTGTTTGACTTCTGTCACCATCAAAATGTAAAATTATGCGTTAGTAACATAGGCTATATTTATTTTCAAATTATTTAAAAAATAAACCCGTGCCAAGCGAATTTATAATCTAAAGTCTAGACTTTAGATTATAAATTCGCTTTTCGTCTAACCTGAATCGATTATTATAAATTCTGGCATAGATAGTCATAGAGATCACTATTATAAAATATTATAATGTTAAATTAATTGCTAATACGAAAAATAAGCAAAGTCACTGGCTTAAACTAGCATTTTTATAAGAAATTAAATATACAAAAGTAATTTAGTAGTAATTGTATTGAAACAGCTGTAAATTTTATTATAAAATTAGTCTTATTATTAATTAGAATTTATAATTTTTACTACATTTAATCCATTATATTTTACAAACAATTAATTACTTAAGGCATTGTAACCAATTAGAAGTCCTTTATAAAGCTTATTATTAACGTAATTTGCATTAAATCTTCATTCGTGAATTGGTACAAAAGAAACAAACAAATAAGTACTTTATATATTTAATCAAGATTGCAAAAAGTCCCATTCTATTGAATATTATGCTTATAATTGCATTTAATATGCAATTTAATTCTACACATACATATTTTCCATTGTTCGTAATACCTAAGTGTTAGCTATTGTTGCTTCTTGCCAAAGTAATGTGTAAAGTTCACAATTTACATGGTGATGAAATTTCGCATTGAATACATGATTACAAATCGGTGACAACTTGGCTTTGAGGGCAAAGTCCAGAGCGAGACATTTCTCATCAAGAACTAACATTATAACTAAATGAGGCTAGAGTAACCGTTTAGTAAAACAACAGTGATTTTCCTTATATTTCCGTATTTTGTGTTAATCATATCAAAAAGTTGACATATTTCGCCAATTCTAGGCTTCAAATATAAACTTTTGTCTAAATCTCCACCTAGTGTCATCAGTTTATACCATTTTCTCATACTGTAAATACAAATAAATAATATCAAACTTGTCTATTAAACTCCCCCTAGACCTATCGTATTCAATTAGTAGAGAGCTTTTGATTTGGTGATGAAAATCACTTCATACGGCTTCATTGGTTCAAGGGCTTCGTAGCGAAACTACAAAGAATGACAGCCACATTTTGAGTTAATTAAATTTTAGATTGAAATAGATTCTTTTTGCGAAACATTAGGTGTATTGTATAGTATAATTTGTTTATATAAAATAAATCAGTGGCGCTACAACCTCTTTAGGTCTGGGCCTCAGATTTCTGTATCTGTTTCAAATCTTAAGCAGGGTCCACACTATGCCCCGGTGGCCGGGCGGGTGACCCGTGCTAAGCCGGGCGGGTACGTTCGGGCCCACACGTCCACACTGAAAACGAAGCCAACCGGGCTATTTCTACCTACATTATTTAGTTTCTACACCAAGACTGGTGATTTAGTTGAAGAGTACTTAAAATGAACAATAAAAAACCCTACTTAAACAAACTGAATGGAAAATAAAATAATTCGTCTACTTCGGTCGGAGGTTTAATTGTAACTGAAGCCGCTCGGGGCGCTCGGCACGTCCCCATTCTATATTTTTGTTCGGCTCGGCTCGGCTTCCTTTGATCGGGTGGTACCTACTTTATGCGGGTTGGGATCGGCACCCGGGCCGGCATTTTCTAACCCGGCAAAGCCGCCCGGGGCGTCTACATCAACGCGGCCTCTAGGCCCGCCCCGGGTCAGCCCGCCCGGCCTACCCCGGGTGGGGGCACCCTGCTTAATGGGGAAGTAGCCTCCTGTGCCTGACGCACGTTGTCGACTTTTGGGTCTAAGGCAAGCCGGTTTCCTCACGATGTTTTCCTTCAACGTTCGAGCGAATGTTAAATGCGCACATAGAAAGAAAGTCCATTAGTGCACAGCAGGGGATCGAACCTTCGCACGCTAAAGCCACTATGCCAACACGACTCTAATTTGTTTATATATCTAATAATATACAATATTCTTAACCTGTAATGTTCGGGAGTCAGAAGGGGTTTACACAACAAAATGATGTGTATCTGCCAGAACTACTGACTTCAGGGATGGAGCCCATTTTATAACTAAAATAAAAGGTAAATAATGTATACCTACAATTAAAACAAAAACAAATTCGTTAGTAATGTACTCTACCCTTGTTTATTAAAAATATAATAATAATAATCAAAAAATATTTTTTAGTTAATGTTAATAATTTAAATTTTTTTGTTTAATGAAATAACTTCTTTTCTTACTGGGGTTATCTGGAAAATGTTGTTAGCTATAAACAAGTTATGTTTTTTGGCATTAAAACAAAAGTGTAATAAATAAACTTAAGCTAAATAGATAGATCGCTTCCTTAGTCAGCGATAGATTATTCGTCGTTAATCATCTAAAATTCAAGACGTGACCACAGAGGTTAATTTGAGACACCGGTTATTTCATTTACTAAACTTTGACAAAGTTAATAGATACCTACCGAAAGTGTTAATCAATTTAATGTCACTTTTACTTTTTGATTAGACCGTGGTTATCGCGATATAAAACGTCGGCAATTTATTTTATTTATGCATATATGTGATAAGAAAATGTGGGCGTTGTATTGCAATTAACTTTCACTATTTATTCACTACATATTCGCGAATGGTTTCATTGTGTACTTTTATGATCTAGTCACGTTTGACTCTCGTTACTTCAAGGTCAGGACGAACTTTCGATCATTGTTGATTGAAAGCGAATTCGGCTCTTGTTTTGCTAAACAAGGCGTCACGTGATGAAGGCTGGGTGCGGCGACAGCAGTGGTAAGCAGCTGTCCTTCATATATCAAATTATTTCGTTTTCTAAAACATAAATCAATTTTTTAACATTTTTGAAGTTATACATCTTTTGGCGCGTTAGGGAAAAATAATGAGTTAATTTTTACGATGCTTGCGCACACCGTCACAAAAAACCGACACCCTGAAGTTAGCATAGTCTACATTTTAAAATAAAAAATGAAAATTTCTTTAATTATGTAGAAGTTTTTAGTTAACTCGATGATGCGTTATAATACAACTTTTAATGCATTAAATATACATTTTTTCTATTGTTAGTGTCGTTTATTCTACAAACGTAGAATAAGGCGAAAGATACAGATTCCAAAAAGATTGTTATCTTGTTACGCCAAAGAAGTATAACTTCTAACACATGTACATAAGTACACACACGTTTGTTTAGTGCCGTGAAGAACTTATGAAGTTTTTCTAACAAGTGTGATATGTTCTTGACTGTTCCTACAACTTATTTTTTAATTAACGTCGCTATTGCTTTTTGGTTAATGCACTTAATATTGGATCACACACTTCATATTTGCAGATATACTCGTTACTTTGTCATTAGGTTTAGGGTGTTTTAACCATCAATTATTTCGTTGATGGTACGGGAGATGTATCAAACTTTAGATGTATATGTGTTTCATATATTATGTTTATTAATGTATATTGCTTTGTATGATGTCTAAGGTTTTTTATAAGGATATGTGGTAGCTGTAAGATTACTTATAAATAAATAAATAACTAAAGAAATTGATTTTTAAAACACAAATTTTAACGCTTTATATTTCAAAGTAACCATGTCCTACCAGCTGATAAAAAAGACGTTGGATATCACCTAGTTATAAGCGAATATGAACCGTTATATAAACAAGATACTGTTCAGTTTTCATTGAAGCATTGCCAAATGTAATCGAAGTTAAATTAGGAGAATCGAGACAGCTTTTTACATTCTCAATCGGAATCTTGATAAACAACAAGTGCCTATAAGAATGGGACCACTTTCGACTATTATGTAAGATATGGTAATACATATTATTGTTTTATCGGTTGGAGGGTGCTGTAATGAAAGGGACCTTAATTAACGAATGTTCGTTAACAATATGGACTTAATTGCAATAAAATTGATTTTAAACTTAATATTGTCTTGGCAATGGTCACGGGTTACAAATTTAATTTAATATCCTTCGAATAAGAGCCTACCAATTCTTCCTCTTCACATATTATATATTTTTTTAAAAGTAAAACTTATATTTTATGAAATTATATACATATAGTATAACATAAAGCTTATTAAAATTGTGATTTAATTGCAATACCAATACTTATCGATTTATCGTCCAAGAACAAACATGTATTTGCGAGTCCTCTGGCATTGAGATTGTGCATGGTATCACTTAACATCAGTTGAGCCATCAGCCCGTTTGATCCTTGACACCTTCAAAAGCTTCATCCTAAGATTTAGAAACGAACCTCCCGTACGTCCAAAATGAATTAAAACCTACGGGAATCATAGTTCGCACTGTCTCGTTCCTGAATCTCAGAAGACAAAAAGCGCTAATTTTATACATATGGTTAAATATTGTATATGAAAACTTTACTAAATTTTTGCCAACTAACTGTTGTGGTCTCTGCCAGAATGACCGGCGCTGCGGAACACGTCTGCTCCACAGCATAATGCTGAGCCAGGGCCAATTACAACCACGACACACGTATACATTACACACATAAAATGTACCTGTTTCCTTGTGAAAGAAAATATTTTTTTTATTTTCTTTCTTTTTTGATTATTATTATTTTGTGTGTTACTGTGCTTGTGTTTCGTGACTAATAAATGTAATGTCTATGAAAAATTGTGTTTTTTTTTCATTTTGAAAGCCGCTTTTAAAGGCAAGTAATAGTAATCCGACATATTGTACGATAAAAATACATTAGCTCTTAAAACGCTATTACAGTTAACTTTTTCGGGAAATGGAACACAAGGCCGCCAGACAAATATCAATTAAACATTTGGCACGATACTGTATAGGATCATGTCTGACCTTGGCACAATTACAGACAATTAGGTAATTCAAATATGTTACTATTAAACAGTTAGCACTATCATGTTATCTTGATTGATTTTGTTTATTAAATCGTGTCAATTTATCAATCAATTGAATACAGTGAACGTTTGGATTGTGTAATCAGGGTCAAATTAATTACTGAATACGAAATAGTTTAGTACGCAGTCGTTATTACATGTAAATATAAAACTTTAAATGTGTACACTATTCAAAGGGGGAACGCTGCCAGTATCTTCGGTACCTTGCCTAAAGGGACTCGTTTTAATAATATATTTTAGTTATTATATTTTAAGGTTAGTTATTGTTTTTTGTTATTTGAAAGAAAATGTCATAAATAAGTAGTCAACTTAACAGAGTACGCTAATGAAAGTCATAAATGTCTAAAATGCCAGTTCTTAATTCTAATTAGAATGGCAATAAACTTAATCGCCAATTATATTTTTTTAATTTGTTGAAATGGCGCTGGACCGGGTACATGACGAGAGATAGCAGGATAGACAAAAACTATTGCAGAATGGCACTCACGCGATGGAAAAAGGAAAAGAGGAAGACAGAGCAAGAGATGGGCAGATATAAAGAGAATAGAAGGCACAGCTTGGACAAGAAGAGCTAACATCAGAAAATAATGGAAGCAGCTGGAATAGGCCTATGTGTCACAGGACACGCTGAACCAAAAACGGGTCATATGATGTATTAGGTTAAGTTAGGGTATGTAACTTAAACAAGTGTTAATATATTGCACTGGGTGCAAAGGCCTAATAATAATAATATTTTTTTAATAAAAAGCAAATGTTTATGATCTATCACTTCTTCTTTTGGTTTCCATTATGTCAGTCTGGTGAAGCGTGTCTTGTCCTGTGCCAGATGCAGCAATTCTTCAGCAGTCGCTATACCCGTCCCTAACGTAAAGCCATGATGTTTTCCTTCTACCAACACGCCGTTTACCCTGGGTTTTACCCATTATAATGAAAATACAAGCTGGGGGTGAGAATCTAACAGGAATGAAAGAATTTTACATCGCCTCTGGTCCATTCAGTTCTTATACAAGTATTTAATGAAAATATGTAGGTAGATGTTCAGAAAGAATTTTGATAAAATTTCACAGCTGGTATAACTCTAATAAATATAATATAAATAAATATTTTATATGTAAAGTACTTGTCCATGAATATTTTTCTTAATGTCGCTTATTCTGTAACAGGAAAACCATTTACTTTAAATTCGACTTCGTAATTCCGTAATAAAATCATAGTACCTTTGAATTTAAAGAGGCCACTAAAAAGGTCAGGCGTGTCCCAATTCGCGATCAAAATGGCGCCCGCGCAATCAGTGGGTGCATCGAAATGGTGGATTTACTTTTCGCAATGCGCAAACCTGCCGCCAAGGTCAAGGTTACAAATAAATAATCCCACCAATGTCACAGAGATGAAATCTCACCAGAACCGCCTTATTGTGAAACTTTTTAAATTTGACAGCCTGAGTCCCAAACTAGATTTTGATCAGTCTGTGATCATATAGATTGGAAAAAATACATTTAATAATAATAAAGCCCGGTAATTTTTATGTAATAGGCAACAGTGGCGTAACTATACCATCTGAGGCAAGTGGCAAATTCTTTTGATGGGGCCCTATCAGTAAAAATCGTCCCGTTGTACCTACTCAGTTTAATTACGTATACATATCATTATTATTCAACGTACTCAATTACACGTTGTATATGTCCTACTATTGGCCATATGCCTCCTCTCTTAGGCGAGAGGGAATGGTCTGTAGTCCCCACGCTGTAGTCACATTGCCAGAAGGTTCGCAAGTGCGTTGCCGGCCTTTAAGAATTGGTACGCTCTTTTCTTCAAGGACCCGAAGTCGAATTGGTTCGGAAATATTTCAGTGAGGAGCTGGTTCCACATAGTGGTGGTGCGCGGCAAAAACTTATAACAAAGAAAGATCGTGTCATGTGTTTGTGATTTAATAAAAGCTCTTGACCATCAAACAAAGATGGCTGCCCTTATTGCCAATATTCCTAACAGGTTGCTAAGTTTAGTACAAAAGATTTACAAAAGGGGCCTCATAGCCTAGCGGTCTTATTAAGTGGCAGCTAGGTGAGGGGTACCGGGTTCGATTCCCGGTTCGAGGGCAAGTTTTAATTTAATTTAAAATTTGTTCTCGGCCTTTGGGAGGGTTGTGCGGTACCGGGCGAGTGCCTAAACCGTACATGGAGGACATGGTCGAATTTCTAAGGCAAAAAAAAGCACGAATTATAAAAATCTTATACTTGACGCTGGCTAATGCACAAAACGTGCCAGAGCCATAAAAAAAAATTACAAAAACAATTGCTTTCTACGACTCTTGTCAACATATTTGCTGAATCTCAAGCTATTGTTTATTTCGAGGTAACACTTACATTTTTAATTAGACTTCTGTCTATTGTCTATTGCACTGTGTCAGGTAACGGTAAAAGGCGTGTAAGCCTACTTAAGTGACTTTTGTCGTGCATATGACATTAATACTACGCAAAATGACTTTTTGTGTCATGGACAGATAAATTGATTGACCTTATTCATGGATGCCTCAATGATTTCAAGCTCAAACTGTGGTTTGATTTTTAACAAAATTATAAATGTTTCAAATTCCTATGGGAATGCCATACTATGAGTAAGAAGAGACGGTATACCCATCACTTACCGTCTTAAAGCCTGATGATAAACCCCGGCAGAATCCTAAGCGACCCTAAGTTTTTTAGTATCTCTTGATAAATGTGATTTTTTATTTAAATTCGATATTCAAATGCCTTACCACGGTTGTAGCTAAATTTTTTCACTTGTTTGGGGAAAGATTGTTATTGACATGTCTAAATTACTTTAACATAATAATAGTAATAAATGTTTTACTACTTATTTATAGTATCTCTATTGCTGTAATCATAAAAATATATGTGTGTAACTAGACCATAAATACTGTTACATAAAGACTTTTCTTTTTTTCAACTTATTAACTTTCAGCAGGATTCTGCACCAGGTCACAAGGCACGAACTACCCAAGCCTGGCTTGAAACCAACGTTTCGGACTTTATAAGAGTTGAAGACTGGCCCTCATCTAGCACAGACCTCAACTCTCAACTTCAAATTATGGTCAGTTTTAGAGGACAAGGCGTACTCTAAACGACACGGCGATATAGAGTCTCTTAAAAAATCTTTAGAGCAAGCAGTGGCGAAATTTCCATTGGAAACAATGCGTAAATGCATAGATTCGTGGCCAAAGAGATTTAAGGCTGTATAAAGCCAAAGGTCATTTCTAATAGAATATTTTTTTATATTTGCTAAGACTTCAATAAATATGTGGGTATAAATTTTAATAATATTACATTACTTCATTTAAAAAAACATTTTCATTTATAACAAAACTTATGGGTAGACTAGGTGTAATCATAAACATCAGAAAAAACAATGTAAGTTATCAAATCAAGGGGGTAGAACGGACGGAGAGCTGGCAAGAAACTTCGACACTCATTTTACTTGGAAACTATTAAATTTTAAAGATGCTTGTAGGCTTTTTGTATTATCAATTATATTATACAAACAAATTTCCTAATTAAAAATAAGTCACGTTTCGATAAACATTGGAAACAATCGTTTCTTAGCATTAATTGAATGAACATGAGATACGTATAAGAAGCTTTGCAAACAATTTCGTATGTGCTAAATGATGCCAAGCGAGTATTGAAAGATAAATATTTATCTACTTTATATGTTCTCACCTGCCATTCTGTGATTTCTTCATTTGTGGTAATGATCTATTATAACGGGAATCATTATTATTATAGTAAACATTTATAAGGGACAATTACCGGTCGCTGTCTCCATAAGAAACATCTCTTTGTCCTAGGCATGTCTAGTCTCTTGTGCAGAGGCTGTTTCAGCGCAGAGGAATCGAGGGCTTTACGCACAATGGCACCATACGATTACCCAGTGGCTCTACAATATATGAGACTTCTAGTTTAAATAGATTTCCAACTGTGCCAGACAAGTGTTACGATTCGTGGGGCCAAGGCATGCCGATTTGCTATTTGAACCGCAAGCAAGTGATAATTTCAGACTCTAATTCCTGTCACTGGATGGGACCCACCCGATCAAACAAGTGACGCAGCCAAGAAAGTAGTGGAGATTTCGCGACAACAAATTATATTTTTCTTTATTGTGTGTTGGTTAAATATTAACATCTTAACTCTTAAGGCACACAACTCAGCCAGATTTTTCGTAATGGATAATTCGCGCTCATACATTTTGAAGAAAACCCAAACACGTTTTCTGCTGATTGGTCAACTGATTTGCAATTATGATTTACAAAGTAGTAAGCACTAACGTAAAATATTTCTGTAGCAAAAATTTATTTAAAAAAAGACTTCAATTGTTCTCCCCAATAGTGTTTATTGTACTGTATCATTAACTGTTATTTAGAAAGTCGAGTAAACAAATTTTGAAATTTAACAACGTAAAGTTTGTACAAAGGAAGCATAGGCCTTGACTCAATAATTTAAGTACAACAATATATGAAATAAAAATTTAATTAATGTACAGCGGAAATTACGGTATGTGCAAAGACAATTAAGTATTTTTTTATGGAACAAATGCAAATGGGAAAGGAGGCTCACCTGATGTTATGTACTACCGCCGCCCATGGACACTCTTAATGCCAGAAGGCTCGCATGTGCGTTGCCGGCCTTTTTTTGTTGCTATATATAACAGGGGGCAGGAGCTCATCTGATGTTAAGTGATACCGCCGCCCAAGGCATGGACGCTCAATGCCAGAGGGTTTGCGAATTCATTGCCGGCCTTTTAAAAATTGGTGCACTCTTTTCTTGAAATACCCTAAGTCCCATAAGTGAGTCCCATTAAACGCATAACCTTGTGACCTTCAATAAAAAACTATTTTTCGGTGAAAGGCAAGAAAGCATCATTACTTTTAAACCTTAAAACGTAGTTTTAGAATGTTTAACATCAACTCTGCATCTTATACCAAATTTTCCATGAGGGTTCAAACGAGTTGTTCAGATTAAGCAGTTGAGCAGCTGAGTTTCATCATCGGATGTCCAGGCAGAATACAGATATAGTACCATCCGTATCATCTCGACGTCCGTCGTTCCACAAGTGACCGTTTCTTAAGTCTGCTTTTACCGCGCACCATCACTATGTGGAACCAGCTGCACACTGAAATATTAAAATTAAGAAGCTCAAAATAAAAAAATCAAATTTCAAGGTAATCAGTCTTGTGTGCAATTTAACTAGAAACATTGATCCTTTGGCGTAATTCTAGGACAAAGGACAAAGAAGTAACGTCAATCATTAAGACAGCCTTACAGTAAATATAATTTGAAAACATAATTATAAAGATAGGAAATACTGTATACGTCATATAATTATGTTCTAAATGTTGAATGGGCCCTAAGTGAGAGGTAGTGCGCCGGCGCATACGTCTTACGACTGACGCAACTCACCTGCGGGCGTTATATGGTACAAAACTTGATTACTGCATTCCATTACCATAACCAGCTAGCTATTATCCATAAAATCTCTACACAGTAAAAGGAAATCTCGACTCCGCACTCAAAATCGCGTATGAGTTTAAAATTTAAAGGTTATTTTTGCTCTCAAACATCACACATTAAAATGAGGACAATCAGATTATGAAAATATGTTATAGAAAGGATATACACGTGTGAAAATGACAAGAGAACATAAGACATCGCTAACCCAGATCCATGCAACTTTCTCACAATCGAGTAGCCCGAAATATCGCAGCACACAACTCACGAGGGGACTCTTTGTATTGTCTTCAATAGATTCGCAGATTCTTGGCGGACCCATGCGACTCCGCCAAGAATCTGCGAACATACACTGTAAATACAAAATCTTGTAAAAATCAAAAAAAATTAACACAGCAAGGTTCTAAAATTTATTCACTTAGGTAACACAATGTACACTTATGAACGTCAATACAGAATTAAATATTAAAATTAGCTACTAATTTATATTTACTGTCAGTTCTCAAATCAGCGGCGTAGAAGAGAAGAACTGGCAATAAACTCTCCGCCCCTCTTTTTAATCGCCAAGTTTTTTGTTTTACAAAATATTTGTAAGGAGCTGCAACCATTACACCATGTTCCACATGAAATTTTTAAGTAATTAATAGTTAATTAATAATTATAAAACATATAAAAGACTTGTCCACTATCAGCAGTAGGCATGGTGAAATAGGAGCACGCACTTACATTCTCGTAGGAACAACACTCAAATACATAGTCGAAATAACTAACATGATAGAAGTCTGTATGTAGTTGCTGAAAGTGTCCATCATTTTTCATCCATTTCGTCCAAGTCATTTTTCATCACAGTTTTATTGTAAATCCGACACAATCTGTTAAGGACAGACCATTAAACGATGAGCATAAACGTGAGACAGGCTACACGCCTAAAGGGATATTTGTTTCTAGTCAACTGTGTACTGCAGTGGATAGGGATGCGCTTTAGTTTATATTTTTTAGAATTCATGGTATGAAATAATGCTATTGAATTTAGAAACCTAAACTTATCACATTCTCACTTGGTTTTTCACTGGTCTGCGCCTGACATTCGCTGTCAATTTTTGGATCTAAGAACTTCTGGTTTCCTCAGGATGTTTTCCCAAATAATGGAATTTTATATTTTGCGTTTGTAGATATTAGTCGACTCCGGAATTAGTTGAATGATACCTTTGTTTTAAATTAATGAAGCGAGCGCGGATATGACGTCAGCTTAGCTAATATTTAACTGCAATTACATTTATTTCTTGTTTCACGATTGTCGCCAGTAAGTTGAGTTATTATTCTATAAATTATGTATAGTTTACCATGAATTATAATTTTCGTAACGTAGATGTAAACTAGTTTCTTGTGATTTATTTTTATTGTATTATTTCTTATCTCTTTTATAATTGTAATGCTTTTTTTTATAGCTGTGCACACTTGTCATTGATGCACATGCAATGTATTTTCTGTAAGTGTATGTATGTGTTTCATTTGTTCCTTTTAAAATAAATTAATTAATTAATTGTTGCAGAAAAAATACTGTATAATTCTTGTATTACCCAATTAAGTTAGTAGCTTGGTGGCTTCCTGTTTAAGGAACATTTAAATCGAGAGACCTGGCCTCGATTCCTGGCGAAAAAATAATTAATTCGGGTTGGTAAAAATTACTTTGAAATGTATTAAAATTATGTGTTTAAACTGCGTAAGCCATCAATGGTTATATTATGTATGACCTCTCTAAGCTATGGAGTCCGAAAGTGAATGCGTAAGTCACTATAATAAATGTCTTATATTTCTCTGGAATTCCGTCATCGGCACATAACCAGACCAGACGTCTTCGATTAATCGATAAAAAAAGAAAAAAAAATCTATTAATGATTATTTGCGTGAAACGTTATAATTCATATTTATTTATATAAGAATTGACTATCATGATATGACTATTATGTAACTTCTATTCTACCTTTTAAGACAAATTTGCACGCCATTATGTGATGACGCAGAATATGCGCACTTTAGATTGTACCACCAAAACATTTGTACCACATTCTTGCAAATACATCCTTATTATTAAAAACATCATATTTTAACTCGGTTACACAAAATATAACAGGACACAGGCAACAAATCCACATGTATAAAATTAACATTTAAATGTTTTTTTCATAAAACATTACTTTCTATTCGAATTTATTTGTCCATGTTTCAATACTTTCCCACGATCATTTGTGAACGGCTGTATTCGTATTTCGACAAGTTTTATGTAACAATATTTTGTTAAACTATTAATCTTTGCATTATTCATGCGAAAATGAGTTTGTTACGCTTTGACCTTGGCCTTGTTTTTATTGATTTTACTGTAGATAAAGAGATAGATGAGGCCTTAATTGGAGCCTCTACCCGTAACGTAAATTGTGTTTTGACTGTATATATATATGTCGCAGCCAACTAGCTTAATTAGGCGTTCATTTAACAGCCTAGCTGTTTAACTAGCGGCCTGACAGATGTTCAGCCAGTTGATCAAACAGCTAGGCAAGGTACTTGGATCGATGACGTTTCATTACTTGCCTAGCTGTTGACTGTTAATTTAAATTTAATCCCACTTTCTGCTACTCTCAAACTCAAAGAATATCCTTCAATTGGAAGTAGTCATGAAAAACAACAAGAGTGTAGTGACAATAATAATGTTTGAATTTGACTCAAGCTATTTAATTTTAAAAGAAATATTTTTTTATGTCATTTGTTTTATCTTATTTGTTTCTGCCAAATAATTACTCTATCGTACGAATGGCCTAAGCATTAGCCAGCCAGTTTATTAAATGTTGTAACAAACGCTATGGCTGAATCTTTCAGGACTCTAGTTAAACAGCTAAAGACATAAATAAATAGTTAAAAGACTAGGCTGTTAATTGAACGGCTAATTAAGCTAGTTGGCTGCGACATATACATTTGGATAGCATGGTAAGGTTCAAATGATGACAGGTCACGGTCATTTTGCACATTACCTACACTTATTTAAACTTCGGCCAGGGCAACATCTCAAATCTGAACAAACATCACTGTACATGCTGCTAGACTATCCGGTGTATGGGGCATCCAGATACGAGCTAGAGCAGAAAACAAACGTGGCTAGAACAAAAGATCGTTTGTTCCAGTTAATGACACACCCCGAACACATAATGTTCATGGAGAATCTTTGCGAATTGATCCATTTCAAATAAGAAAAAAAATTAACGTTTTTCAGCCTGCGGCAACACCAGGTGGTTTTGCGGCTCATGGAATGTACATTAAAGTATATATCTAATATATAAAATTCTCGTGTCACAATGTTCGTTCCCATACTCCTCCGAAACGGCTCGACCGATTCTTATGAAATTTTCTATGCATATCAGTTATTCAGTAAGTCTGAAAATCGGCTACTTATTATTCAATTTCTATCTTTCCAACCCGTAAGTGGGTGCCCACCCCAATTTTTTTTTAATTATTGGAAAAAAAAATGTTTTTATTTTTTTATGATACAGCATACAAAAATACATACAACCCCTAATATTCACCCCTCTACGATTAACCCTTATTGTAGATAATTATTTTTGTTGAACTAAAAAAATGTTTCTTAAAAATAATAGGCATAACAACGTTTGCCGGGTCAGCTAGTATGTCTATAAAAAAAGCCTCTTCCATGTTAGGGAAGAGGTATAATTTAACTAATAAAACAAATGAAAAAGCTACTTGACCTTATTTTGTACTATATTGCCTAGGTCACACATTTATACTTGGATAAAGATATATTTTTTTTACTAAGCGTATTTAAAATAGGAACCCGAACAAGCAGCTTTATCAAACACATTGTATATCAACATTAGCACAGCAGAATATTCGCAAAGCGTTTTACAAACATTTTAACATCGTATACAAACACTTGCGTGTCAAAATAAATGATAAAATCGTGATCTTGAACGCTGTGAAGCTAAATGATGAATGTTTATTGACATCGCCGTGTAACATTGACGTTTTTGTGTGGTCTTTTATTTTAATAATGAAATACGTATCGGAATATTTATTTATTAGGAAACAAATATTATATTAATAAGTAACAGCACGGATTTTCGAGTATTCTATATGCTTTTTTTTAATTTATCAGGGGTCAACTGGACAGGAGTTTCATCTGATGTTAGGTTACATTGCCACAAGGCTCGCAAGTGCGTTGCCGGCATTTTAAAAACTGGTACGTTCTTTTCTTCCTAAGTCGAATTGGTTCGGAAATAATTCAGTGGGCAGCTGGCTCCACATAGAAGTAAGGCTCAGTTGTGGAACGACGGACGTCGATGTGATAGGGATGCTATTTTGTATTCTGCCTTGACGTCCGATGGTGACACTCAGCTGCAGGTATTGATCTGATCTACTCCTCTGACTGATGTAAATGCAGTGGAAGATGCTGAGATACCCCACATCTCCACGCAAAGCCAAGGAATCAAGCCGCTTGGAAAATGACTGGTTTAGTTGACGATAATGACAATTCGAACCGCAGTTTTTAATAAACAAATAGAACAGCCATATTGGTTATTTAAAAAAAACATTTAACTGTACAACCGAGATATGCTGTATGTTGTTTCCTACATAAAATACAATAGATTATACGCTTATACAAATTGAACCAATGTCGACTTCGTCTAGAATTTCTTAAAAAAGAATACATAATAGCGATTCATTAACCACGATTATCTTTAAACGAAAGTGCCCAAACAAAGAAGATTCAATAAGTAAGTTGATTTAAAATTGTAGAGTTGACCGCCCTGGGTGGTCGAACATCCGACCATAATAAGCAGACCCGTGTCTCATGCCTATTTAACATACAAGTCTATCAAACATGGCGAGATGAAGGCTCTTTGAAACTGGTCGCGTATCACATGTGATGACGAAACTACAAACTGTCTCAGCGAAAGTGTGCGAACTAAACCTACTCGCTGTTTGCATAATTTCTGGCGATTCATCAAGTTTATTTTATCAAACGATCAACCGGTGGGAGGTTTTGTGAGAAAAATTTCTAATACATTACTGGTACGATATGTCCTTGTTGTGGAGATTGCAGTGAGGAATTCCACTTATGGACTTTCGTATTCTTAATTTAAGAGATGATTCTCAGTTAACGAATAGGAAAGTGAATGAGAATTGTGACAATATACAGTAAATTCCCATATAACGCGGAGATTTCTCAAGTTATATGGGGATTTCTGTAGTGTCAAATGTATTATGATTTATCAAGTCCATAATTAGTTTTGCGTACCTTTGCACCTCTTTCAATTGTGTTATAAATTAAACTTAAAAAATTCGTGTTTCTAGTTTTGGAATTGTTCAAAAAACGGTTTTACGAGAATTCTCCTGCAACCCAATTTCATATACCGGGATCGGAAGGATTACTGTACAAAATTTTACCGATGGGGTACCTGGTGTGTGAGTAGAAGGAAAAAATCATGGCTTCGTAACGTTAAGGTATTGCGACTGTGGAAGAGTTGCTGCATCTGGCACAGGACAAGATACGCTTCAAGATACTGACGGCCATCCTCCAGTAATGGACAGGCGCCAAAAGAAAAAGAATTAATTTAATACTTCCAATATAATAAGGTAACTTAAACTGTGACAAGTTACCTTCCATTCCAACCCTAGTAAAGTTATAATGATATCAAAAACACCAAGTCTCGCAACTTTTAAAGGGCCGCCAACGCACTTGCCAAGTCTTCTACCAATGTGAGTGTCTATGGGCGGCAATATCACTTAACATCAGATGACCCTCCTGCCCGTTTGCCTCCTATTACATATAAAACAAATCTCAGTTCTATGGTTATAACTTGAGGTCCATAGTACCAAGTCGGTTAATTTATTCAGTCCCTACTTAACTGTAGACCTTTTGTCTTATGTTATTACGTAATTAGCTTACAATTAAGTTTAATTACAATTAAGTTATTTATGCAGTTGGTATATTTACCAACACTAATTGTATTATACATTTGAAGCTTCTAGAATTCTGTCTGCTAGAAGTACCTTAGAGGATCGGTTACTCAGTGAGAGAGCAACTTTAAGAAAATTTGGATTCGACAAGTTATAACTATAGCTAGCTTTAATTCTGAGGTATTGTTTTATCCATTACGAATTTATAAGGGCCGAAAATGGCCTTAACTGTTTCGAGAAAAGGATGGTATGTACGTGCCGCGTTGCTTCCATACAATATAACACTTTATAAAATACACAATACAAATAATGAAACTGATAATAAATTATTTCTGTAAACCCGTATCACCCAAAGGTTAGATTTTCGTGGTCCAATTTAATCTATCTTTATTATCTAGACCAGTGGCGGGCAAACTTTTTAAATGGCGGGCCTACGAAGTTGTAGGTTGTTGCCACATTCGCGGCACTTCGCTATAAAGTACAGGGGCACACTAGAATGCGGAGAAATAATGAAACTGCTGTTTAAAGCTTTAATCATAATATTATTAAAACATTCAAGTAGAATCCTTTATCTGAACCTCAAAACGTAATTATAACTCGCCATATACTACTGTCCGGAGGCCGCTATAAAAAAATACTTTCGTACGGCCGTACTTTGCCCATCACTGATCTAGACTAAACAGATAACAAAAAATTCTGTGTGAAAACATTTTTTAAGCAATGGACATGCTTATGAATGGGTGAAGTAATTGTTAACCTGATTAAAATAAGGGATTTACTTTGCACACAAAGTGATATCAATTCGTACAGATAGATGTTTGTAATATTACGCGCTTTTGTTTACAAAGAATTTCATATTTCCACGAACATCGTTTAGAAAAGATTCGATGAATAGATTGACAAATCTCATCATCAAAAATATATATCTAGAAAGGTTTTGCTGGGCTGAGTATGTGTATGTGAGTACACAGAGGCTGCTATGATGACTCAACAGTTCGTGAATTGAAAGCATATAAAAAATGGACTGTCTAGAGACAGTCTCTTGTCTTTAGTCCTTGAGAGACTTGCTTAAACAGGCCAAGTTAGCGCATAGACCGCCTATGAATCCTTGTAAATCGTACGTTTCTGGATCGGTGAAGGCAGGAATCCATAAATAGGGTCAGATAGATTTCTGTTTTTTAATTTTTTTTACTTTAGTGTCTGTTAATTCTAATTTACAGTTATTTTACCACAGGAATCTGATTGAGTCAGCATCTAGTTTACGAATATAGCGAATATTAGTGGCTTTTTAACAATGCTTGTAGGTAAAATTAATCACTTAATCAGTCACTTTTCTTATGGTCTTACGTGTGAATGCATAACTTTTATATAATATAACCTTATCATCATTGTTTTGGATACACCTGTGCTTTTACAATGACTTTAATAACACGTGGGAGGCATTGCGTAAGCTTAACGTAATATAAATTGCTCACAATTAGTATATATTTCAATATTTTACAAGAGAAATACTCAGAGTACAACATATTCTAAATTAAGCAATAGATACATACAACCTGACCTGAATTTGGATGACGACAGATCGCAAGTAATAAATTACCATACTATTTACGTTCTATATTTGAAGACATGGATATAACATAGAAATGGATCCTACTCGGAAATGTTAAGTTTCCCTAAGTAAAACGTTTCCTCAAACCCCAAATCTATAACCTTTTTATGTCTGGGCCTCAGATTTCCTGTATCTGTTTCATGATCAACCTGATAGACTCCTGTGCCTGATACACGCCGTCGACTGTTTGGGTCTAAGGCAAGCCGGTTTCCTCACGATGTTTTTCTTCACCGTTCGAGCGAATGTTAAGTGCGCACATAGACAGTCCGTTGCTGCAAAGCCGGGAATCTACGACCTCAGGGATGAGAGTCGCACGCTGAAGCCACTAGGCCATCACTGCTCCAGCAAGTTCCAAATTAACAGGCCAAAATTCTACTTTGCAGCGTTCTATAAATAATCCATTAAATATAATTTAATAATATACTGAGGAAGCTCGATGAAAGTGAACAAAGAAATACTTGTCTCGGCCACAATAACATAGTAAAAAACGAAAACAAACATACCATCTCAATAAGAGTGATCAATGTCCTTCAAACTAGTTATTGTATAAATATCTCGAGACGAGATGTGTGGCCGAACTGGTTTCACGTTGCCCTTACAAGAAAGCCATTCAAAAATATTTCAATCTTTATTCAATGGATTTTTATTCATCTATATTTTCAAATAAAATATTAAAATTGATATTTTTGAAAAGATAAATTTTAGGTAATATATAATCAGATATTTAAATAAAAATCTAAATATATATATATATATAAAAAGTTATGTTGATTGTGTACGCTTCAAAATCTCAAAAAGTTCTGCACCGATCGAGCTGAAATTTTAGCATGACATATAATCCGCATTTTTTTTCCACAAGTATTGTAGTACAAAATTAAACTTATTTGAAATGTATTCTTCGTTTTGTTTCTCATTTATCAACCATTCAATAATGTGCCACAGCGAAGTGTGGCAGGGAACAGCTAGTAAAAAGCTAGCTAGTAGTAGTTCTTTAGTACTTTATATAAAGTTGGATACAATCAACTTATAAGGTATTTACAATATTCTTAACCTACATAGTAATAATAATTTTTATTCTAATTGTTATTAAGCCTTTATTGCTGACAGCCAGTTAATATCTAATATATAAAATTATCGTGTCACAATGTTCGTTCCCATACTTCTCCGAAACGGCTCGACCGATTCTTATCAAATTTTTTATGCATATTCAGTAAGTCTGAGAATGGGACAACATCTATTTTTAATCCACCTTAATGTTCCAAATTTTAATTTTAAATTTTGAGACAAAACTTTGTTTTTATTTTTTTATGATACAGCATACAAAAATACAAATAACCCTTAATTGTGACCCCTCTACGATCAACCCCTATTTTTTATGATAGTAGATAGTTATTTTTATTGAACTACAAATTCCCTAGTAATAATATGCGCAAAACAACGTTTGCCGGGTCAGCTAGTATACTTATATAAACATTTGTTTTAGTAACATAATCTGCTTCCACTCTTTTCTAATTTCTAAAGCCCTTCTTGTCCAAGTTGTGTACCTCCTATTCTCTTTATATCGTTTGCCCATCTCTTTCTGTCTTCCTTTATTCCTTTTTCCATCTCGTGGTTGTAATCCTATAATAATTTTTGTCGATTTCTACCAGCTATCTCTCGTCATGTGCCCGGTCCAGCGCCATTTCAATTACCTTATTTTCTTTATAATGTCCTCTACTTTGGTTGTTAATCTTATCTCTTCTGCCCTTTGCGAGGTCTCAGTGCCCCCCCATTATTCTTTACCCCATCCCCCTTTGGCGGTTTCCCCCCCTAAAAAAAAATAAAAAAAAAAAAAAGGCCCCCCCCCGAAACCCCAAAAGAAAAAAAAAAAAAAAAAAAAAAAAAAAAAAGGGGGGGTTTTTTTTTTATCCCCGGCGCCCGCAAAAAAATTTTTAATTTTTTTTTTTTTTATTTATTATTTTTTTTTTTTTTTTTTTTTTTTTTTTTTATATATAATAAAAAATATAAATTTTTATTTTTTTTTTTTTTTTTTTCTTTTTTTTTTTTTTTTCATCTCAAATATTTTTTTTTAAATCTTATCTCTTAGTTCAACCGATATTTATATATACTTAGGTCGTAAAGCATTTTTCATAAAATTAAACGGAAGTAGCCGCGAAGCGCAGCCAGTTATTTAAAAAAATATCTTATTTTATTTTAAACGATGCGATTATTTTATCTAATTGATACTAATTTACGATCGAGAATTTATTTAAATTTATTCATGTAATTAATTATTATGTCAACAATAAATATCGATACACAAATAGTATTTTAAGCGGGAAAGTTTTTTAATGTATAGCACGTGCCTAAAATACTCTTGAGAAATGGTAATTAATTAAATATATAGAAATTTTTTGACCAACTTTTTCATATCTACTTTGAATTTACGGCGTTTTATTCATAGACCGAAAACATAGTAAATTTAAGTATAATTACATATTATTTTTTACTGCTAAACCAACTGTAAACATATTAGAATAAAATTTCTTTGCTCAATAACAAGTTACATTGTTTTAGCAGATATTGGAGCCCCTGAAACAATTCTAGGGAGACACAGGTCTCCTTAGAATTAGTCAGGGGCATTACATCAGGGTACTCCGCTCATCCAACGGTGAATGAAATTTTAACTTAACAATCGTTACCAATAGACTAAAAACGAAAAAGAGAAAACTGAGACTGATTAGTAAAATAAAGATACAGGTTTACATGGTTGGTGATAATGTTGGTGATAATGTGGTGATAATGTTGGTGATAATGTTTGGGAATGGATATGTTAACGTAAAATTTACAAGTTTTTACAATTTTACGTTGACAGATAGATGGGATGGGAGGTGAAGAAAACTTGTGTAAAAGAGTGTAAATGCATATTATAATATAGACAATAAAAAAACGTTAATTATAATATAAAGAGAATTAAACAATACATTCACATGTGTAACAAAATTTTATCAATAAACCATTTGATATAAAAACCAACACGAAATAAAAAAACTGTGTGCACCACAGTAGTGTAGACGTATAGATGCGTTTGGAAAAAACAATACGTTAAATCGAATAGTTAAGAAATTTCTATCAACTCGTGTTTATTGTACTTGTGTAGAGTTTGTTTATTCATTAAAAACAATGCATTCTAATGTGTCAGATTTGGATACCGTTTTAAGTAAAAACTACCTGTCGGGGTTCCGCGCTCTTCCATAACACAAATTTTTGTTTGTTTTTTCAATTACAACTACAACATATTTTCCCAATTTTAACAAAAAGCGTACGTGACTGTGTGGGTGCATGTGAGTGAATGAGTGAGAGTAATGTGCTGCTAGACCAGGAGGACCTCCAACTCTGCGTAAGGTGTGGTCATAAGCGAACCGTCTCTCTGTATTAATAATAGTTAAGTGATTAATAAAGATGCAGTAAGAACCTATTATCTTGAAATACGGAAAAGAGATTGTTGAAACTATTCAGTTATAAAATAAAAATCTAGCTCACAATTTTGTCACATAATTTGTGTTTCATAATGTCACATGTATGTGGTATTTGTAACAGTGTTTCATAGTAAT
This sequence comes from Pieris macdunnoughi, assembly GCA_905332375.1. NCBI lineage: Eukaryota > Metazoa > Arthropoda > Insecta > Lepidoptera > Pieridae > Pieris > Pieris macdunnoughi. Next base: position 1,375,222 of record CAJOBZ010000039.1, read on the forward strand.
CTTTCGACATTTGATTATCTTGCGAAGTAATCTTCGGCGCTCCAGTTTCGGAGGTTCACCCCTGATTCTCGCAATCACCTCCATTTGAACTGTAAATACACGTGCATAGAACGGGCCGACGGCCGGAGCTAAGGGTATCGGGTTCGATTACCAGCGCAAATTGTAGATACATTTGTGGATGTGTAGTCTAGTGCGTTGTAGTACCTGAACAGCCAATTGTTATCGGATACAAAAGAAAATGGTATATCCCTGTTAGACAGGTACATATATTTTATTTTGGGTATACATTTCTGCATGTATTGTGTCAGTCACACATATCCTTTTGAAGATTCTCACGTATTCACTGGTCACTCGGGGAGAAAACGATATCATTATATTGTCGTACAACAAAGATTCGTCATTGCAGACCTCTACCAGGAATTGTGAATTCCTCCATAATTCAAATTCAAAAATCATTTATTCATATAGGTAACAAAATATAAACTTATGAACGTCAAAAAATAAATAAATCAAGGGCGTAGAACGGAAGAGAAGAACTGGCAATAAACTCTCCGCCACTCTTTTTAATCGCCAAGTTTTTTTACACAATGTTTGTAAGGAGCTGCAACAATTACACCATATTCGACATGACGTCTTAAGTAATTAATAATAATAAAATAAATTAAAAACAAAGATTTGTCCTCTATCAGCAGGAGGCATGGTGAATAGGAGCACGCATTTACATTCTCGTGGGAACAACACGAATTCAAGTCCGACCAGTCACCACAAGTAGCACCCGTTCACGAGTATGATGCATGGCCAGCCATCGGCCTAATTTCAATAGCGAGTCCGATTTAAATTTTCCTTCTCATTAAATTAATTGATTATTATTAGAATCGAACTTTGATTATTATTTTATCGAACAGGACAAAATGCAACGGTCATTTGATGTTAAGTGCTCATAGGCTCTGGAATCAATTTTCCACAACCTACAACCTACAACCCTACAACGACAACAAGGACTCGACTAGTTGCTTTGTAAGAACATTGATGTCTTTACAAACTAGCCCTTCAGTGTTACAGTGTTCCTACACACGTGGAGCTTTGGCCCCGAGATGAAAGTTGAAGCGTGGGTGAGTGCCGAAATACCGTGAGAAATTACATCGCTTATGAACGAAATTAATCGAACGTTATTTAATTTTGTGGACACACTAATTGCCGCTTAATTCAGAGGAATTTGGAATTTATTATATCCATTACTGATTAAATAGATAACATACTATTTCTATTAGTAAGTACCTTCGTAACTTGGAATAAAAATTATTGTTATTATTATTTTTTAACCTATCGATCTGAGGCCCAGAAGCTAGGCAGCAGGGAGTGTCAAATCTTCCTGACAAATTCCTAAAAAGGGACTTTATTTCCGTAAACTTCGGTCTAGTGAGCTTGGCGTCTCAATATGTCGGATAGCCCATCCCGGGATACCCTCATGCCTCTTAAAAATTAATTTAGTTTATTTTTATATTTACAGCTGTATTGCGATACTTATTCGTTGAGCGAGGAAAGCACCAGCTCTATGGTCAACAGTATTATCTACCAGGCGCCAACTTAAATCTTTAATTAGCGCCTGTGCACTTGAACCCCATGGCTCAAGAGTCTCTACTCCAAACGGAACAAAATGAAGTTGGAGGAAAGACGATATTTAAGCCATTTTTACTAGTAATTAAAAAAAATACTTATTCACTTAACAATGCGGATAGGCGCTTAACAACGCCCATTTTTAAGATTTAACTCTCAGTTCAGATATGACAGTTTGCCCTATCTGTTAAATGTAATTTAGAAATAGAAGTTACATAAAGTTGCGTATATGTTCCTATGTATTATGCCATGATTTTAATTATGTATAAATTAAAGTTGTACACGTGTCAACAATTAAACTTTAATAAAACATTATTTTAGTTTTAAAGATAATTAACGCTGTTACCGTTACTAACAGTCAACAATGTATTGCGGGTAAAAATCGATTTTAGCTACAAAGCCTTAAACACTTTTGGACGTCTAACAATAGTTTACATTATTAATAATTTTTACACAGTATCAAGCTAGTGTTTAGCGCGCTTCTCAATCCTAGAGTTGAATTCTTGAACCCATTTAACACAAGGAATTTGTTTTCTATGTGCATCAAAACATAATGAGAAATTCATCATAATATCTTAAATCTAGAAATAGACTCTCTTATCTTTGGCCTAGACTAGATAATAATTTGTTGGCCCCCTTCTTCCCTAGAGAATGACATGGGTTTATCCAAGCGGCGGCTCTTGAACAGTCTGCCTTCCTATAGGCCGCATCTCACTTAACATCAGGAGGAATTACGGCCAAATATCGTTCCAGTTCTTTTCAGTTCTCACGGTCTTATAAGCGTAGTAATATCAAATCGAGTTATTGGTAGTTTGCCAACCAATGGAGCAATTCCATTATATCTTTTTTTAAATAAAACCTTTTTCTTTTTCACGTGATTTTTTTATTGTTGTCCCTTTCACGGTTTACATATGTTTTAATTGCTTTGCTTTGTTTCATTAGCTTTGTCTAAGTAATTGTATGTCTTATGTATGTACTTCTTGCACTCACATTATATAATTCTTCTTTTCTTACATTTCCTGCAATCGCTCGAAAGCGATAAAACCGCTAGTAGTACTCACTTTTATTTAATTATTTTGATTGTATTGTATTACTGAATTACTGCAATGAACTGTAAATAATTAAAACGTAATCGACTTGACATTACAATTTTTTTTACCATTTTTAACAAGTGATATAGAAATGTTTTTTAATTAGGGAAATTATGTATTTCCAACGGAACGAAGGACTTTTTGACATTCTTTAGGCGTCTTGCCAGGAATACTCATGCGTTGGTATTTTTGTAAGGCACACGCAAACAGGTAGGTTGGCGTGCTCTTGACCTCAGCTCTGAGTCATAACTTTAATTATGTGGGAAGACGTGAACTAGAAAACGTATTTTGCATAATTCGTATCTTTATTCGATCAGCTGTTTAAAACTTGAGTCACTGGTTTTAAATGTATGTTATTAGTATGTTGTTACAAAAATCTGGTTTTCCATTAAAATACTAGTCCAATAATAGCGGTATATTTATAAAATAAATAAACTATATAAAGCGATTTTGACCTTGAGATCCAGGCCCAACAAAAATTATAACGAAACAAAATGTATCCCGAGCACGCAAACTTCACCTGGATATTGTATATTTAAAATATGTTTACATGATGATTTAAAAGTGTGACAATTTTAGAAACTGAATTAAACGACATTAAACAAATGATAGATTATAAAAATAATTTTCCAATCAATTTACGATTTGACACGTTCGATTATAATTTATTAGCAAGTGAAACTACTTACTATATAATGTTTATTATACGCTTGTAAAAAAGAAAGTTGATGGCTTTAAATTATAAGCCCTTTTTGGAGATTTATTACTTAATTCATTAATACCATAACAGTTTACTTAGAAACTTTATAACGTAATCAAAATAGGTACTCTTACATGCAACCTTGTCTCTGAAAACTGTGTCTTCGACTCTTGGGCATTATGCCTGCTGTACCCGTTGGGCCAACTGAATTGGCTTCGCACGTGGCGGTATGCGTACAAGGCTACGTTGTTACAGTTTCCTGCTGGAAGAATGCTGGTGGCGTGAGGTTTTAGTGAGTCCCACACAACCCACCACCACAAGGCAGTTGCGGGCGGGTATGTGTAACGCATTTCTCCACGTATAAAAACACTTTGGCCCATTTTCAGCTGGAGGACCAGATACGCTTCACACTGTAGGCCAACCTACAGTGATGGAGAGGCATCAAAAGAAGAATACGAAGACAACAGTGGCAGGCCAACAATCTATTGTCGCATTTCGTAAAGATCAAAGGATCGGAATTCCAATGCAGAATGATTAGTACGATGTATAAACAGATGACAAGTATTCTTTGCTCACCTAGAAAGTGGATTCTATTAATTTAATAAAAAAAATACTTCGGTGATTTTTACTATTTTTTTTATAGAATAGAGGGAAAACGGGCAGGCTCATCTGATATTAAATCGCGAGTGCGTTGCCGGCGTTTAAGAATTGGTACCCTCTTTTCATGAAAGACCCATTTATTTTTTAAAGCCACACTCATTATTAATATATCTAAAAAATATTATTATTGTAATATTAAAGCACTTCTAAACAGTTCAGTAAGATTCATCTAATTTTAAATAGCATCTATGCGTGAGGGTAGGTCACAATTTTCTTATGTCTGTGGATGCTGTTTTCAATATTTTTGTATAACTAGCAGTCATTGTAAATTGTCATTATTATTCTGTGTACGTTGAACGGCGTGAGTAATCGTGGCCATAGAGAGCTTTGTCGGATTCGTGGTTTGTCGGTCAAGTCCAGTGCCTGGAACTTACTGTTATAACAGTAGATACCGATTTATATAGAAACTACTGCTTATTAAATTGGATCAAAAGACAATTAGAGCTCCTTAACTGGAGATGGGGTCCAAATAGAAATATTTGACAAGGTAAGGACCAGTAAGGGAAGGATATTATTGTGTATGATGAATAATTTAAATGAAGAAAAACGTGGGGTAAAAACTGATAAATATATGTACTGTCTTCCTATGTTTGACAGTTTCAAATCTGCGAATTTACAACCTGTATAAAGGTGTTTCAAAATAAGTAATGAATTGCAAAACATAATATTAAAGTGGAAAAAAACTTACGGAAAATCAACAGAAAAAAATCAAATGGAAAGTGAAAAAATACAAAACTAGAATTTGTACATATCTACTGTATTATCTACCGTTTAATTCAGTTTATATTTGTTTGCTATGTCCCCTAGTCTCCTTGTTCCGGGGACTTCGTGACCGACACACGCCATTCATGTTTGTAAGTACCTGTCCATAGGAAGAGGGGAAACGAATGTGCCTTTTAAGAATTGCGCAGTTGACATCTTTAGAAATATGATTCATAAAAGTGTAAGTATTTTTAAACGAAATGTATTTTCGGATTTTCTCTATATTTATTTTGACAAGCTTCACAATGTTTTATATTTTTTGAATAATTTTCAATTTTGTTACAATTGTTGCGCTCAGAGAGCTTTTTTGATTCATTATTTTTTTTATTTACAGCCCATACATGGCCTAATTTCAACAGAAAAATATTATATAATTAAGCACTTTACAATTATTATTTTATTAAAAAATGGGATAATGTAAGTTGAGCAGTAAAACCTAGTGGCTTTAGCCCGTCTCAACCCTGGGGTCGTCCGTTCGAATCACACCTGGAATTGTCTTTCTTGGGGCCTTGAGGAACCAACGACATGCAGGCTGTTCAATGGTTGTGTAAAAAATTATCAAAGAAACGCATGCATCTGTAAAAGGATAGGATAGGATTGTAGCGCCACTGGATTATTAATAATAATAGTAAATACTATTAAACTCATAGGCAATTCATGTTTCCATCGTTAAAAATAAATTTTGTTGTTCCAACGGTACTCGTAACATTGTTGTAATTCGTTGTCGTGAGGTAATCATCTTTAGACTATTTAGAAACGACATTACTCAAGCATGTCTTATGTTCATTACATGTCATGAAAACAAGTAAGGTACTAAATAACTAAGAAATACTCATAAGCAAATTAATAAACATTGAAATAAATATATAAATTACTGTCACCTTAGGATGATGTCGTTGGATTAGATAAAATCTCTAAAATAAAAATTTAAAAAACAAAATGATTCTAATTTTCGTAAAATCATATAAGCCGGGTACCATTTTTTTTTTATTGGGGAAATGCATACCGCGGTGCGACTGCGTAGTGCGGGAGGGTTATGTGGGACTCGCGAATGTGCATACCACTAAAACCCCAAGGGCCACCAACAATCGCCTTAGGCGGGATGCGGTAACAGCAGAGCCTTATCCCCTTCCCGACATGCGATGCGGCGGTTGTGTCCGCCTCTCCCCTATTCTAATTTACGTAAAATCATATAAGCCTGCTACCACTGCCCCATTTATCATAAAAATAAATTCGTCTCATTGCACCGTACTAAAGGGCCTTGTCCCTTCTTATCGCAGCCTAAAGACAATTTGACAGAAAGAGACAAAAAGTATTTCAGTTAAAATGATGCAATTACACTGATAGCTTTTATTAGGGGATTACAGGAACGGTTAGCGTCAAAAAATTTCACAAATTAATACGTTTTTAATATTATATTGCATGTTCGACCACTAGACCACGAAAGAATTTTATCCGCATTTATAAATATGCACGCAATGCGGATCATTTTGCTATGTATATTAATTAAAAAATAACATGATAATGTAATTAAGATGTTAGCATTGGACTTAAGGAATTAAGTATACACAATACCAAATAATTAATCCTAATAATCACTTAATTTAAATCCACAGAGCAGGCGGTATTCTTATCTTTGATTTTGTTCCCTTTGGAGTAGCCCGTGGAGTTCAAGTGCACTGGCGGTAATTAAAAAATTAAGATGGTGCCTGGTAGATAGTACCGGTGACCTAAGAGCTGGTGCTTTCCTCGCTCAACGAATAGTATCGCAATACAGCGAGGAAATGCTGCCAGCGTTAAAGGTACATTGCCACAAGGATCTTTTTAAATTAGTTTTAATTTTTGTAGGTTAAAATATTGTAAATACTGTATATTTATGTGTTGGAAATAAGTATATAATATTTGTTTTATGTCTTAAACACACGGGATTCTTAAAAATATAAAAACTTCTTTGTTATTAAGTGGGTAGCGTGTATATTAATTCTAGTCCGAACTCTGAAGTCACAGTCCAAATTGGTCATACATGGAACGTTAAAGGCAAGTATCCCCTTGTGTATTCTTCCAGGCTTCTTCCTAGCAAGCTGAAATATATATCACTAAGTCTGATATAAATCACAGGACTACAACTAAGTAACTGATGCGGTAAGCTCATTCATACATTTCCCTCTCTCATGCCAAGGTCCTGCTACCCACGCTGTGCAGCACTATTTCGGAAACAGTTCCACAGTTTCTAAATTTATATATAAAATGTATTGTAAAAGTTAACAACAATGCCGAGCATAAACCTGAATAAAAATGAACGTGTACAGTGTACACGAAGCTCCGTGTCTATAGGGCCGATGTTCCCCCTTTTCTAAAAGCTTTATATTTTTTAAATATGAATTGCTAAAATTATTTAGTATGTATCTCCAACATAGGTCTTTTATCTTCTATAAAACCTATTTTTGTATACATAATTAACAATGGTTTTGAATAAATACTGTTTTATTTCACCTCTCAGAAAAGGGATAGTTGCCTACTATGGCGGATAGTAGCCTAGCTAGAAAAATGCTTCGGGGATATTCCTTGTGCTTTTTATTTTGGATAGAAATAAATTTATATCAATTAGAGTAATCTTTATTATTTATTTAAAGTCTTTATAATTTACTGAGATCTTTTATTAAGAACAATTTGAAATATTAAGAAAAAACAAATTTTTTTCCTTTTTCACCGGAAGTAACTGATTTAACTGCTTTAGCACCTTTCTTAGCTAATTCTTTACCAATTTTATGCCATTTTACTCTCATTAATAAAGTTGTATTTTAATCCCAACTTTGTCTCAATTTTTCGAAGGCAAGTGCTAAGCTATCTTCTATCCAGTTGATGTTGATGAGGCATTTTGCATATCTATAATAAATATATAAAACTGTGAAGTAGATATTTATTTAATTTACAACAAGTTAGAGACAAAGTAAATTCAAATATACATAAAAAAAGCAGCAAAAAAATAAAATCGTCTTTGCTTGTTAAGAAATTTTTAGTCACTCTAGGGGCAACTATCCGCACAGTAAGTAGGGCACTATCCCCTTTGATGCGGATACTTGCCCTTTTTATTTGCGAAATAAATAAAAATTATTTACAATAAAACATGATAAACAGTGTAATTTAAACTCTAATGCATGCAAAGAAACAAAAAGTTGACTGAAACCACATCAGTAATAAAAATATTCAATAGAATAAACTTACCAATATAATTATAAGCCCGTCAAAGTTTCGCCGCGGAAGATTTTTGCTCGCACGGACAAAACACTTGGGCCTATTCCGATGGCTTACGTGGCATTTAGGCCTGATGGGCAGTCACTACTTATTGTAGTAAAGCGCCAATACAACTTATAATCTTAACATAGTTTTTTAAACACCCATGTATCCGTCCGAGGCAACTATCCGGCTTTTACCCTATTATAAATAATTCTTCTGCGTTGCGTATGTTTTAAAATGTTTTTTTTTATGTTAAGATACCGCCGCCTATAGGCATTCACTTATTAGAGGCTTTTGGTACTATCTTTTCTTGAAGAACCCTGCTATGTTAGGATGGGATGAATTGGGAATGGAATGGAATGAGAACATTGGTAATTACTTCTGTCAGAAAGTCCTAACAACTCAATAGAGTTTACTATTATCTATTAATAATAAATAATAGAAGTACACATAAAAGATAGACTTCATAGACAACTATATAGAGATGACCAAGGGGAAAAAGGAGGAAGAGGAGGCCTTTACCCGAGATGTGATCAATAAAGAAGACTTCAAGTAGATAATAAGAAAACAAATATAAATGTAAATTGTAGATTGTAAACAATTGGATTATGAACGAGCTATAAACCATTCATCATCAAGACACCAGCTTTCTAAGAGTTACATTGATATTTTTGATTTACGCTTGACACGCTAGTCTTATTCATGGCTGTTACGATGTGTCTTAACCATAAGGGGTGGAGAACACAGGGTTGAAAATCGCGTAACAACATTGACACTGCTCCATTAAAATGTACAATACAAACAAGTGCCCGATCGCTATGTCTACATCCGTAATAGTTTTAAGAATCTCTCAGACAGTTTGCTTTTACTGTTAATAACCCCATCTTTGTGGAACGCTATTTTAGGACGGGAAATGGGACATTATTGAACAATCACACGGAGGGTTGGGCTTGTATTGACTTTAGAAAGTTGTGATTGATTTGTCACGACGCTTTAAAGAGGTTTAATATGAATTATTTCTACCATTACATATGAAATACGAAGTACAGAAAAGAAGAAGAAAAAAAGAAAGACAAATGTAAGAATATGGAGGAGGCTTTTACCCTAAAAGGGGCGATACAATACTAGACCGCTAAACAACACACGCTCATATTAAGAATTGTTGTATGTTATGTATAATATATGTTCATTTAAAAAGTTTTAATAAATAAATATGAATTATTTGGTTGTATTTTTCATTTTATCATCGGCCGTATGAGTCAAAATGTACATTAAATAAACATACTTTAATAAAGTAACTGAAAGATGAGATAAACGCGAGCACATATTAGTGTGTATTCGGTATAATTTTTTGCTCAGAAAAATTTTGGTATATTTTTTACACATCACACTTCAGTAGATTTAGTTCATGATTAATTTAGTTTTATTAATAGGTTATAAACAGATTTCTGTTCCTGACGCTCCAATTTTTGGGTCAAAGGCTTGTTTCACGACGTTTTTTTTACTTTACGTCACCGCGCCGGTGCAAATATTCCCTTACTACGAGTATATTGTAATTTTTTACATGAGTTACCACTTAAATACTTTTAACACCTTACCTTTAATACAACTTTCATTTCATCGTTGATATTAATCGATTAGTTTTATTTTAATTATCAGATGACAGGTAAAAGTAAAATTTTATAATCTATTTCAATTACCCAGTTGTTCACCGAATCAAATCGGACTGTCTCGATACAGCAAACAAAATGAGTGACGTATTCAGAGCGATTGTTATGGAACAACCTTATTATTGCTATAAAAATAGTTATATTTCAGGCAATTTATTCAAAATCATAATAAATTATGTACTTAAACCTTCCTCGGGAATCATACTAGGTATATCAATATACATATGTGTGCAGTGTTGGCCTAGTGGCTTCAGCGTGCGACTCTCATCCCTGAGGTCGTAGTGTCGATTCCCGGCTGTGCACCAATGGACTTTCTTTCTATGTGCGCATTTAACATTCGATCGAACGGTGAAGGAAAACATCGTGAGGAAACCCGGCTTGCCTTAGACCCAAAAAGTCGACGGCGTGTGTCAGGCACAGGATGCTGATCACCTACTTGCCTATTAGATTGAAAAATGATCATGAAACAGATACAGAAATCTGAGGCCTACATCTAAAAGAGGTTGTAGCGCCACTGATTTATTTTATATCAATATATATGTACTTATAGTGTGATACCAATGAGTAACATACAGAAAAAGTAGTAGTAGTTTTTGAGTTTATTGCGTTCATATAATATGTAGTAAACAGGGGACTTTATTAAATAACATATAACATATCCATGTTTCTCTTTTAAAGGTCGTGCAATGGTCATTCTTGCTAACAAATTCAAAAACTTTAGCCTTTATTTTGTAGTACATAAAACAATAAAGAGTAATTTTGCTTACAGTACATTCAAAAACCATTTTCGACAGACACCGCAGCAATCAAAAAATAAGTACCTATAACCTGTATAAAGTGGGCGACCTGTTCCATTGACATGAAATTCGTTATTCGGTGAATCATTCCCCCTGTCCCCTGCCCCTCTTAAGCCTTCGTAAACTAGAGTTACGTTCAGTTCATTCACTTTGAGTGAAAAGATGGGAACTTTGTAATGCAGGTGTAGGCCACGAAAACAATAGATTAATTAAATTTACCTAAAGGAGTGTGTAAAAACTTATTTAATTATTAAAGGACACTTGTGTTGACACTGGATTATTAAAATACCGAAAAAGTTGATTTAGCTTATTATTTTCTTGACCAAACAATTTAGCGTCATGTAATATTAATTAGTTTCCGTAATAGTAAAAAAACCTTTGTTTCAAGCATTAATATAACTAACACACATCTTTCTTTTTTTAATTTTAACGATCTGCAATCAGCCTATTGGCTTTTATCAGATTTTATCCAAGAATCGTTTTTGTAAAAATTTCTTAAATTTACACGCGGAATATACTACTTTCATATTTTATACATTTTCAAGCCTATCCCGTATATAATATAATGACACTAAAATGGTCCTCTCAATTGCCGTCCTTTGCTGCACTTTCGGACATGTACCACTGTGTCACAATGTATGCCCATTTAATTATGATTGTTTTTTTTAATAGTTATTTTGTGGTCTATCTCTTTAAACATAATATTAAGTGTTTGATTGAGTACAAAATTCATTATCATTCTTGTTGCTTCTCCTGCACAGAAATGTACTTTCAAAGATCAAAGTCAAGGCATTACGTCAGCCTAAAAAGCCGTTAAAGGCTCACGAATTTTAATAAGCTATATACATAAAAACATTAACATCACGTCAACATGAATGGGCGCGTGACGTGAACAGCATCGCGGCGGTTATTTTGGTTCGCACGTGCTGACTGAACTACCGGATGTACATATATATATGTATATGTATATGTGTGAGATATACACTTAATTGTGTCATGGGTTATTAAGCTATTAAGGTCAATGTACAAATACAATTAGTGTTGTCTATGTGCATCATTGTATTATTATAAATATTTAGTAAATATTAGTAATTACCAATTTTTAAAAAGCCGGCAACGCGCAAGAAAATTGAATGTTTTGATTGCTACTCTCAGAGAATTAAGTGTTGATGTATGAAGATAGAGGCAAATTTTTGGAGCATACTTAAAAAATTGCATCGGACGATGTAAAGCACGCGAAACGTCGGTTATATAATTTTAAATTTATACTAATATATAACTTCAATCCGGTAAAAAAGTGTTTTCTTTAAATTTTGAATATCGATAAGTAAAGATATACAAAGTTTACCACATATCCAATTGGAAGCTAAATTGGTATTTATCTGTGTTTCCGCGAACTAATCATCAGGCATTAATCAAGTTGTCCTGTTTAAGATATTCGTTATTGGGTGGGTCTCCATTCCTCCTACGTCTTCTAGGATATTTCGTCCGTCGACATTTATAATAAAATGCTTATTATAAGGTCAAACTATGCAAAAATATATCAGTGAGTTGTGAGTCATGTAGTGGGTGTTGGCCATCGGAAGCTGATAGAAAAGATATCGTGTCAACTCATGGCTAACTTGTAAATTTTGTCTAAGGTTACCTGTGGGTGGGTTGTCCTGCACACTATATATTTTGCAATTCAATGTCATCATATTATTAACGAACAAATTTTTTTTGTTGCGAGAAGTTAATAGTAGAATGTATTATTACTCCTCAACACTATCTCTTTAATCGGCAGCTCATGTCTGAGTGTCATGGTCAGCTTGGAAGCATCTGGAGCGGACTATCTGTTTCCACCGGTTTCTGTCCAGCGCCTCTCTTATAACAGTGTACAGTTTTGAGGACGATGAGTCTTTCACTTGATCGGTCCATCTGGTTGATGAACGACCACGAGATCTTTTGCCTTCTGTGTTACCAACCACGATCAGTTTCTCATCGCCTCTGCGCATTGTATGGCCGAAATTAGATGCAATTCCCTGTAAGAAGACAAGCGAGTCGGAGATCGAGGTATTGGTGCGCTTTATATACAATAATAGAACAATTGGAATAGAATACGTAGTGCAACCGGCGGTCTAAATAAAAGCGATGTTAGCCAGGGAAACCGTGTGAAAGTTAGATGATATGATTCGTCAATATTACGCTGCTACTTGCCAATGTCTCAAATCTATTGGTCGAAGAACGATCCATCTAGAACAGCAACCTGATCGGTCCTGGGCATCTCTCTTAATTTCACTCCACGTCGTTCCAGCTTCTATCACCTCTGGAACGATGCATGGAAAATAACACTAAATCAATAGTTAGAAATTTGAGTATCCGTCTAAGAATTGATGTCTTTCATGTACTTAAACCAGTGTTGTCCAAGTGGCTTCAGCGTGCGACTCTCATCCCTGAGGTCGTTGGTTTGATCCCTGTATGTCTCAAAAACCGGCGCGTCTCAAACTCAAAAATCTAAGTGTGTCAGTCACACATGTCTATATAGAAACGTATGCAATTATAGACCAAGACCCATGTACAGTGCCACATACTTTTCTTGGCAATTGGTATTGGTACTGAAATTGGTACTACCGTCGCCATTTGGTGCGTACAATAAATAATTTTACTATCTACCAACATCTAATAAAAATACAACTACCATGTATTTATTTTTATTCCTTGCATTATCAATTACAATGGCAAAGATTTAATTATCGAACGGTTCTGATTGCTAGGTACCTTAAAAGATATTATATTAATAGTACAGGTAACAAAATCTTTCATATCAGTTGTTCCTTAGTTTGTGTCATATTTATTTATGCCTAGAACAGTATTTTCTAGATACTAGTTGTTTGACATTGTTATTAAGATGCCTTTATTAGCCTGCATGACTTCAAATTATGTATCCCTTATAATGTTTAGTTTTTATTAATTGGTAATACTAATATCCATAACAGCGACGCTCTTACCGGCCAAGAAAAGTATGTGGTACGATGTCATTGTAGATACAAAAATATCGAACTTTTTTAGTATTTAATTATTGGTGATTTTACTCTAATTAGCATTTCCAGTTATATCGAGTAAAAGTGCAGTCGCTGTCAATTATGATTAATGCTCGGAATTAAACGAAATGACTGATGCACTTAACCTAATATGTGTTTGACATAATTTAGTTGATGAAAGCCAATGGCCCAGAACAGAAACATACAAATTGATTTCGATTGATTGATAGATGTTGTAAAAAGCTAATTAAGCTTACAAGAATTAGAAGCAAGTTTTTTTTTATAATTTGTGTATTGTCGTGTTTTTGTCTTTGAAAAACATGACCATTGATTACACACTAGGATGAATTCAGTCGGATTGATTCGGTTGTTTTTAGAAGTGAAACTTCTGTAGGCGTGATTTTTTTACGGATGAAACACAATAATAATAATATTAGCGTCACGAAGATGTGCAGCGTTTTTGTGGAAGAAAAGGGAGAATGCGATTGAGACCGATTAAGAGAGAGTTAGAAAGGGCGAATGTAGCATGAAGCAAGTAGCGATGGAGAAAATAAAAATTATTTAATTAACAAAATTAAATTTATAATTTGTATTAATTTTCGACACTTTTAATATTTTAATGACAATTAAATTCATTAAATTCCTAACATATCTTCCTTTTTCCCTCCCTCTAAGTCTCGGACATCTAAAGTATCAGATTTGTATAAATATGAACAAGACTTAAAAATTAGTTTGCCAAAGAAGTTTCACTTCTGATTTCATTTTTTTTTATAGAACAGTAGGCAAACGGGCAGGAGGCTCATCTGATGTTAAGTGACAGTCGCAATGCCAGAGGGCTCGCGAGTGCGTTGCCGGCGCTAATGTTGAGTTGCGAAACGAAACCAGGCTAACGCACTTTAAGATGTTGTCATTGGACAATCGTAGAAAATTAATTGATATACAATTAAATTCAAAATCATTTATTCATATAGGTAACACAATGTATACTTATGAACGTCAAAAGAGATTTTTGATTATATTATATTGTTTTATATTGCCGAGCGTTGGCAAGGTTAAAATAAATAAAAAATGCATCTTTTTGTATTGATGAGGCATCAAAGCTTGCACCAGACAATTTCAGATAACAGTCGGTGAACAAGCACAGATAAGAGAACCATTAATTATTTTTTATTGCATTTCTCAGTAGTGTCAAGATATAATGAACAAAGGATCATTAGGTATCCCACAGACCCACTTAAATGGGGTATGTTTTTTTACACTATTTTTACACTACCTTCTTCTTAATACAAAGCTTGAACACTTAAGTACATATAATAAAAGTAATTATTTTTCGTAAGAACTAATTTTACAAGACTTTTTTTACTTTCACGAAAATTGCTTAAAATACTGAATCTATCTTTGAGTAAATCTTTTACTAAAATCATGATTTGTTTGCTTGCATGTTTTCTCATTCATGAATTCAGAGTTTTAGTTTCTGTTTCAGGAACACATGCATATATACAGACTAAACTTGTATACAGCATTTCCTTAATATTGTTTAATTTTCAACGTTGAAACAGTTATGACATTAACACGATTGTTAGGGAAAATAAAACTATTTTAACGGGTTAAAATTGCGGCGGTCACGCCTATTAACGAATTACCGTGACCACAGCCGGGCAAATAATTTTCACAGTGATTTAACTGTGATTTTTAATCACAGGGACTAGATCGCACTAATTATAATTATTCAAAGCGTTGAAAAATTGTGCTATAAAATTATAATCAAGTCAATTTTAAGTGTTTTTTTGTGTGGAGATTAGTATATATTTAGGCAAATTATTGTATGTATGTATTAAAAATTTGAATATGTTTACAACTAATATGCCTTATAACCACCTAGCTTAAAGTTTTTAATATTGTAAAAACAATCATACAGATACTATCTTAGTAACAATTATTTTGCCTTAACGAATTTATGATGAATTTATATACATATATAGAGATAAATATTAAGAGAACCGTCCGTTAAAACGAACACAAAAATTTAAAACCAAACCACTTTAAAAATGACTAGCGACCTCTATTACGAATATAGTAAACGATATAAACACTCTTTTTAATATTTTCGTAATCATAAATATTTTGGTAAGAGCGCCATCTGTTGCCTGTATAATGACTTATCACGAACTATTAGCACATAGCTTATAGTTTGTAACGTAGCGTTTAAACATGCCGCTAGATGTCACTATTCACCAGAACATCTAAAAATAATAAGTTATGAAAATTAAAACATAATTTCGTTTTGGTATAAATTAAACACTATTCAATTTTATTAAAAATATAATAGGCACTTATAATTCCATATGCAGAACCATACTTTTAATCTACGTGCATAAAATACTTATGCCCGCATTCTAGAATGCCAATCAATTGAATCCAGTTGTCAAAGCATTTTTTATTCGAAGTTTGACATATTTGACACTGCTCAAGACGAGATTGTGATTTGAGACACGAATTAATTTACGAACCCTTGTAGAACAAAATCATAAGCAAACCACATCAACAACATAAGGTTCACCACACACTTGTTTATAATTGTTAATGAAACATTCCCAGAAATATGGCTGGCCATACACACTTTGTTTCCAATGCGGTTAAGGACAATGAGTTTGATAGATGGTTCTCTGGACAGCTACGTGATAAACGATCACAGATTCTGGGTCCGGTAGACACTAGTCAATGGGCAGACGAAAATAGATTAAATGGACAGTTACAAACATAGACATGTCGGCCGAGAAATATATTATTTATTGCTATTTGAAATTCAGTATAAATATCAAAATAATAACGATTTATTCTGTGATTTGAAATTGTAGCTAAGTGTTCATTGACATGCTGTAGCTATTTCTGTTAAAATGAATTCGTAATTTTTATATCTGTAGATTAAAGTTTATCAGTCAGTATAAAATGCGAAATTCATCACCTTCGTTCGGTGTCTCAAAAATCGCTAATAGTGGATTTTGACACTTCTTGCTGCCCACCACCACTAGAACTACCTGCCATTCTAGGTATTTCCGAACCGTAACGACTTTTCAAAAGAAAAGCGTACGTCCTTAAAAGCTGGCAACAAAATTGGATGGTTCCTGGTGATGCATGAACATGGGCGTTTAGAAATTTAAGTAAAACGCCGCACCTACACGTCTGCTCTGTTCCATGAAACAAAATTAATGGCACTAATGCATGGAGAATAGCTGCAAGTTTATTTTGTATTAATACATATTCGTATACCTACACGTCGAAAAAAAGAGAAACCTGCAGAGGATCTTGGCTGTTTTGCTTGTTTCAGGTATGGATGTAGGAAAACCTTCCTTGATAATACGCACTATGTTATGCACATTTTTTTTTAGAGAACAGGGGGAAACGGGCAGAAGGCTCACCTGATAACTGTTACCGCTGCCTATGGAAACTCTAGCCAGAGGACGCTTGCGAGTGAGTCTGCCTTTCAAAAATTGGTACACTCTTTCCTTGAAGGACCCTAAGTTTAATTGGTTCGGAAATACTCCAGTGGGCAGCTGGTCCCACATTGCGTTGCGTGGCAAAAACTGCCTTAAAAACGCTCAGTTGTGGAACGACGAACGTCGAGGTGATACGGGAGGAAATACGTATTCTGCCTCGAAGTTCGATTAAAAATATTATTAAAGAATTCAACTATATGATATTACTCATATATTAGTATTTCATAAATTCAGCTGTTACTCAGAGTCGGAAATGTCTCCGTAAATGTCAATTCAAATGTACTATTTATAAAAAAAATTCAATATGAAACATATTAAAACAATTTAGAATTATTTAATCTGTTTTCTGTTGAAGTTCATAAGTTTGCTTGGTTACCTACATGAATAAGGTTATTTTCAGCTTGAATTATGCCTAACGAAAACCTCTGCTGCACGTACGCTTGGCCCATTTTCCATGTGCTGGTTTACAAATCACTTCGTCTTGCTAACGAAGATAGCAATATTTTTTCATAAATCTTCATTCACAGTGAGCATCCCGCGCAAGTGTTGCCGACAGCTTTGACAGAAATCCGTTTCGTGACGTCCACGCTCAACACTCCTACCATTAATCCTACATTCACAGCTCAGCCCATTCGTCAACTGACACGCGAATCTAATCTCCTTTACACCGTAGAGAACTCCTTTGCTAAATATAAATTACAATACGAAATTATTTCAATGTTTTTAATTGTTATATGCTAAATATTCATCCTTTGGTGCAATAAAAAGCCACAAGGGTTTGGAGAATATCTCAAAGTAATAACTCTATAAAAAATATTTTTACTAAAATATATAGTAATTGATTAACTTTAAATGACTTTTTTGTATATAAAAGGCTAGAAGGTTCGAAAGTAATTATTCATGTAGGTAACACAATGTACACTTATGAACTCAAAAAAGAAATATACATTAAATATTTCAAATTTTACATTTACTGCCAGTTCTCAAATCATGGAACGGAAGAGAAGAACTGGCAATAAACTCTCCGGCACTCTTTTTCGAAAGTGTGTTGTCAGCATTTATGACTATTGAAATTCATAAAAATAGAAGTAATTTTATGAATGTCAATATAAGTTATGTTATTTGTCATCTGCCACTTACGTATCGTACCGTGTATTATGTTAATTCATAGAGACGCGAATGTTTCAAGTCTAATGTTGAAGGGTGTTTAATATAATTTTATCAGAGATTTTTCTGTACCCAAGCCATAACATTAGGTAATTTATAAATATATGGGGCTCTTTCTAGTCATATTCGAATTAATATTAGCTAAAACTTTGTCACGTGACCATCATTTTTATACAAATTTGTTTGGCATTAGTGGGTCATGCCTATTGAAAAGTGATTTTGTCTCAAGTCCTTGGATGACTTTACTTACAATAATATTTATAGCTGAGAGGTACTATTTTTCGTTATACTAATCGACCTAAGTTGGTGCTATTTCTCAGAAAGAACGGTCTTTGCCTCTCCTCAGGAAGGGACCTTATTTAACTATTATGGCAAAGACACCATATGATAATTGTTTATTTATATAAAAAATACTTTTATAGAACAATTAGAACATGATAGATAAAGGAAAATCTAAGTGTCAGGAGTTTTTTCTTTAACCGTCTAGAGACAGTTCATTAGAGTCTTGTTTCGCGTCTGTGAGAAGCTTGTAACGTAAGCTCCTGTATGTCTACCACAACAACTAGCGGAGCGGGAATTTCATATGTATAATGTGTTTATAGACGCACAACACTGTCGACATATGCCTCTGTATTATAAATCACTATTTTTTTTTGTAAAATAAACTTAAGTTCGTATTAAATCCATCAACCGATCAATCGATACCAGGCTTTTCGTAATTAGAAGATGATTATGAATAAAATATCCACTGATTCAACGTATTTATTGAATCCAATTAGCAGTGGCTCCCAGAAAAAAAATTCTTGTATTATTAGTGGAGGAGTATATTATTCTATATTTAAAAAAAAACAACAAATTAAAGTTTGTGTTTATGCTATTGGTTGAAAATCAGACTTGTAATCTATGAAAAACTAGACCCAAATTTATTTAATGATATTTATTGTGCTTGGGCAAGAATTATGCCACTAATACATCGATCTTGACTCAACTCGGCCAACCTATTTCGGCCATACAATGCGCAGAGGCGATGAAAACTTGGAGAAACTGATAGTGGTTGGTAACATCGAAGACAAAAGATCATTGTCCTCAACCTGGACAGAAACTGGTGGAAACAGATTGTCCGCTCCTCCAGATGTCTCCTTGCTGAGTTACCGACTGAGAGGGCAAGAATTGTTGTGTAAAATACGTAAAAATCACGAGTAAGGAACCTATTATGAAGATTATTTTAGTTTGTATTATAATTCTTGAATAAGCTCTTTAAGAACTGTAGTACTTTATTTTGTTAATTTCTAAACGCTTTCCGCTCGCTCAAGCTTTAGACACACTCTTCCTTGTGAAGTGCGATAAAAGTGTACTTGGTAAAGTTAAGATTTATTAGCTTCGTATATTTTTATAACTTTTGTTTCCCATATTTATAATATTGGAATTTACATACTTTGCTGTGTAAAAGGTTTTTGTTTTCCTAAAATACAAAAATGTGCTGTCAAGCCACTCGGCGACGTATAACATTTTTAAATGCTTAAAGCTCGGTGATAACAGTATTTGATTTGTAAGGCATAGCTTATATATTTTTATACAAGCGACATTTATGTCCGCCGCCCATGGACACGCATGGCAAACTTAAACTAGTTTCATAGCGATATACTGAGGTATTTCCGAATCAATTCGACTTAGGGTCTGTTGAAATTAGAAAAATTTAACCCTAGTTTACCAACTCATATTATAAGTACATCTAGTTTGTGCTGGCAAACCTGACACATCACTGTTTATAATAGTATATGATAAAGATTCTCTCAAAATAAAACTAAGTTGTCTAAAACAAAATCGTTATTTTTCATTTAAATCATCAGGTTATGGCCCAGACCACCTGTTTTTGCTCAAATGTAAAATAGTAAAAAGGAAAAAGCGTACCAATTCATAAAAGGCAACGCACTCGCGAGCCCTTTGGCAATGAGACTGTCCATACGCTGGACGGTATCACTTAACATCAGGTGAAGGCCCGTTTGCCCCATCTGTAATCCTAAAACTATCACTGAACTTTCAGCTGGTAAATTTCAAAACACTATCCTCACATTATTATATATTCTATTCCAGGTTTAAATAAATCAATGATGCAAATAAAAGAAAGTTTTACTAGAACTTGGCAAACGAAGTTCGGTGTAACAGGCAGCCAACAAAATAGAACTAGACATGTGAAGAAAATCTTAGAAAATACTGAATACGTGAATCATTCTCAACACGCCATTCTAGTCTGCATTGTACTTGATAAACTACCTAATGAGTGTGGGAATAGCAGGTGTTTCTATTGTATTTTTCAGGTTCAATAAAAGACCTGATTAATCTAGTAAAATGTTTAGTAATTATAATAATAATACAAGCCTGTTTATTTTCCAATTAACAAAACTAGAATATACAGCTTAGATTTGTTAAGTAATTTTTTTATCCAAAATCCTAGCTTCCTTCAGTACCATTTATTGGTACCCCTTCACGGGTAAACCCTCTCCCAGCATTCTCAGTCCATGGCTATCTTTCTCCATTCGCTTCCTGCTGACTCTTCTATTTCTTCTATCCACCTTTTAGGGTGCCATCTTCTCCTTCTTCCGCTTTGTCCTCTTCAAATATGTAGTTGTCTTTAAAGTATAGTAACTTCTGATAACTAATCCTGAAACTGATAATTATTTTGATCGCGTTATGGGATTGTGATTGGATTACTATGTCCATTTCATAATTCTTTCATAGTTTTGACGTTTCTTTTTGTTAGGTTCACGATCCAGGGCAAAATACAGCTACCTAAAACGGGTTCGGTTCATGAAATTACACATTTATCAGATGCATAGTATAAGAACTAAACTACATACGTACAAATATACAGCATTTTTAGGAATATTAACCTATAGAAAGTAATCATAATAATTAAAAAAATGATTGAAATCAAATTTAAAAGGTTGGTTCCCTGTGGTAGTGTAAGGTACACTGGTAAGGCGGAATTTATTGCAATACTATGGAGCGAGGAAAGCACCAGCTCTGGGTTACCGGTATCCTCTACCAGGCTTTTTCTTCTTTAATTAGCGCTTGTGCACTCGACCCCACGGCCCAAGAGTCTACTCCAAAAGGAACAAAATCACTTGGAGGAAAGATATATTTGTGTCGTTTATTATTATATGCCTGCTCTTCGGCCGTGCCAGCTTTTTTGCTTTTCCAAGGGAGGTAACATACATACAAACCTTTACGTGAAGTCCTTATATTATTGAATATTTAAGTGTGAATTTTCTTTACTCGCCAATTGAACATATAATAGAAAAGCTGTGGAAAGATTCAGTAGAAGTACAAAGTTAGTAGATTATGCATATGAATGTTATCGCAAAAAATAATAATAATAATAAGCCTTTATTCATCCACATCATTTAACAAAAATAGACATAAATAAAATTGTTACGACACTAAGATGCGACCCCTGTTCGGGAGAAGGCCTCCTTTAACTTTCCACCCTGTTTTATTTCTTGCCATCGTCATCCAATTTATTCCAGCTCAATCCCGTCAGACCACTCGCTCTATTGGTCTGCCCTTGTTCAACTTTTGGACCAGTCCATTCGGTTACTGTTTTAGACCATCTGTCATCCGAAGGGCGGATCCAGCTTTGGTGCCAGGAGGGGTCACATAGTCGTGGTCAAGTCAAAACTTATAATTTAATTTTGATAACAATAGATACAAGTAAAAAGTAGGTATTTTATTAATGTACGTAAAGTATTGCACTTATCAATATTTATTCTTTATTGTACACTTGAAAACCTTAAACACATAATATTGTGTACATACAGGTTGGTCAAACTAGTGACATCAATAATTTTCCAAAATCTCAGCTTCCTAAAATTAGTTAAAGCTACCCCCCCCCAAAAAGGTTTTAAAGTTAGAAGTTTAGTTTTTAGCTGGATTTGTTCAAACATTTGACTTCAATTTAAAAATACAAAAAGAAGTTTCCATAGCTTCTGGCTAAGTTTAGAAACTCCGCAGGGTTCTAAGCTACCAAAATCATAGAAAATTATAAAAAAAAAAAAATTTTTTTTTTGAAAAAAAAAAATTACTGTATCACTTATTCCACGTCATTAAATTTGAACACCCTACTCATCGGCCAAAGAAGACAGAGGGTGTAGGCCAGAGAAAAAGCCGCTAAAAACTCTCGGTACTCTTTTAAAACAGCAAATCATCAAACAACACTTATTTAAAACAAATTCGCAAATTGATTAGAAGTAGCCTGTCTAGCACTAGTCCCAGGCCCTTTTATCAACTAGATAATCGTTGACTTTATAGTAAGCCTTTTTACACAGCTTTTCTTTAATACATTTCTAAAATTTATTGAAAGGCAGTGATAAAAGAGCCTCTGGGATTTTATTAAAAAAGAGAATCCCCTTCCCCAAAAAAAAATTTTTTCTCCCTTTTGATTGAGATCTAGTACGGGGAAATTTGCCACCTGCGTTTGTTCCGTGTATTAACATTGTGCGTATGTTCTATTCTAGTAAACTTTCACTATTTTTGTATACATACATAATATTTTCATAAATATATTGCAGGAAAGGTATATTAATTTCCTTGAATTTATCTCTAAGAGATTCCTACATTTTAAATTATAGATTGCACGCTCTTCTGCAGGATGAAAATAGTTTCGGAATCACCCCCCCCCCCCCCCCCCAATAATAAGCCATAAGTCATTAAGCTATGAAAGTAACTAAAATAAACAAGTCTAGCTGTATCGACATCAGTTAGTGAGCGAATTTTTTAACCCGTAGGCTGCAGAACTAAGTCTTTCGCCAATCCGTTAAATGAGGGGCCCACTGAAGTTTTGAATCCATGGTGATTCCGAGAAATACAGTTGTATCATCCAGATTCAATTCCCCCCCACCGTTTATAATTGGTCTAGTATCCATAACCCCCTGCATTTTTTGCACAAAATTTAATACATTTTGCCTTTTTTGGTTTTAGAAGAGAGGTTATTCATACTAAACCAATGGACAATCGAAGACAGAGATTGTTCAACATTTGTTGTCAAAATTTGTTTATTTGTCGTTTGATTTTAAAAATCAAGGACGTGTCATCAGCAAACAAAACTATCTGATGTTTTCTCTCTACCATGAAAGGCTAGATCATTTATATAAACAAAAAAGAGGAAAGGGCCAAGAATTGAGCCCTGTGGTACCCCCTTATCTACTGCCGACCCAGAGGACCTCTTACCATTCACTTCAACCTTCTGAGTTCTTCCCCGTGTAAGTAGGAAGTCAGAAGATTCAGTGCGGTATTCTTTTTTTCCTTTTTGCCGGGGTTTTTCTTTCCCGGTATTTCTTGATTAAGGTCTCGATTGAAAATCCCAAATGCTTTGGATAAGTCGCAGAAAAACCCAAAGCGTAATGCGACGCCTCCCAAGCCTTAACTATATATCTATATAACTCAACACCGGCATCGGCTGTCGAGGCGACCCTTGGTAAAACCCGAACTTCGATTATTATGTAATAATTTGTTTACGTTAAAATGACTCTACCAGTTGATTTAATATAATTTTTTCAAATATTTTACTACAAGTAGGTAGGTACGAAAATTGGTCTAAAGTTACTGGGGTCGGACATACTACCTGCTTTAAAAAAAAGATAAGGGGAATAACTTTACTATGTTTCATTAGATCGGGAAACTCGCCACTTTTAATAACAATTGTTGAAAATTATATGCTAGATGGGGAGCAATTACATCAATTATGCTACTAATTATTTTTACAGAAATACCCCAAAGATCGGTAGTGTTCTTAATATCTATGGTTCTAAATATCCTCACTATATCGTCGGCACCAATGGGTCGGAATGAAAAACTGACCTTGCACTCGTTTACATTATCTTTGAGCAGCGATTCGGCGAGGGCGGGAGATGATTGAAGAGACTTAGTAGTCGAAATTGGAATGTCAGAAAAGTACTTCTATCAAAAACCAATCGCTATCTCTTCGTTAGATTTGATTATAGTGTTATCGACACATAGTTCGATGTCTTGATTGCGATCCTGACTGACTCTTCCAGTTTCACTATCAATTATCTTCCAAGTCATTTTAGTTTTATTGGTACTATTTTTAATCTTGTTTTTGATATTCTAAGGACTTGGCCGCGTAACAAACTTTCTTAAATAATTTCGAATAATCGAACATAAGAAAACTCATCATTATGATGTATATGACTTTTCAGCGTAAAGGTCATACAACCGCTCCGTCTAACACTTTTCTTTTATAAATTCCCGCTCCCGTCGCCCAATCACTAAACGATTTACACTGCGAATGAGAGACTTTCTTTGGAGTAAAGATGGTGTTGAACTCTTTATTAATACAATCACTTAGATTTTTTGTAGTTGTGTATCAACGGTAGTACCTACCGGAAATAAAAAGGCAGGCGTTTACCATATTATTATGTCTAAATCTCACCCCCATTCCCCGCTTTTTATTCACTGGAACAAACACACTGCTCTTATTTACTTGTTTCACCACCCTTTCACCACAGGTTAAGCGCCACAAACTGTCCACAATGATCTGAGCTAAGATCAGTTGTAATTGAGGTTTGCATTGCCTCTCTGCATGCTTTAAAACATATCAAAACATATTAAGTAAACATACCAGCGGCCCCCGCCCCCCGCCTTTTCCCCTCCCCCCGGTGATCCGACTTTTTCCCAAAAATAGGGGTTGAAAGTAATGTATTTTTAATGTTGTATCAGAAAAAATAAAAACTTTCATCTAAAAATTAAAAAGGCTTGGACTACCCTTAACATTAAGGGGGTGAAAAAAAATAGATGTTTTCCGATTCTCAGAGACATACCCAATATGCACACAAAATTTCCTGGGGAACCGTCCCCCCCTTTCAACGCGAGAAGTTCGAACGAAGGTCCGAGTGTCGAAACAACGCGACACGAGAATTTTATATATAGAAATACTATTTTTCAGTAAATTGTGTTTTTATTTGTTATTTAAAAACATGTATTTCACAACTAGCAATAATCATTTCGAATAATTTTGAATTTTGATGGTAAGACCAAAATTATTGTAAGAATTACACGTGCTACTTTTTTACGGGTATTAAAATTAGTAAAAAATATATCATAAAGTTTTCCCATAAGAAAAATAAAAGTAAAAAAAAACAGTTTTAATGCTTCAATGATTTTTTGCCTATTGACATGAAAAGGCCGATTACAGCTACATTTATTTTACGGGTATTAAAATTAATTAAAACCCCCCCATTATTAAGTTTAATTTACCATAAGAATAATAAGTCCGAAAAAACCATTTTTAATGCTTCAATGATTTTCTAGCCTATCCACCAAAAAATCCACGATTACAACAAAAAAAGACCAATTAGTAGTAGTAGTAACATTCTTTTTCTATGATTTTGCGTAGCTTAGAACCCTGTGGAGTTTTTAAACTTAGCTAGAAGCTATGGAAACTTCTTCTTTTGTATTTTTAAATTGAAGTCGAATGTTTGGTCAAATCCACTTAATAAACTTCCCTAACTTTAAAAACTTTTGGGTAAGTGGCTTTAACCTAATTTTAAGAAGCTGGGATTTTTTTACTTGAACATCATTTAAGGCAATCATTTAACAAAAAAACTGCGAAATACCTACAACAAAAAGATATGAATTTTTGAAACCTCGCTGGCAGAAAACACAAAAAATTGTATAACCTCGAAAACTACAAAAAATCGCGGAACATACATGGGGGTACTTTAGTACACCCCCCAGGTGTGAGTAATCTAAAAAAAATTATTGACGTCAAGTAGTTGAACCAACCTGTATACACGTACATATTACCCATCTTCTCTCCCCCCGCTGGCCCCCCCCTCCCTTTTTCCCTTTTTCCCTTGAAGACATCCCCAGCAGAAACACTATCACGTTTTTTTTTTTTTGAAGTGGAATCTCGCTGTTGGCCTTTAGGGCCTTTACAGCTCAGCTCGGCCTGACTATCACGTACGGAATGAGGCAGCCTTTTATATTACATAACCGTGGTGAATGATTGTGACATCAAGCAGCTAGAAGTATGTCGAGTATGCAAAACCTCGCAAAAAGGGGAAAGGGTTCCCCCAAGGTTTCCCCCCCATCAACAAAATAGAAACAGACAAAACTACATATATTTTAATCAACTAAACCAATTTTTTTTTTCCTTTTTTTTTTTTTTTTGCCCCCCCCCCGTTTTTCGAAACGCGTTATTACGTCATTTACACAACGGGTACGTTTTCATGAACGTGGAGAAGTGCGAGTCCGGTTAGGCGATCTTCAACCATTGAAGATCTTAGATTTAATTCCTGCGAAACGTAGAGAGAGACCTTTCTGCTGTCGCTTCGGTGACAGGGGGTAGTGTATCCAATTTTCCTAATACATATTGATGTCACAATTTAAAATAGGACTATTTTTTTTTTTTTTTTAGTTTTTTCCCCCTTCCGCGATTGAGGTAAGGTCTAGCTAGATGTTTCATAGCGACAAGCGCGGCAAGTGTGGCGCGGAAAATTCAAATTTTCGATGCGTTCATTCCCAAACGTTTGCCATCATGTATGATGTTATTATATTATATTAAATTAATTAAATATTGAAGGTATGTAGTTACATATAATCTGTATGGTGACAAATTTATATATAAAATCATTATGTTCAATTAGGGTCCACCTACGTCCTGTTTTAGACCATTCTGTCATCTGTATAATATATCCTGCCCATCTCCATTTATGTTGAGAAAAAACAATTTTTTTTTTATCTGCCAATTTGTTGTTACGTAATTGTATTCCAAGAATCTTTCTATCGCATGCTGAGAAAAAATTGTATTTTATTTCGAAGACTATATAAAGCGAATAGCTTTATATGAAAATGAAGTAAACGTTTACTGTAAATACTGGCGATACAGGGTGTTCGGGCGATTAGGCCGACCACAATATTATTACGTGACTCGTTCCCGAAATGGACAGGCTGGCAATCTCTATAAAGAGGTGTTTGGGACCCTAATTTACACCCCCTTCCGTAATATTCGGTTATGAAGGTCCGGTATTGGACTTTGGACCCTCTTAAGCTGAAATTGTGTATTCGAAAGTACATCGTAACGAAGTATAGAGACTATTCAATACTCTTTCTTTTCGATAAACGTATATTGGTTTTAAAGAAATATTTCAAAGTTTTGAAAGCTTTTTAGAAAACTTTATTTGTTCTATCTGTAATAAGCCTTGAAGTACTAGCGGCATTCAAAATGATGAAGATTTTCAAGTGGCCGAAAGTTCAACCAATATTGCACCCCTAGGTAAAGAAAAGGGGGGATGAGAATGTAACACAAAAAATTAAACAAAGTTGCGTTTCGTTTAATTGTGATTGGACGTATCGTTTGTCAATGATTTACAACCGTTTCGTCTTTTGTTTTACATTCTAAGCGACCGAAGAACGACTGTTTGCAAAACGGATACAATATAAATAAATTATTACAATTATTCAAGTGATAAAGTGAATGCAAAATTACAAAAAACCTAATAATTTATGTATAGGCTAGTATTACACTATCAGGCAGACAGGAATGGCAGGATTTGGAAGAGGAAAAGTGTCTGAAATAAAACGTTTTTATTATTATTTCTCTTACCATTTTTACTTGTAACTTCGACATCCATACCGAGCTTATTCTGAATTTACTTTCAAGTTTTCGTACCACGTAGTTTGTGACAGCAACGCTACGGAGATTGAAAAAACTTCGCCAGATTTGGGTTATTTTTTCTAAAATAGGAGGCAAACGGGCAGGAGGCTCACCCGATGTTAAGTTGCCTATGAACACTTTCAATGCAAGAAGTCTCACGAGTGCGTTGCTGACCGTTAAAGAATTGGTTCGTTCTTTTCTTCAAAGACCCAAAGTAGAATCAGTTCGGAAATAGTTCAGTGGGTAGCTGATTCCTCATAGTGCACCACCACGCGGTAAAAACTGCCATAAATAACGCTCAGTTATGGAACGACAGACGTCGAGGTGACACGTGTGGGGTTGCGTATTCTGCCTCGCCGTCCTCTCATACATGCGGTAGAAGATGCAGATCCCTCATCTCTACACAACGTCAAAGGATCAAGCCGCTAGGAAAGCGCTCTTCGTTGAATAATTCAATTAGCAGGAGCTGGTACTGGAAAGCTCCCGACGTGAAGTATCGTCTCGCCTTGCTGAGAACACCAAGCCATATAATTACAGTTCTTTACAGGTGGGCTTAGATAGACAGTCAGTATAAGGGATTGTAGCGCCACAGGAGCTGTGTTGGCCTAGTAGGGCGCACATGGAGAGTACATTGATCTTTTTATGTGCGCAATTTACACACGATCGTAGGGTGAAAGAATATATCGTGACGAAAGCGGCATGTCTTAGAACCTAAAAGTCGCCGGCATGTATCAGACCTAGACCTACAGGCCTATTATGAAAAAAATTATCTCAAAACAGAAATCAGAGGCCAAGGCCGAGATTGTAGCGCATCTCGATATTTGTAGATTACCCGGACAGTCCTTAAAATATATTATGTATCTATGCGTGTGTAATGTTGACAGATGAGTCTGCGGATATTGAGATTCGCCACCGGATATTAAGAGAACATGATGTATGTAAGCTAAATGCCTAATACACGTTATTAACGTAATACGATTCTAGTAATTTCCTTTTAATATGTCGGAACTTTATTGGAATTAGAGCTTCACTCAAATTCAGACTCAAAATAACTGTATTTATATAGGTAACCAAGTACAGTTATGAACGTCAACAGAAAATATGTTAAATATGGTTATTTGTACGGTTTTATTTGGTTTACATTGATTATTTGGTTTAGTGTAAACTCAAAATGGAACGACAAATAGCATTTTATCCGTCGCCAAAAATGGATTGTCTTCGTAGGGTTTGGTTATTGGGATGCAGATTGGAGATCGATCGCCTGTCACGGTCTCATCTTAGATTGTTTTCAATCTGAGATTGTGGATTAATTATTGGGTTTGAGCGTAAAACAGTCCACCATTCGCAGATACGACTTATTACAAATTTTATTATTTGCTATTAAAAAATGTTAACACAGAAATATGACATCAACTTGGCACCCATTTCGATCTTAATTCTTTTACTGTTATTTGTCTTTTGACATTTATGTTTTAATGTGATTTTTATTCAAAAATATAGGCCGCTAACAATTTTATTATGACATAAGCTTTCTTATCAGTAGCCATTATTATACGTAGATATAGATGAGAAATGACTGATAACGACACAGCATCCGTGGAGACCTCATTTCATTGATTTATGGCTTTCTTTCCGACAGCTATGCAAAACTGGATTATTTTTGCGTTTTTTCGGATTTCAGTTATATTGCTATAAGTAGGTATGACGAAAAGTAGTTAGTACTATCATAGCATATTAGGTTTGGGGATAAAGGTGCCAATTCAATTGTACACCACGTGACGGGTGTGCCACAAAGTTAAAGGCGCCAGCGCAGCGTAGCATTATGAATATATATAAAGACCTTTACATATAACAATATTTACACATATTTAATATATATATATAAAGGTTGTCAAAAAATAAATAAATTAGTGGCGCTACAACCATTAAATGTTATTTTTTTTCCTTAGGCCTCAGATTTATGTATCTGTTTCATGATCATTTGTCAATCTAATGTGCAAGTAGATGATTAGCGTCCTGTGCCACACACGCCGTCGATTTTTTGGGTCTAATGTTTTCTTTCACCGTTCGAGCGAATGTTAAATGCGCTCTAAAAGGTCCATTGGTACACGGGTAGCCGGGGACCGAACCTACGACCTCAGATATGAGAATCACACGCTAAAGCCACTAGGCCAATACTGCTCTTAAAAGTTTTCAAAGCTCACTTTAACATTTATAAGCATAATATTTTAAATTTAAAAGTAGGCCAGCTATTTATTTATTTATAAGTCCTAAAACATCATGTAAGCTTAAAATATACAAGAAAATATGACTTCAAAAATTTTACACACATACACATCAATTATATAAGAACTGAAAAATTTCAAAGTAGCAGGAAAATTTATACAAGCAACCACAAAAAAAACTAAATAGAAAATTAAACCTCATTCAGAGCGTGATACACAAAGTTACTGTAAGTATGAATATTTTAAAATATATCAATATCCTCAACAATGTTAGTAATTAAGTTGTAAGACCAAGATAGCCCATTCACTGAACCATTAGGGCTCGATCCTAGTTCTAGAACTATTGGATAACAAAGGAAAATTTTGCACGATAACACACCGTTCTTAAAATTCTGATTTACCAAATCTTTACTTTGATTAAAATTAAGCTCAAAATTAATAATTTACTCGTGTAGGAACGTTCTCATACAATTTCGCTTAACACAAATAACAAGTTCTCAGCCAGAACCAAAACATACTTGCCTGTATTTAAGTTCACGAAACATTGAAACAACACGCCGTGTTGAACATAATAGGCGAACCGTACCGATAAGTAGGTTACCAAAATATGAATTATCTTACTAAATTATTAACGAAATTCCTTCGTAATTATTTGCGTAGAAATACTAAATGTGAATACTAGGATAGAGTAGACTGTTCGGCCTGGCCAGTGTTTCACTTGAACTAATTGTTAAAAAGGTTAAAGATTGGTGGACTCAGTTTCCGCACTTAAAACAGCTCCTTCCAAGAGTCCCACGGCACTTCGCAGTCACGGAGCGACCTCACTGCTCCGAGGATTTCTGTACGTTGGTTAGCCACAGCCACGTATTCCAGGACTACGTGGGTGACTGATTCCTCTGCGCTGAAACAGCCTCTGACAAAAAGATGTTTATTAAGGAGACAATGGCCCGTAATTGTCCATATCATTGTTTTGAGATTATGAACTAATGTTTATTAGATAAAGACTATACTACAATTAAAATCATTATTAGATTTCACAGATCAAGAATTGTCTATCATATTTATTTACATATTCGGTAGTGGGCTGATCAATATAAAAAAAACATTGTTATCCGCCTATCTGATAGCTATTCCCCTGTTTTACTAGTGATTTTTTGCTTAACAAGATGCAAAAACTTACTAGTAAAATCTAAAATTGGAAGTAATATATAATATTTATAGTATTTTCATTTTTTGTAACATTTATTATATTAAACAATTGTCATGTATTTTAACTTGTAACATATATTGTAGATATAGCATTATATATATGATCTGGTTAACTTTAAATAAATAAAATCTTGAATATTCATAATAACCGCGAACTACCCCAGGAACTGTTTGGCAAAAGTGTGTTAAGATGGCTGAAAAGCCCCGCCAATTTTTTTGCTGTTTCTGCTATTCTTAAACAATCCTAAAAAGTTACCACCTTATTCATAGAAATAAAAAATATAATCATATATTTAAAACCCCTCTCAAACGCAAATTTATAAAATAATTCGCGACCTTCTGTTAAATTCTGTTTACGTTTTCGTAAAGGGAGAGAACAATGCTTTTGTTAAAATGTAATTAGACTGATTTGGTTTTTGGGGTGTTGTTTTATTCACGTATAATTTTTTAATTTTATTACTTAGACATAACAACTCCAAGCACCGAGTTTAGAGCAAAGGAACTTTTGTAGCGCAAAATGAAATTTTCACTACATATTGTAAGCCGGTCTGAAGTGTTTTGCGAAGTTTAAGCTGCATGTAGTGAAATTCTGGAGAGAACTTTAAATGAAGTCAGTAACACATTTAAAAGAACTGATTTTGTTCTTTCCTGCACTTTAGGAATTCCGAATTCTATAATTCTGTTTTATTTGTTTTACGTCGAACGATGGTTTATTTGGCAACTTTTTTATTAACTATCGTTACGAGGAAAATATCTTAAAATATTCTGTATGGTTGGCAAAGAACAATTTATATGTAAAAGGTTTTATAATAATAGATTAAAAAACCAGTGGCGCTACAACCTTGTTAGGCCAGGGCCTCAGTATTATTTCTGTATCTGTTTCATGATATGATGATGTTGAATGATGTCAATATAATGTTAATATAATAGGCAAGTAGGTGATCAGCCTCCTGTGCCTGACACTCGCCGTCGACTTTGGGTCTAAGGCAACTCAGTTTCCTATCGACGACAGAATGTTAAATGCGCACCAGACAGAAAGCCCATTTGTGCACAGCCGGGGATCGAACCTACGACCTTAGGGATAAGAGTCGCACGTTGAGGCCAACACTGCTCTTAAAGGTTTTCAAAGCTCACTTTAACATTTATAAGAATATTTTTCTCCCGATATAATAGTATAAATATCGTTTAGGAATGTAAGCATCTGATTTCTGTCTTTTATGGAATTTTTGTATACGTGCAACCTTTATCACAGGCACTTGATAGGATTTAATAACAGCAATTAGATGGATAGATTGTAATATTGATCATAATTTATATGAAATAAAAATATTTTCTTTCTGACATAGATTTTACGAAAGAATTTTTTTACATTTAATGTGATGATGGAATTTGTGTCGTTTTGAACAATAATATTTCTCTTCGTTTGCATTAAAAACTTTTAATTTAACTGTATCAAGCACTCCTCCGAAACAACCGATTTTTATGAATACCATTTTTGTGTATTAGCAAGTCTGACAAAATATCTTAAACACTTAACGCTTAAATTTTAAGGGAGAAATCAAAAAACCTTACGTTAAGGATAGTTACACTGCTGCCACAGGGACCAAACTTTTTAAAGTTATTCTAATTTTCAATTATTATTATTTTTATTATTATATAGAATATAAGAATATTTTAAATACTGTAATTTGTGTCGGAAATCGGAAATTAATATCTTTTTACCCGATATCATTCTAGGGTTTATTGATCATCGACAATAAACATCTACTCCTACATGTGGCCTTTTAAATCTAAAAGTATTAATGCAAATCCAGTTATTGCATTAAAAATTTATATTAATAAAAAAACTAATAAATAATACCCAAAACGTAACTCCCAGTTAACCGTCAAATTAACTTAATTGCACTTGTAATTGCTTCCAGCCGAGACACGCAATAAAAAGAAAATATTGTCAGTCTCTCCGCCCAAAGATCGGCTACAGTATTGGAGTACTAATATACGATATTCCCTAATAATAGTACGCGATAATGAACTATATATCTTTAAAAATAGGGGCGATAGTTTGGGAACGAATTAATAAAGTTGTTCAAGTGATAGGGATAATTATTATGGTATTAATTTAGTTAAAAGCTCATAAATTTCCAATTAATAAACCGAACATATAACTAGATAAGAGATAACTGTGTAAGTAAGAAAGCTATAGATCGATAAATACAGTTTTATAGGAGTGTTAGCCTAGTGGCTTCAGCGTGCTACTCTCATCTCTGAGATCGTAGGTTCGATCCCTGTCTATGTGCGCGTTAAGCACTCGCTCGTACGGTAAAGCAAAACATCTTGAGGAATAGACATACCTTAGACCCAAAAAGTCGACGGCGTGTGTCAGGCACAACAGGCCAATTAGATTGACAAATGATCATGAAACTGATACAGAAATCTTAAAAACCTAAAAAGGTTGTAGCGCCACTGGTAATTTTTAAGTAAAATTTTATTGTAAGTGAAAAACTTTAGTTTAAACTATGTATTGTTGTTGATTTGTTTATTGCTCTTTTTAATATGAACAGCCAAATTATGGACCTCTGGCGGTCAGGTGCTGTATTACTAATTAGTCACATAAAGAAAATAAAACATACCTTTGTCGTATCGTATGCCTAAGCAGGCTGACTCTGTAATTTCAACAACTCTACAACCCGATTACAATGTAGAGACTTCGTACCATGTAATTCCTATACAGAAATAATAAAAGTAATTAAAAAATTATGAAAAAAATTTAAAAAGTTTGGTCCCTGTATACCTTTAACACTGGCTGGGAAAGTACCAGCTCTGGGTCACCGTTACTATCTACCAGACGCCAACTTAATTCCTAGTAATTTCGTTATGAATTTTATTCATAAGTATCATTCTTCTAAACTGTTGAGTGTATCATTATAAATGGATATCGGTTTTACAGAATACTACTGCTGAATTACCCAGCTGTAAAACCTCAACCCTGTTTTGGACCCTTGGTTTTTTGTCTTTGAATTAAAACAATATAAGAACTGGGCTGACTGATTAAATTAATGGAGTCTGAAATAAAAGAAAATATTATCGTTGGCTGAACAATATTGTCAGTGTTAAGAGGCTATCTGGGCATTCTTAGTGGTGTGCTGCTTAGAAGTATCGATACTTTCAAATCTATAGTGACTTCTTAAGATTTTTTTTATAGAGCAAAACAGATGTTTAGTGATACCCGCCGCTTATGAACTCTCAATACCTGAGGGCTAGCGAGGTAAGAATTGATATACTCTTTTCTTGAAGGAATTGGTTTGGAAACACTTCAGTGGGCAGCTGGTTCCACACAGTGGTGATGCGTGGCCAATACTTCCTTAAATAACGCTCAGTTGTGAAAAATTGGAGGATTCCCGGACAGATATTATTATCTATTTTTGTACAATAAATGTCCTGTGCCAGGTGCAGCAACAACAAAATGCTCGCGTACAAGAAATATAAAGTACCCTCATTTAGTATCTTTAAAAACTACCCGCCTATTTTACTTTAGAGATATAGAGGTTGTGAAATGCGGACTACAAACAGTCGAAAATGGCTCCGCTAGTAGTTAACCCGCTAGTGACTAAGTTACTTCTAAGCCTAAACAGAACTACACTCAAAATCTCGACGTCTAAGGGACTACTCATATTTGGTCGTAAAAACCGATAGTCGTAACAGCCGATGACTTTGTTATTAAGAACCTAATACAATAGAATTCAGCCGGGAGCGTTGATTGTGTCCATGTAGTGAGGTCGCTCCATGAAGCCTGCGAAGTGCCCAGGAGACTTCTGTGCTTCTAGAAGGCTGGCTTTGTTACCAGGATTGTACGCACAATGGACCGAGTACGAGTCTAAGAGCGGAAACTGAGTCCACCAAGCATTGTACTATTGAGCTCCAAAAAGGTGAATCAACTGTGGAAAATTTAATTGTCCCATCCCTAGATAATTCTATCAAGACATTATTTCGTTAAATTACCAGATTAGACATAGATTGAACGCTCGTATAAATGATTTCAAAATTCGTGCTTTGGGGGATCCAAATTCTTATAAATAGTATTTAAAAATGTATGTTTGTAGATGTTTAACGTCCAGGCCCGGTCTATGCAATAAAAAAAAGGAAATCATTTAGTTGACTAAAAATTTTTGCGCAAAAATCGAATAGCTTACAACTATAACACATACAAAGCATGAAATATAAGCCGATACTACACAACATTTTAAATTCATATAATATTTATCAAATACATTATCCTGCTTCCCACACACATTCGAAAACCCCTCCCCCCCCCCCGGTTTTTTTTTTCTTTTTTTGTGGGAGCGGAACTCCTCCAATACTTCCCAAAGACATTTCCTGCTTTCATTAAGGAGCGTCTCCTGGACAGGCGTGCAACCCATCTCACTTTTTGATTTACACATCAGGTGGAATTGCGGCCAAACCCGACAGTCTGTATAAAAAGCATTTTTCTTTCTACATCCACAGGACTGTGTCCATAGGTGGCGGTATCAACTAATAACAGATGAGCTGACTGTTTGGACTCTGTTCTATAAAAAAATATATATATCAATAATATACACATATTTACAACGTATTAAAACTAAATCGTGAATCGCCTTCTCACATAACTCACTTAACTTTTATTCGTATGAAATGATCACTTACAGATATCTTCAAGAACGTGCCCAGTCTAAAACAACCAAGAAACCAAATCCTACTTTAGATTCGAGACTTCCGAGTAAGTCTTAAAATTTCGACGCAATCTCAAATTCACTAAAGATATGTTTTATGGCAAAGTTCACGAGATAAAAGTCCAGTGAGCTCTGTATTTCATGTTATCACGAAGTTTTTACGAGTTTTATGGGTATTTCAGGCTTATTTTGACCTTAATAATTTGAGTTTCTACTGTATTTACAAAAGACGATCCCGCATGCAACGCAATCCTTTTGGGATTTAGATATCTCATCGAATTGTTTCTTTCTTAAGGTGTTCAAAGCCACGTTTGCGACGTCGTGTTTGAGTTCCCATTTGCATTTGGGTTTAATGTATATTTTGTTACTTACTTTTACATAATTTGCACTATCTGGGGGCACGGCAAGCCCGACCAAAGCCGCCCAGTAAAGCAAAAAAGCGGCTCGGGCGTATCATCCTTTCTCGAAGTAGTTCGCTATTTTCGACCTTTGTAACTTCGTTGTGGATAAAAAGCCCAAGTGGAAGCCTGATTTTTTAATTACTTAGGATTGTATAAACAGATTGTTTTGTGCGATTGCCAAGTCAACGTATATATTTAAAACATAACATATTTGTAATATTGACATGGTCACTATAAGATGTTGTAAGGTTAACTAATTACGTTATAACTTGAGACGAAGTTAAAATTTCCGATTCGGATCTCACAAGTCACGATAGAACTTGGTTTTATAAATGGTATGTTTTTGATAGTATGGTAATTATTTTCAGTCCTTACTAGGAATAAATAAGTGTCAATTAATATCTGGACGAGTCATAGTTGGTATGAAAAGATAAATGGCTGTTGGTGCTATGAAAAATTTACAACATGTACTAAAAGGAATTTGTTTTGTATTTTGTCCAACCCAACTATCACGACGTAAGACCGGTATTACTGATTTGCAAAACCCTAAATTTGTACAGTGCCGCTTTCTTCATTTATACAAATCGGGGGTTTTTCGTTACAAATGGAGTGAAGTCCGTTCTAGAAAAATATTTTGATGTTTTTGATGTACCAAATTACACCGTTTTATGGGTTTATTTTTTTTAACAATAACTTTACAGTATTCGGAATTCAATTCAAACAAGACAGTTTTAACTAAATATAATATAAGTAAAAACGTTTATTGTCTTTATAAATACAATTTATCGTATATTAATTATTTGAGTTTAATTTCATTTCATCATGTTAACCAAGTTTGCGAGTAGGTTAACATTGGACTATACACGATAATCTAGAACGCAGGACACAGAACATAAATATATACTTCCGTATGCTCTGTTATTGATATGATAAACAAATAAAATAATAAAAGAGCCTTTTTATTTCTTGTATAAGAACAAAGTAAACTTCATTATTATAAAGTTTGTATATATTTTTTATGAAAATAAATTACACCATTTTTATATCTATTTCCTAATTTTGCAAGAACTCTTCCGCATGTGAAGGCCTCCTCCAAGGATCTCCAGGATTTGGGTGAGTTGCATCCAGCTCGAACCAGCTGTTTTAGTAATGTCATCCGCCCATCTCGTGAGCTGTCTTCCTCTGTTTAGTTTCCCAATAGGGCCTCCCCACAGGGTCGCCCTTATGGTGCATCAATCGTCAGACAGTCTTGCTACATGCCCTGCCCATCTCCATTTAAGCTTTGCAAAGTTTAGGGCAACAGTAGCTTTGATATGATATATATAACAAAGTCAAAATATCATCAGCCTTCAAAATATTAACTTTGTAAGAGAATTCACATAATTTTATTGCCTATCCATTTAATTCACTTGACTCTTTACGAACTGAATTGCTCAGAATTCCAATGGACTCACCTTGCTTTGTCCGTGATGCAAATCAATTGAGAATGCCTTCATAAAGCTCCAATACGTTTTGAATCCGTACTTTCCATTATTTGCAAGCTATTATGCGATTGAAGATTCTCGAGCATTAGCTTTTTAACTATCAATTTACGTAAATTGAACTTTACAATTAGCATTTATTAATGTCTAGGATGTAGCCAAAGTTTGAACATGTATTTTTCCTTAAAACAATCTTGTATAGAAAAAAACTTCTGTAAAAATGTATGGGGAATTTTCTCGGACATATTTGAAATTTGAAAAATGAGAACCACAGATTACCAAGCGAACCTCCTTTTCACATATTAAATCCCACATTTAAAGTCCTTTTTAATATTTATTTATACATACGTTTTTAATTCAAATTTAAACGTATATTATGAGATGATACGAGATTATATACTATACTAGAGGATCCGACAGACGTTGTCCTGTACACACGTCGTACAAACAAAAATAAAATCTAATAATGTAAATCATTCTCGACTTAAACACACAAACAATTTCATCAAAATCTGTCCAGCTGTTTAGGAGTTTAATTACGAACACATGTCCAGAAGATTTATTTATTAAATTCATTCAAATCGGTAGAGCCGTTTAAGAGGAGTTCAGTGACATAGACACGTACAGTAGAATTATATATATAAAGTTACACGGCAAAGTTATTATTATTAATATTAAAGCTTTATTAATGAATCCATACAACAATTGGTTGGTTTACATTTCTTAATAAGAATATTAGTTGTGTAAGTATAAGTTCTAAAATTTTTAAGTTAGTTTTTTTTTTTTAGTGGCCTTTTAGGGTAAAAGCCTCCTCCATATTTTTCCATTTCTCTTTGTCATGAGCAACATTCATCCAGTTTTTTCCCTTCTGTCATCCATCTATCTTTTCTCTTGTCGTCCTATACATCTCTTTCCAATATCAACTGCCCTTTTCCATTTTAGCCTTAGAGCTTAGTTTTGTTTTGTTGCGAATGTCAACATTTCTTGTTTATTTATCCTCCTCAACTTTAAGATGCTAATGTCCATGGCATGCTAGCAAGACAGGATTTTCCTTGTTATTGTCTTGTGGAACACGAACAGACAAAATATGTCACATTTAAATACAGAAAACGCCACAAGTATTTCATTAGTTATAATAGTAATATTTATAACAATAATGAGACATTATTCAGTATCCCCATCCCGTAAAAGAATTTTACAATTCACAAGTCGCAACCGTGTAATTTCTTTTTCGCAATTTCATCACAGAATTCGGAATAATTTATCAAATTGTGCGCTCGGAATGCACATGTAGCCGTGATGCTCAGCTGCGCTCGGTCACAGTCGCAAAGTAATTTTTTATCTCCCCTTTCCTACGTCAGCATTGCGGATCCTTAGGGAGCATATCACGAGGGACGCAACGTATCAATCTAAAGCGTGGTAGACGGCAATTTGGAATGCTTAGAACGGTCTAATTTATGTGGTTGCTTATGAAGGACTATGTTTGAGGAAAATTTTGTGAATATGTGCGAAGTAATTTATAGAACTATTAAAGCGTTTTAGAGTAGTGTTGGCCTAGTGGCTTCAGCGTGCGACTCTCATACCTGAGGTCGTAGGTTCGATCCCCGGCTGTACACCAATGGACTTTCTTTCTATGTGCGCATTTAATATTTGCTCGATCGGTGAAGGAAAACATCGTGAGGAAACCGACATGTCTTAGACCCAAAAAGTCGACGGCGTGTGTCAGGCACTGGAGGCTGTTCACTTACTTGCCTATTAGATTGAAAAATGACCATGAAACAGATTCAGAAATCTGAGGCCAAGACCTAAAGAGGTTGTAGCGCCACAGTATTTTTTTATCAAAGCGTCTAAACATTAGTTATCAAAGAGACCATGGTGATTGTTTGTGTTCCCGAATCCATTCTAAAAAAAATCTTAATATCATAAGATAGGAATTTGAATTTTTTACCTATTATTAAATTATATAATACTGTATATAAGATCTCGTTTACATCACGTTTAATATGTGCCAACAGATAATTCAACGGGCGGCGAACGGGCATTGTTTTCGGTGTTTAAAGAACTGTTACGTTTTATTTATTTCTACCGAATTATAAAGAATACTCTGCCAAGTATGTATATAGGCGGAGTATTTTTACAATTCTTTATAATAATGTATACATATGTAGGGCCCTAAAGCTTAGCGGCTGATAACCCTTTGGTACCCTTATTCAAGGTATTTCGTCATTGCACTGGTTTTTGCCGGAAATTGTAGATATACTCAAATATTTCTGAAAAAATAAAGGTCGTTTAGTAGTGATAAACCGCCCGTTGCAAGATGTATTTTTTAAGTTCATTCCTAATTCTTCATTGTGTTATAAGGTTGAAAAAAAATATCAATGTTGATAAGTTGGTAAGCAGAGATTACCACCGGAGTAATTTAAAATATTACACGGTATTTATTAATAATGAAATTAACACTAATTTAATTAATTAACACTTATTATAAAAACAAATTCACCCGGTGATTTCCGTTAGATCCGCTAGGGAAATCGAGAGGAAATCCAGATGGTGAAAAACGTATAAAAACTCCAATTAATTTTCTCAATTATAGCGAAAATATACGGAGTCTGATAGGAAAAAAAACAGCTATTGATTTTCTAATTGTTTACCTCACTGTTTTCGTATTAAGAAAATTTCTTTTTCTTATTCTATTAATATGGACTTCCAGTAATCCTATAATGGTATTTTTAAAAACGTTCGTATTTCAACACAACTTGTATACAACACAAAATATAGATAATTTTATCTTAAGTTTTAATCAGTTCTCTAGATGAGCAGTGTTGGTCAAGTGACTGGAACGTGCGACTCTCATCCCTGAGGTCGTAGGTTCGATCCGAGGTGCGCCAATAGCTTCTAGGTGCGATCCCCGCTCGAACGTGAAGGGGAAATCATCGTGAGGAGGTTGCCTTAGACCCGTGGACGGAGTGTGTCAGGCACAGGAGGTTGATCACATTGCGGCCCAGATCTAAAAAGTTTGTAGCGTCACTGATTTATTTATCTCAAGTTTTGTATTGGGATTTAAGTTATTGCTACCTATTTTCTGACATAAAATATATTTACAAAAAGATACTTAAAATCTTATTAGAATAAGCAAAACTTAAAAAAGTAAATTAACTTTAAATATGTGTAAATTGTATGTGTGTAATGTGTTCTGTTGTGAAAAAACCTTTTCAGTAACTTTCTAGAGTAATTTTGTTAATTAGGAGGGCAATTAGATTGGTTTAACATTTACAAATAATTTTGGTTCGTAAATGGGTACCAATTTTGAATTTACTCATTCGCGTCATTCAATGCCTAACTTTAGTGGAAATCGAAGTACGTAAAAGCGTTTCCAGCGAACCACTCGTAGTTTCACGGTTGAAAATACTACGAATAGTAACGTATCACGATTCATTTTCCCTTTAATTGAATACTCACAAAAAGAGCCAAGCAAAAATGAATTTTTCAACTAGCTACAGTTTTGCTTCATTTTTATACTAGTTACAAATATTTATTCAGGATCCCTTTTTTACGTTTTTGACGGGATTAAAGTATTCGGGATTTTAATTTGTGCAACGTTTCTATTTCTATTAAATCATGCATGTCAATTTGGAGGAAATTTTTACTTTTCAGTGAATTTTACGAGTCATTTAGCAGTTAGCAGTCCTAGGAGCGCGACAATCAAACCCGAGTTTCTATTCGAGCGATATCAATAAATTTTCTTTATTTAATTAATTGCTCGTATAATTAAATCAAGGTGCAAAGGTCAAATACCTCAATAAAGACCCAAAAGTGACTGATCACGTGTCGGTAAAGAAAAATGATCAAAGAATCTCACAGGCTGTCTATATTTGTTAATCGAGCTGTGTATGTAATGTGACAATGGGTTGTTTGACAATATGAAAAATAATATGTTATTGAATGTAATCTGTATAAAAAAGGTTGCAAAAGCTTGATCGTTGAACGTCAGTCTTGTGACAAAACGGTCAACTGATGTAAAATAAAGTAAAAATGTGTTTATTCATAATGAGTATGCATTACAATGTTTAAGATTTTGGAACCCTTTTAAGTCCCTGTATCAGGGTTCCCAGCTCTTCCATAACAATTAATATAATATGAATCTTAAAAGGCCGGCAACGCACTTGCGAGTCTTCTCGAAATGTGAGTGTCCTGGTATCACTTA
Source organism: Pieris macdunnoughi (assembly GCA_905332375.1). Taxonomy (NCBI): domain Eukaryota; kingdom Metazoa; phylum Arthropoda; class Insecta; order Lepidoptera; family Pieridae; genus Pieris; species Pieris macdunnoughi. Next base: position 1,417,342 of record CAJOBZ010000039.1, read on the forward strand.
ACATCACGTGAGCTACCTGCTCGTTTCCCTCCTATTACATAAAATATGACGTCAACGGTGTTTCTAGACACAGAAACGCACTATCATCTTTAACATTCAATCCAGCTGAATTCGCTTATCTCAGAATAGGGAATGTACTTATTTGGATATAACACTGTACAAGATCTTCTTACAGAAAGTTTTTTAGTAAGGCAACGCACTTTCGAGGCCTCTGGCAATGTGAGTGTCTATGGGCGGCCTGTTTGTTTTGTTTTATAAAAAATAATAATAATATTATTTAATCAATTACCCTATAAAATTCGTAATATTAGCGTGTTTAATCAATTCAAAAGGGCATTAAAGATTCTTATTAGAATGAGCCTAGAAGACTAAAATTGTTATAGCTGATGGCGACGCGTATCTCGTTCGTATATTATATTTAGTTTCTCCTTATAAAAATACATTTTTTGTAATGAGAAATAAAGTTCTTTAAACATTTTCGTTTATAATTTCTCTTGAGATGCTTACTTTACGTAATATAAAAAAACGAGCTATGTTTATCTCTTTTTAAGACTTTGTGTATTTTTAAGGCATTTTTTCAATTTCAAACCTTTGCGTAATACCGTCCCAGCGATTGCATCAATGACGTGAAATGGCACTACGTACTTCCGCTGAGCTTACCATTGATCGTAGTATGAAACTTTGTAAGCGTTCCTGGAAACGAAATAATTTTTATTCGTTTTACAAAATGCATTTGTGTATAAATAAGTATGTATGTATATAAATTAAGCAGATTACTTTAAAATCTAATAATAAAATATTTGATTAAATCTTAATATATATAAATCTCGTGTCACAATGTTTGTCCTCAATTGACTCCTAAACTACCGAACCGATATCAAATTTGCACACCATGTGCAGTTAGATCCAACTTGAGAGATAGGATAGTTTAAATCTCAAATTATAGTCGCAATTTTAATTTATTGCAAAATATTTGTTTATTATTTGATACAATTCTAACAGATGGCGCTGTGTTAAAATTATCAACGTTTCACATAAGCTGTCATCTACCTTTCACATAAGTTCTCCTACCGTTTCCCTTGAATAGTTTACTACTATGTAATATAACAAAAATCTTAGCCAGAGCAACGCTTGGCCGAGTCTACTAGTATGTTATATATTATTCAAATAAAAATCCCGTTTCACGGTGAAAGGCACTTCTTTGAAACAGGGTGACTGATTTTAATAAAAAAATGCGTGCGTGCAAAGTACACATGTGAGAAGTGAAGCTTCTTAGGCAAACTAAATCTTGTTCATATTTATACAAATCTAAAACTTTAAATATTAAGTGTCGAAAATGAATACAAATAATTTTTTTTTTTTAAATTTATTTCTTCGATAATAAAAACACGTGGCATTTTAATTAACAATTCGTTATTTGAGATTTCTTATTGAGTGAATTGGCTCGCTTTAATATTAGCGATAAGATTTTTTATTTGTTCTGTTAAACATCACACATGCTAAAACAAGCAAAATTAAATACTTATGAAATTTTGCTATAAAAAGGATGTACACGTGTGAAAACATGAGAACTTAAGAATGCCCAGCACTAACCAGCCTTCCGATTCTGTAACTCACTTTTCGAACTCACACAGCGGTTTTCACAGCGGCGGTCGCGCTCAAATCAGTCGTAAAGCAGTCATTTTACGATTTGGCATTCTGATAAGGATGGAGCTTGTAGTTTATTGTTTGTGAGTTACTGTAAGTTAAAAGTGAGTTACAGAATCGCAAGGCAGGTCCTAGCAAATTCCTCACAATCGAGTAGCACGCAACTCCCAATGGGACTCTTTGTATCGAAGAAGTGGCATGGGTGTGCTGCATCCGCAAATTAAAATGTAAATACTAATTGACTGTAAGGGGCCATTCAAGTATTACGTAAGACTGCAATTTATCCCCCCTCCCCTTCCTCTTGTCAGCAAAAGTAAGCAAAGCTCTCAAATATAATAGTACATAAATGTATTAATTTTTTGTAGGTATCCTCGAAAATGCATTTCGTTTTCAAGCAGAGACAATGTGTGGGTAATATGTGTAAAAAAGCAAATAATTACTGATGACGTAATCACCAAATAAGAAAATCAAAGACCCCCCCCCTTCTTACGAGCTTACGTAATAATTGACTAAATGTAATTTTTATTTTTAAATTGTACCCAATATGTTTTTTACAATCGTTATAAGTGTACCAAAGTAGGGTTAGGGGTTAGGGTAGAAGGACTCCTTTCTCCGCAATTAGACTCGTGGTTGGTCCGTTGTGCGTACGAGTCCTGGCTAATTTAGCCAGCCTAGCTCCTTCCAGAAGCACAGAAGTCTCCTGGGCACTTCACAGGCTTCCCGAAACGACCTCACCGTTCCGAGGATTTTTTCACGTTGATTAGCCACAGCCTCGCATTCCAGGACTACGTGGGTGACTGTTTCCTCTGCGCTGAAACAGCCTCTGCAGAGGGGGCTGTCTGTCGCGCCTAGGACAGTGTACCAAAGTATAAAAATGAATGATTTTTTTTCGTATTTTACAACGTGTCAAACAAAAAGACATTGTATACGAATCTTTCATTTTATTAGCGAGTTTTACGAGTGCGCTTAGATAAAAGAATCTTCATATGGTCCTTTTGTCATTTTACGGTGGACGAAAGCTTTTACGATACACGCGCCGGACGTTATCCGTGATACCTGAGCGGAAAGAACAATGAATTTCACCTTTTTCGATTAAACCGAAACCATTTTTGATTTTTTGGTTAGTAATTTGCGAAACGTAATAAAATTCGAAAAATGGACAATAGCTTGCGTTTCTCTAGTATTCACTTTTTTAAATCTAATTTAACTGTTACCCCGCCTAAATCTGTTTGGGCTCTAGCATTAAATCATTTAAGTCCACGCCCACTAACAAGTATATTTATAGAACTGTCTTATAAACCTAGCACTTATGTTCACGAGCACTTAAGCTTTTCACTCTAATTAACACTACGTATAGCTACTAAAACCTACCTAAAGTTACTAAGATACCTGATAGTATGATACCCTCCGCTATCATAATTCCTTGGATTATATTAGTCTTAAATTCGATGCCCGGCAGCAATTATTATGTTGGCTTGTAGCTTGTAGAATTGAATCAACGCAAAAATCCCTTTGAAGCTTCAGCTTCATTATGTTATACTTAGAATAGAATATTATTATTTTTATGGTTATGAACGAAAGTATAGTAAGTAAAAAACCGCCTGGGGAAGGCGCGGACCTTTGTATCGTAGATTGCTCACTCCAGTGAGCTTCCGTTCTGCACTTTAGGAGATTAACCACCCCGCAACGGCTCAAGCCGAGATCCGGGTCTTGCAGAAGACACCCTTGCACTTTTCGCGGACGCCAATTCCGCCAAAACATTGGCCAACAGCGAGATCCCATAAAAAAATATTGTTCGAATAGTGATTGTGTTGTTTGTAAATGAATAGATATAGTGTGGTTAATTTCAGGTTTCTTATGTTTTAGTAATTTTATTTGTTAATTGCGTACTCCTAAATGGACATAATCTGTAAAGCAAACCGACCAGGTTACGCGAACTGATACAGCCAATTCTTAACCAGCTGACGAATTACGCGTACTAGGTATTACAAGTATACCTACTCGTAGTAAACTTAAAAACTTCTATTTCTATTACTATTCCTATAAACTTAGGTAAGAGTCGAACTGACTACATTGACTAGCTCTCTTTGTGTTAGTTAAGATTTAACAAGTATTGTCTGAAGTCATCGATATTCTCCCTTTTTCTTAAAAATTCAATCTGTCTGATTGCACCGCTTTCACTAAAGCACTCTTCTGTCTCTTCATTAAACGAAATTAAACAGAGACGAAAGAGTAATTACGTCATAATTTAGTAATAATCATTGCAATGACAGTTCGATTTGTGTCCTGTTGATAAACTGTCATTTGCAACCTTTATATAAAACCACTTATTTTTCGTGTGTATATTATTTCAATTAATAATTCTTTGTAATTACAAATATGAGACCAAATTGACTAACGCTACTCCCTACAATAGGGAGCCCCTGCGTTGAGGGTTACAGTTATGAGTTATCCCGTGGTTGGTACATCAGTTATGTATAAAAAATATTTTTTAAGAAAAAGTAGTCTTAATGTTTAATCTATTCAAACAGATAATCGTCTAACACGTTAAGTATGTGTGAATGTATGAATAATGAATATGAATGTGTGCGTATAATGCACTGTATTAGAGAGTGTGCGCTGTCTGGTTTTTACTACCTCAGAGTTATGCCAAAACTGTGGCTAGCATATATTTATTATAAAGGGATTTAAAAAAAGCGTTAGCGTCGGGAATAATAATCGTCAATAAATATACCATTGTATTCTTTGATACATTTGTAATTGAACTTTGCTAATCCACCATAATGAGACAACCAACAAGTACTGTCTAGAGAAGAAGTATCTGATCTAAAATAACATCGCAAATACCTATTCAATGATAATAAAGATGTTTTCCGAAGTTTCTTCCAACTTCAATCGCTAACTTGGTAGAAGACAAACAAATTTGAGGACGTGCCCCTCTTCGATTATTGAATGAAGTTTTGTACAAAACAAAAATTTAAATACATCTTACTTGTAAAGAACAATGTAAACAATATACTTACTATTTATTGAGATCTATAATGTTGGTTAAATGCAGTATTTATAAGTTTATTTAATAATTACAGAAATACAAACATTATCCTTACAGACCATGCCGATACAATAATGTCGAAAAAATAAAATAAAATATTTATGTCTTATATTTAAAAGTGAATCCCTATTTCCCTGAGTCACGGCATCACGCGTGAACAGCTGGACCGATTTCACTTGTTCTTTTTTTGTCGTGTTTGTTATTGTCAGGAGAAGGTTCTTATGAAATAAATAAATAAGAAAATTGCGCGGAAAATTAGAGAATTGATGAATACTTTACCACCACCATTTGTTACGTGCTTTTACAATTCAAACTTTTTTGATGTAACCTTATGGCGTTTGACATAACATTGACAGAATGCGTGCTCCAAGTATCGTCAAAGAGGATGTAAAAAAAATGAATATCTAAAGAAAAACGCTTTTTACCGGATTAAAGTTATGTTTATTATTATAAATTTACAACTATTTGACATAATTTTAAATTTATCCGACGTTTCGCGTGCTTTACAGCGTGTGTGGTCACGGTGAAAATGAATATCGTTTAAAACAAATGCTTCGATCGGAGTTATCAATTATTATACCAATTCGAAATCAATATTCATAGTTAAGACAGGACAACGTCTGTCGGGGCAGCTAGTACATCGTAAACTATATAATATTAAACACATAATATACATACATATGTTAAGTGATACCGTTGCTCGTGGGCACTCTCAATGCCAGAGGGCTCGCAAGTGCGTTGCCGGCCTTTTAAGAATTGATACGCTTGTTTCTTGAAGGACCCTAAGTCGAATTGTTTCGAAAATACTTCAGTGGGCAGCTGGTTCCAATTATAGTGCAAACAAATTTGTTTTAGTCCAGTATCTTCGTAGACTTACGCACCATATTTCTACATAATACTCAGTAAATAACAATAATATTCTATGTAATTTAGTCTTAGGTGCTCTGTTAGTATTGGTCAGTAAAAAAGAGTACCATAGGGGTAGGACTGTTCAGCAACACCTCAAACTGCGTTTTGTGTTATCACTAGTAAAGTAAATATATACTTGAGATATCTAAGTTCTTAATAAAGTAATCGAGGATAAAATAGGACCCTCCAAACTTGCGACTACTTAGAATTCAAAGCCTGTACTCCATTCAATTTACATTCAGCGGACTAAACTAGTTATTTCAATAGAAATCTATTTATTTACGAATAATTATTCCTTTACATATATACTAGCTGAATATATAACAGTTTGGAATAGAACAAATACTTGCCATACTAATAAATTCAGTTCATATTAAGTAGCTTATTGTAGCAACGTAAAAAACAAGTTGAAGAATTATTATATTTATTTGTCGCGCTCAAGACTGCTATTGTTTAACCGATAGGTGTCGCTTTGTTACCTACTTGTAGAATTTCTGTATTGTTCAAAGGATTTTTTTATACTATCTAAGCCATATACGCGGTGTAATTAAGTTCAGCTATACATACAAAGCTATTGTATACGTACAAACAGTGGTAACCCGTTGTAAAAATAGTTGAAATAAAATAAAAATGTTCTATAAAAGATAATAGATATTTTTATAAAACATTTTATAGGCTCATGCTCATCTGATGATGGATACTCTCAATGCCAGAAGTGAGAAGGCTTTAATTGGTATGCTGTTTTCTTGCAGTTAAGTCGAATTGGTTGCAAAATCTACCTTAATCATTGAAGATGCTAATAAATACTAAATAATTTTGCCGGCATACTTACTAAGAGATGGATCCTGAATAATTTTATTAACTGACTTTCAAAATAATCAAAGTTTATCATTATAATCAAAAGATGAGCTTATAATTTCGACGTAGTTTTTGTGTGTATGCAAGCTCCTCAGTCCGTAGACCGATTTGGATATTCGATGTGTTATATGATTCGGCTTTACAGCGAACAGCCTTGCGATTCTGTAACTCACTTTTCGAACTCGCACAGTAGTTTATTGTTTATCAGAATGCCAAATCGTAAAATGACTGCTTCATGACTGATTTGAGCGCGACCGCCGCTGCGAAAACCGCTGTGCGAGTTCGAAAAGTGAGTTACAGAATCACAAGGCAGATCTTATAATTAAATACGACTTTTAAGATATTCAAAAATGTTTTTTATGCCCCATATATAATTAGATTTAATAAGGTTTAATATATTAAATAAATTAAATATGTCAGCACCGTATATTTACATAATAATATAGATATTTGCTGCATTGTTTTGCGCCTATTTTATTTTAGTTAATAAGTTTTTTAGTTCTAGGTACGTGGTCTTCTCATATAATTATCAAATCAATGTATACAAAACAGTGTAAAAATTATTTTAAAAGTAAGTATGGAGTTTCTTGACCATTCTTCTCCGTATGAAACCTTTTGGAAGGGGCAATTAGAGTCATATTATATTTTTTTTAATATTTTTAACTTGTACTTTTGACTTTAAAAAGTGTCTTTGTAATAGGCCTAATTAAAATAAATGGAATCTATTGACTTTGATATAATTTAATACATGAGCAATCAATAAAAATAATAAATATTATTTTAATACTTTTTAAGGCCGGTCAATTTTTTAAGGAATTCATTATAATTATTCGTTTTCGGAGGACGAAGGCGAACACGGTAAACATGGAGTAACGTACTCTTGCGGGAATGGGGGAGGAAAATTTCGATAAGAACCTTACTGATAATAATTTACTGTCAAATAATTTTACTAGGAATTTCTGAGTCACATAAATTTTATAGTTTTACTACAAAATAAACCTTCATAAAGATTTGCTAATTTATCATACACCCATAAACCTCATTTTAATAACCTGGAATATAGTTACTAGCAAATAGCCGCAGTTCACCTGTTTTGTTAAATGAATATTAGCTTATGACTTTGACATTATTATTAGATTAACAAATATACATTGTTTTGTAAGGCGGTCGAACACTGCGTACTTTTAGATACCTACAATTTAATTATATAAATATTATATAGAGATTTTTTCTTATGTTGTATATTTTTACGAATAAGCTCCATTATCCCCGAGTAACATAGACTATGTGTACTATACGGGTTGGTCAAAAAGTCCTGGACTAAACGCAAGTAGGGGATAGATGAGGTCATCAGCTGCAAAAAATTGTTATACGGGAGCTCTCTAAGCTCAACCCCTGCAGAGTTATAATTTATTTTTCGTTTTTATAAGAAATTTGTTTTTTTTACTAATTCTTATTAAAATTCGAAAATATCTACATCCTGTATCTTTTAATATGGATAGGGAAGGAATATATATTGGAAGGTGGATATTCCACTAGAATGGTACTGATGAGTTCTTGCATTAGACATACTGTTTATAGTTGTTTATTGAGTATATTGAAATCATTTTTCAAATCATAACTTTTTGTTTACTTCGGACCTCGGTCTTTTGGCCTTGCTAGATTGCTTGATACTGTTATTCTACGAGATCGCTAATCATAATAGATTTAATCGTGTGTGCGGTGAACATAACAAACCATTGTGCTGAAAACTAATAATTATTATTTACAGTGAGACTATTCAGTCCGAATAGCTAATATTGCGGCACAAAGCTTTTATATAAATTGGTTAATGACGGTATGTTTATTTTTAGAAAATGGTTTCAAAATTAAACAAATATCGACGATTTAAATCAAATCAAAATTTATTTGATAAACAAGTCTTGCACAAGGCAAATTTGAAAAAGACTTATTTGATGTACTGGATAATAACTTGTAGGATAAGCATGAAGATGTGTACGAGCCAAGGCTGTTTTGCTCACTCAGGCTCAGGGCCAGACTTAGAGGTCTGGAGGCATAGGGGCAACAAAGGAATGGAGGCTTCTTATTTTTTCTCGTCAATTGTCTTTAAACATTTCCAAACATTTTAAATCAAGAATGTGTTTCAAAAAATTGATTTTTTATTACATGACGTCATTTCCTGAAACGCGCTAACGACGTATATCTGAAGGCTATTTAGAACTTATCAACTTAACGTTAGCCACCAAAGCCTTTGCGCCAGTCTGTGTTAAGACTGGCCGAGGATCCTCCCTTTAGTTAAAATAGACCTCACAACTTTTCTCAAAATCAAATTAAGAATATATTAATGTATAAAATAATTAATTAATTAATTAATTAATATATTAATGTAATAAATAAATATACATTAACGGTGATACAATTGATACACTGAACACCCTAATAAATCCGCAGCTCTTCATTAATTTAAGCCGTCAAGTATCTAAAATTATTGATGTTTTGCGCATGTTTGGGCCAGAATTTATTGAACCAAATCACTCCCGGGTTTAAGGGTAGATTGATGTAATCCGAGTCGTGATTAACTAATTGTGATGGAATTTTCAATAGATATCACAAGTTCTTTGTATAAGGGTAAAAAAGGTGATCTTCATTTGTTTGCATCTTCCTCAAACATGTGGCGGTGGTTTCATTAGTCTTTAGAATTAAGAATTAATTAAGAATGGCAGTTAAATGGCTGCCAAACTGAGTTGGATATGAATATTAGTTCGAATTGCTTTAACTGGTGGTGTATGGCGTTGGATGGTCGATTACCACGCACCACCAGACATTCAGGCGTAAGGAAACCTTGACTTAATGTTAAAAAAAATAAAAAAAGCGTACCAATTCTTAAAAGTCCGGCAACGTACTCGCGTGTCCTCTGCAATTGAGGGTGTCCATGGGCAGCGGTATCACTTAACATCAGATGAGCCTACTGCCTGTTTGTCCCCTGTTTTATAAAAAAAACTACCCCTAGATGGGGCAGAGGATGTCCACAGCAAGCCTGCGTCGGGAGCGAACCAAAGCTTGCTTGTTAGAGAGAGATCTCTGAGATCTCTCTCGAGAGGACAAGTTATAATAAAATTAATTTTGGTAGATAACTTTCGAACATAATTTAATCAGTAGAAATATTTTATAATAAATTATATAATTATTAGAATAATGTAAGTAAACAAAAAAGAGAAAAAAATGAAAAATTATGATTGCATATTATAGTGATTTTAAGAGACCGTTTGAGACAGAATCAAATTCTCTAAAGGTTTTTCTTTAAAAATTTGTGAAAATTTCCGGTCATAGAATAACAGACGAAATAAAAACTTTTCAAGAAAAATATCTCGAAGGACTGTCGAGGGCGGAAAGTAAGAGGAAACTAGTTTTATTAATTTCGGATACAGAAGAGGAAAATATTTATTTTTATTTTTAACGGGATTCACGAAAGGAGGTTATAAGTTTGAACTTATATGTAATATTATTGGATATTTGAGTATGATGATATATTTTCAAGCATGTGTTTCATACTTGAGTGTCTGTACTCGTCACAAATAGTAAAGGTTTCATCAAATAAATTGGGTGGTTAAAAATATATTGTTGATTATACCACATCTTTTTTCATTGAAAATCGACTTGCCATAATAATGTTATTCCCCACCTAGATCTTTTTAAATATTTTTATTAAATTTATTGTAATAAATATAATCCATATGGGTCGTCCAAATTTCAGTCCAGAGTATGTTTAATTAATAATTTTAAAAAAATTTTTTAAAATTTCACCGGTATGATTATTAGATAAATTCTATACCAATCGAAAGATGAAGCCCATAAATATCAAACTTTTCTCCATTTTTTCCGGTAATATCGGGTTCATTAAAATAAATCTTACTATATTTTCAACGGTTGTTTATTAATGAAATTTAAATAAATTAAAGATTATTTTATTTAAAGTGGTATAGGGTTGTCTCGAAAAATATCCAAATTCGTTGTCGAATTTTAAAAGTAAAATATTTAATAATTTCACTGAGAGGTCCCATCCATCATAAAAACACATCAGCTGTTTAAAGTCCCCCACTTAAAATCCTCTATTTGCTTGGAAAAGAAAAGATAGTATGACTCTATAATTATCATCATTTTGGAGTAGTTTATTATTTAAATAGAGAAATAGTTATTTAATTTTTTTAATCAATTAATTATTTATGTTATATTTTTATGTGACACTAAAGTATATATACATCTTTAGTAAAAAAGAAGGTTGTAGTATTCTATATATAATGCCCTGATTAAAAATATTGATTGAAAAAAATAAAAAATTTACCTCTACATCAAATTATAAATCTATAAATGTAAACAAAAATTGAAATCAATTGAAACTATTGGAAAAAATTCAAAACCCATAAAAGTGATTTTTTTAAATCAGGGTAATCTTGCAAATTTTATTTTTATTATAAGAAGAAAAATAAAAAAAGGATGCGTGTACTTATTAGCGCTAACTAAACTTCTTTGCTTTCTTTATTTTTTTAAAATATTAAATAATTAATAACAAATTTTAACGTTAATAATATTTAATTTTTATAGTATATTATTCAATTATTAATTAATATTAATAATTATTTATTATTTTATTATATTATTCATTAATTTATAATACATACTATGTTTATAACCTTTAACTAAGTAAGAATAGGTCTTTGTGAAAAAATTCCTGAATTTATTTGAAAAAATAATTAAAACTCCTTTATTTGTTTAAAGGTAAATGTCATTATGGTCATTCAAAATTCTTAGCATAGCTGCTAACTTCACCATATTCTATTTCTTTCTACTTGTAGATTGTCTTATTTCCATCTCCTCGCCACGCTCGCCCATACTATAATTTATGTCACGGTCCCGCATCGTAAAATTTCACTCTCATCAATTTTTCATAACCCCTAAAAAGTATAACTTCAAAAACAACAATTAAAAAGTTACTTCTATTTATTGTAAAAAATTAAAAATACAATTTTTTTTAATTATTAAATCAGTCATAGAATAAAATAATTTAATTTAATTTTTTCATACTTTTTTTATTTTTTAAATGTCTTCTATTTTAAAGGTGTATGATCCCAATATCCTATGGTTTTAAATATTCATCTAAAACTATTTGTCAAATTTTATTGGATCCGTTGCATTAAGCCACATGGAATTTACGAAAATAAAATATAAAATATATATTTTAATATATATATATTATATTTTAATATAGAAATATAGAAGATGTATTAGCTATGATAATTTTAAATCATAATAATTTTAGCAATATTTTACTTTTTAAAATTGACAACCCAATTCTGACTGATTTTTCGCAGACAACCTATACCCGTAATACCACCTTTCAGAATAAAATAATCTTTAATTTCATTTAAATTTCATTCAATAAACAGACCTTGCAAAATGCTAGTAAGATTTACCTGTTTATACAGGCAACCATAGTTGTGACCGGAAAAGAATGGGCAGCATAAAGTTTGCATATTCTATGGGCTTCATACTTTGATTGGTATAGAATTTATCTAATTATCATACCGGTGAAATGTTTAAAAAATATTTTTTTAAAGTTATTAATTAAACATACTCTGGACTGAAATTTGCTAGACAACCCATATGGATTATATTTATTGACATATTAAATTAAATATAAAATACGTTTCATTCAATAAGCATCTCGGTGAAGGTCGTTGTATAGCGGGATCTTAGACCATGAATTATTTTCATTTAAAAAACTTTTATTATGTCGGCGATAATATTTTTATATTTTTTTGTAGTTCTAGTATCTTTAGATGTATTTCATATAGTCGGGAGCGGTACCAGAGGTCGTACGTTTGAGTTCTGCGTTGTAAATTTTTAACACACAGGAGCCATTCTTAGAAGTAATCTTTGCTCTGATGACCCTCTGAGACCGCAGGGCATTTAATTCTATTGACTCTGTGTACGACGATGCTATTATACAAAATAACTGGAACTTTTTGACCAGCACAGTAAAATGCAGGAATTCAAATTAAACGTGTAACTTTGTTCGCTGTCAGGATTATTATTTGTATAATATCAGTTGGCTGATTTAGCGTTTAAATTCTGAAACTCGTTTTAAACTAAATGTATTTGTTAAATGAATGATTTCTGCCATTTTTAAACGGAATATATGAATGAGGGAGGTCAGTGGCTCAGCTTTGACGTTTATCATATACACATACTGAAAGTAACATGCCGTAGTGCAATATGCTTCTATTATTTCATTTTAAAAAATAAAAATTATTTAATTAAAAATTCAAACCATAAGTGTACCATAAGACTTTGTTTATTTGTGAGAATGCTTGCTACGTAAAGGGATCAATGAACTAAAGATGGCAAACCGCAAGTCCTAGTAAAATCAATGGTTTATAGGACAGCTGATTACATACATTCTATTAGAATAAAAAAAAACACATTTTGTTCCTTCCATACAAAACGACAATTGCATATGTAAGTACCTAATATATCATTTTATGTTTTTATTTCGTCCATTTTAATAGATTTATATTATCACCACCTTTTCTAGCGGGAAGGCAGAGACTGCATGGTCTACTTGCCACGGTCCTGACATACCTCTCTCTCTTAGGGCGACTTTTAACTTATCCCTTCTCTAGTACCTGCTGGATTTGGCCCTGGATTTTGATAATAAGAATGCGTAAACGAGAAGGAAATAATTTATCACTATATTGAAGCAATTAAAGTCTTTTGTTTAAAAACCGTATTACCAATCACTAACTTAGTCTCTACTATCTATCGAACCTCTATTCGATTTCCGATTTACCAGAGATTAAGACAGATTTCTCGCATTTCTACTCTCTAAGGGCGACTTTATTTAACTATATATAATATATATTTTTTATACTGATACAACAATAGTAGTAAAATATTATAAATACATTCAACAATGAAGTGCCTCTAAAGACCAGGCGGCAAGTGCTTGTAGATACAGTATTCCTACATCGAAACACTACACCACCAGGCACGACCAGAAATAATAGGGGACGTGAGAGCCTTTTTTCGTGGCTGTACGCTGTTCAGATACCAATAATATTAGACTAATTATAACTAATCTACCAGATTATTGTATCTATAAATTATAAATATTCTAGTTCGTTATATAATGATTTATATGAAGTAACATTTTAATATATTGTTTGAATATAAATGTTTTTCGTAACATTTGACCCATGATAATATATTATTTCCCACCTGGTAACCCTACTCAGATAGGATGTGGTTTCGCGATTGAATCGCCTAGCGACAATGTTCGGTTGGCCTCAAATTACATCAATGGCTTTTCGATATACCGCCCATTCGGTTCTCTTAAGGTCGACTTCTAACCGCTGTAATCACTGTATTAGAGACAAAACCTTTATCAGATAAACGAATTGTCCCAGGGGATGTTTACATCTTTAGTACTTATTTCAACAGTACTTTAAGAGTAATAAAATTAAATGTATTGATTTTCTTTATTTTATTTACTATATACTTTTACACATAACTTCATTACTTACACTGCTTATTTTTACTATTTTTTTCTACTAAGTATTAGTATTATTACATTCTTTTTCTTTTTTGCGACTGAGGCGCAAACTAGCTGCTGTGGTCTCTGGCTGAATGACCAGCGCTGTGGAACAGTCTGCTCCTCAGCATAATGCTGACCCAGGGCCAGTTACAACCAAAACACACACGCATTACACACTTGAGACGTACCTTGTTTTTTAAAAGAAATTAAAATTTGTTTTCTCTTATTCTTTTTTATTATTGTTATTTTGTGTGTTTCTGTGTGTGCGTTTTGTTAGGAATAAATGTTATGTCTATGTCTAAATAATTTTATACCTAAAGACTGATCTCACATGTCTTTCATTTTTGTCATAAACATTCCGGTTTCTTTACTATGTTAAGTTTTACTGTAAAAGCAAATTATAGACATAGAAATAAAAATCTATTTGTGAACCGGGATTTGATCCTACGACCTCAGGGATGAGTTACACACTTCAGGCCAACACAAGTTTGGTAGATACGTAAATAAAACGAAAGTTTAAACTAATAAATTTTTCATATGGTTGCAGCTCCTTACAAAAACATTTTATAAAACACCTGGCGATTAAAACCTCATTTTAAGGAGAGTTTATTGCCAGTCCTCTCGACCGTTCTTCGCCCTTGATTTGAGAACTGGCAGTAAATGTAAAATAAGAAGCATTTAATATGTATTTCTTTAATGACGTTCATAAGTGTACATACCTTAATGAATAAATGATTTTAAATTTTGACATTTTGAACATTGTAAGCTTCTACAACAATAGGAAATCGTAAAAAGAAACTTCAAATCAATGAAACCGGAACTGAAAGGAAAACTAACACGTTTTATACGCACCAGATGATAAAAAAGTGTAAATACCGCCCTAAAATAGAATAATAGGAGAATAGGAGGATTTCAGTTTACTGACATCGTAACAGCTTACGACGCTTTTAATGATCCCTTCGCTCCTAAGGTGAGACTAGTGATGTAGCAGTGATTTAATTATTGCTATTTACGTGTTTAAATAGCAGTTAGCAATGTCTTGTCCGTGTTATTGCGATTGACGGAGGACATGTACACGAAAGGAAGTGAGCATTCCCATTGAAGGCATTGAGCTTATTCTCCTGTGTGGCTATGTGCTAATGAATATGTTGTATGTTGTTTTGACGTAACAATATGTAATAGTGTGATACAAGTTGATTAAAATATTAATTTATTAGTTATACATTTCGCTGTGTATAATATACTGGATATATATATATATAACTGGAGATACACTCTTTATGGAACCATTTATGCTTGCTTTTACAAGTACCCGTTTTCTGAAAATTTGTTTACTGAATGCTAGAGTAAGAAGTCATTTTAGGAAACTGTTTTTTTTATTTTTAAAAAGCATACTTTGAAACAACAGCAGCATCCCTGAGGTCGTAGGTTCGATCCCCGGCCATGCACCAATGGACTTTATTTCTATGTGCGCATTTAACATTCGCTCGAACGGTGAAGGAAAACATTGTGAGGAAACCGGCTTGTCGTAGACCCAAAAAGTCGATGGCGGCAGACACAGGATACAGGACACCTAATGGCCATTAGAATGACAAATGATCATAACAGAAATCTGAGGCCCAGAGCTTAAAAGGTTTTACCGTTACTGTTGTTTTTTTTATCCTTTGAAACATGCATATAAACAGTGTGTATTTCTGTAGCAAGCATTGTATGAGTTAATTCACTGATATATTTAAAAAAAAGTGTGATAGCAACAGTCTCTAAGCACATCCCTTGAGTCGTTAATTAAGGTTATTAATCCGAAGGCACAGCTACCTTGTTTTCCCTAATTGGTAGCAATTTTATTTCAGTCAGCGAAACCCAAGCCTCAGTTTTCATAATAAAAGATTAAATTATAAAAAATATACGCAATGTAAGGTTCATAATTAGATGAGAATTTCTTTAGACCAATTTTTGAAAAGCATTTTTCCAAGAAATGTAGGAATTTGTTTAAAAAAGTGTATAACTGGGTTTAATGTAACTTTTTATTTAGAAATGAAGCTTTTTTGTATAACAATTAGGTGACTTCCCTAAGTAGGTAACCTTATTATAGGCACAGACTACTTAGTTTTTATGTTAAATTATCTTTTTAATTTCAGCAAGAATTTTCGGTTGTAAGTCTTTTGTCGTTCGTTAAAAAATATTTCGCTGGTTATTAACAACAGTCTGTGTATTATTAGACTAATATATCTTGTATGATAGAAAACTATAACCAGACATGATATCTATTTACTATATTCCTAAAGTTTTAAAGTGGATTTTTAAAATTGGAACACTTTATTCCAACTTTAAAATATCATACAATTCTAAAATAAACCGAGAGTATTTATTGAAAGGAAAAGGGGGCGGAAGGAGATCGTAAGATAATAGAATTATTTTTCCGAGCATCCGGCGCGGGGTCGTTATTCAATTACAAGAGAGCGAAAATGCGGAGCGATGTTTACCTGCGCTGCCGTGGGCCATGCAAAATCTTTTTCTCGTAATTACCTTTATCTATTTCTATATTGAACTGACGGACAATGGCAAAGAATTGATTTTGACGAAGGTATTCATTTGCTGCCTTATGATTCCAATATTGTTGTTCGATTTGAATATTTGTAGACTGTTCTTACTTAAGTATATTAGTGCTACTAAATTAAAAATAGTTCTTAGTTATTGGAATATTCCTTACTACAGTAGCTTACTATTACAAGATTTAGTATGCGACAGTTTTGTAAAATATCGTAACGTATTTTACGCTTATCTAAGTTTTTTTACAAAATATCAATGTTTTTGTATCGTTTAATACAAAATTTATTCGAACGTTATTAAAATATACACGTCAAATTCTAACTCATCTCTTGCTTTTTGAAGTCATTATATCATCATGCCAAACCATAATTATAATATTTAGACTAAATTATTAAGTTCGTGCTACGGGTTACCTCACTGCACCTTTGGTCATTACGATCTAAATTCGGCTTTCTCTCCCTTATTTATAAATCGAATTAAGTCTTATTGCAACGTTTTAGCTAAAGTTCTTATCTTCCTCAAATACATACAAATACAATTTGACGGAAATAGACAATACTTTAGTTAAAAGACTCAGTTCCTTTAAACACATATAGTACTCTATCTTAAAAAATAAATCAGTGGCGCTACAACCTCTTTAGGTCTGGGCCTCAGATTTTTTAATCTGTTTCATGATCATTTTTCAATCTAAGAGGCAAGTAGGTGACCAGCCTCCAGTGCCTGACACACGCCGTCGACTTTTTGGATCTAAGACATGTCGGTTTCCTCACGGTGTTTTCCTTCACCGTTCGAGCGAATGTTAAATGCGCACATAGAAAGAGTCCATTGGTGCACAGCCTTGGATCGAAACTACGACCTCAGGGATGAGAGTCGCACTCTGAAGTCGCGGCTGAAGCCACTAGGCCAACACTGCTTCCAGTACTCTATCTTAATTATTCTTAAAATAAAATACCCAAATGTGTATCCAGAACTCAACAGGTGGCAACAAACGAATATACGTGATAAAAGGATTCCCTGATAGGAATTAAAGATGAGGTAAACGGGAATGGCTTCTAAAAGGTGATTTACTGTTGCGAATGGACGTCGGATTTCGGTTTATCGTAACAATTTTTGTCATTTATTCGAAATAATCCAATATGGGAGCGCCCGCGCGTGATCTCATTGACGCTAAGCCGTGGCTCCATTATTCATGGTCCGAAATCATTTGCTTTTGAATTTCTGCAATGATAGCGATACTTTTGTGATGCTAATAATGTGTACAATGCGGTGGCTTAGCATTTTATGAAGATGAAAATTCTTTTGAACGAATACTTTGCGAGGGATAAGTTTGTTTAAGCGCTTTGTTTGTTGCGCGTTTAGATTTTGCTATACTGAACAGGGTAACCATGTAAACATTGCTTCTCTTCATATAATACAATATACATAGCTTTTATATATATTAGAAATAAGAATCTATATATATGAAATAAAATATCTCAAGCTCTGAAATTAAAATGGCAATGGGCTGGTCATGTAACATGATACCTGGACAATGGAACGGAAAAGAAGATTGGGCAGGCCAAAAAGACGGTGGGCTGATGACTTAATAAAAATAGCAAGACTGGCAGACTATTAGCTAAGATAGAGCCACCTGGAAAGGGTTGGAGGAGACCTTCACCCAAGAGGGGTCCATATCCACTGGCGACTAACATTTAGCTAATAGGAAATACTAACAACAATAAAACAAGGCTTTATTATTATTATTATATATGTAAAGATAGGTTAATTTGTATTTCTTTGAAATTTGAATTAATGATCATCCGCAAAAAACTAGTTAAACACCATTGATTTACGCTGTTTATTGGCTAAATTTATACAATAATCTTAATTTATTTATACCCATCATATATTAATCTGCAGTCATAGCTGCTTAACGTCATTGATCGATTGATTTCGGTAAACGTACCGACCAAAATTAATATTATAACAAGACATTAATCCAAATAGTGTTATAAATGATTCGATCGCATGTTGACAGTCGCGTGAAACGTCCATTTTTCCACGAAAAATGAAAATACGATTTATTGCGCCCCTCGCTCTCATTAATTTTAAGTTCATTCACAATACATTTTATCAAGTAAAACAGAATATAAATAATACTTATTACATAAATCATTTAAAGTTTATTTTTTATAAAGCAAGCAATACAATCAGACCTTGTCAAAGGGGTTTATCATGCTCAACATTAGAATAAGTAATAAAATAAGACACACAAAGAAGCGTTATGCCCTACTATTGATGCTCTAACGCTTAAATGGAGATGGGCAGGGCATATAGTAAGACTGTCAGACGATCGATGGTCCATAAGGGCGACCCGGTGGGGAGGCCCTATTTGGAAACGAAACAGGAAGACCGCTCACGAGATGTGCGGATGACATTACTAAAACGGCTGGCTCGAGCTGGATGCAACTCGCCCAAGACAAAGATGGGAGGCAAGACCTGGAGATCCTTGGAGGATGCCTTCACCTGCGAAACGGTTCTTCCAAAGTAATTAGGAAATACTTTAATTAAATTATAAATTGACTTAAAAAAATTAAGTATAAATAATAGTGTAATTTCTTTTCTTAAAAAAATTATAATAGGATTAAGTTTACTTTTTTTTGCAAGATATATCTTGAAATGTGGTAAAAAAAAAAACAATTTTGGTGAATTTTAGTATCAAATTAAACTGGTTTAGATAATGGATAGAAAAGATTAAAGAAACAGCAGGTGATGGTAGTAGAGAGTGCCACAGTGCAGACAGGCATGGGGGATAAAAAGAGGCCAAAAGAGGGCACACAGGTATCTGAAAAGAAAGAGATGATATAAATCTGTTTTAGTGTAAATAATGTGAAATAAAAGGCTTTTGTAATTATTATTAATGTAGTGAATATTTATGTAGTTAAAGATTAATTTAAGCATATAGAATAGAAACCATCATTTTTATTAAAGGGTTTATCTTTGAACCGTAAATCATAAATGTAACGGTTAATTATTATCGACTCTGACTAACATTTAAAAATATGTACCTACAGTAAGCGGGTCCACCGCGTTATAGGAAATCGCGTTGTAGGAGTATTCTCGTGAAAATGTTTTTTTAAACAACTTAAAAAGTGATTTATTTTAGTTTTATAACAACACGATTAAAATTAGTGCAAATCTACGCAAAACTAATTATGGACTTGACAATTCAGTAGAAATTTCACAGTACCGAAATATAACTTAAAAAATCTCTGCGTTATAAGGGAAAAATACCGCGTTATAATAATCTGTGGCGCTACAACCTTTTTCGGTCTGAGCCGGTCAGATTTTCGTTCATCATTCATGATCATTTGTCAATCTAATAGGCAAGTAGGTGAACTGCCTGGCGCACGCCGTCGACTTTTTAGGTCAAAGGCAAGCCGGTTTCCTCACGATGTTTTCCTTCACCGTTCGAGCGAATGTTAAATACGCACATAGAAAGAAAGACCATTGGTGCACAACCGGGGATCGAAGCTACGGCCTCAGGAACGAGATCCGCACGCTGAAGCCACTAGGCGAACACTGCTCAAAATACCGCGTTATATGCAGGACGAATATAGCGTTATACGTAAACGTGTTATAGGTGTACCGCGTTATAGGGGGGATTACTGTATAGTTAACTACAGCTGTTTCTTATTTTGTAGACGGTACCGTAATCAATATTTCATCGAACTTTAAAGTTCATCACGCCATAAAGCATTGGAGCGTTTTAAAAGTCGATAAAATACGGATTTTAGGTTTCATAGCAGGAAGTTGTCTGTTCACGTCTGCGGTAAACTAGCGCGTCGCAGACAACGCTCAACTTATTTGCCGAATTTTGCATTCACAATTTTCATAGCGTCAAGCCAAACAATTTGAAACTCGCCGTATATTCAGTCCAAATATTTACACTGTACTATCGTTAGGACTGCAATTTTAGATATTCTGAATGCCGATTGCGTTTAATTAAATGTCGATGCTGAAAACAAATATCAATACGTACTTTCAGTTCATCAATACAAATGTTAAGAATATATGATGCGGTAATTTTTGTTGGTGAGACATTGTGATGTGTTGAAAAGACAGCAGTAGTTGTACCAGCGAAGACAAAGAAAAGTAGACCGAGGGGCGTAAAAATATGAAAACACCACTCACTGGTAGTCCTCTGTCTCTGCACCTGTCTTTGGAGAAGACCACAAATAAAAGTGTAAGCACAAGAAGCGTGACCTCGCGTCGGCGGTTGTAAGTCTTCTCTGCTTCTCGTCTCTCTTGCCATAGCCAAGAGAGTCGAAGTGGTGTTTAGGGAATGGGTGCGAAAAGGACAGAAAACGAGAACAGAGAGGACTATAGGTACTTGGATGGCGTGAACAGTAGTTTTGTACTTTGCAAAAAACTGCCACCTATAGAAATTTACGTCTATGGTCGCAGTTCAGTCTGTCGTAGTCTGAATACATATAATCGTGTAAATTAATACGCAAGTAGTGAACTCTGGTAATTTTTATGTTTCTCATGTTTTTTTTAAACCGATGTACACGGCCAAATAATAAGAAACAATTAAATGTATTTAATATTGTGTGATCCCGTAAAGGGGCACAATTCCGCATGGCTTTAATTAATGGTTTTACTCCTCAATGAAGAACTAATTTTTTATATATAATGCAAAATGAAGTTTGATACAATACATTACAATGTTTACGTAATGTTTTCGTTCATAACACGTTGGATACGCAAAAATCCAAATGTGTGTGCAGTGTTCGTTGTGATTCAAAGTCGGAACTTAGCGCTTAGTATTAATTAATTTATTAGGATCGTGATTCACTCGTTATATTACGTCCGCCGTTCCACAACTGAGCGTTTTTGCCGCGCACCACCAACTATGTGGTACCAGCGGCCCACTGCATTATTTTCGAACCACTTCGACTTAGGGTCCTTCAAGAAACGATCGTACCAATTTCTTAAAAGGCCGACAACGCACTCGCGAGCTCTTTGGCATTGAGAGTGTCCATGGGCGGCGGTATCACTATACATCAGGTGAGCCTACTGCTCGTTTACCCTTGTTCTATAAATAAAAAATATTGATAATATTATATTCGCAGCATAATTCTATAAATCGATGGAACGTAATAAATAATGCAAGTGAGTTAACTCATTCATGTATTCCAAACGTTGGAATTGATTCGAGATATTTATTTTTAAAGTTTAAAAAAATATTGGTCCTTTAAAATTCGAGTTCATAATGTTTAAATATTACAGAACTTCATTGATTCATAAGATTGGCACTTAAAAAGGCTTTTAATAAAAGCTTTTACTAAATTAGTTTAAGCCATTTCAATTCGAAATATTTTCAATGACCTAATGCTGTATTGAATACAGGTTTCCGAATTATAGAAATGTGAAGGCAAGGAAATATTCGATTTAGGTTATTACTTCTGAATAAATAATAAATCGAAAATCCACCTCAAATTTTAAACTTGAAATGGATTAAGTGTCAAATTTCACAGGTACATATTATAATGCATGCAATGCATTAGAATTAAATTATTAATTATATTATATTACTAGCTGACCCGGCAAAAGTTGTTTTGTCATGTATTTTATTTCTAGGAAACATTTTTTTAGTTCAATAAAAATAACTATCTACTGTAATTAATAAATAGGGGTTGATCGTAGAGGGGTGAAAATTAAGGGTTGTATGTATTTTACTATGTTGTATCATAAAAAAATAAAAACAAAGATCTTTGTCTAAAAAAGAAAAAAAATTTTTTGGGGTGAACATCCCTTATCACTAAAGGGTTTGAAAGATATATAGTAGCTGATTCTCAGACATACTGTACATGCATAAAAAAATTCATAAGAATCGGTCGAACCGTTTCGGAGGAGAGGACAAACACGAGAATTTTATATATATAGAGATAAGTATGGTATTTCCACTAATTCGGTGTTAATTCTGCGAGCGTCGCAAATACCACTCAATGGCCTGTTGCCATTCAGTAGGTACTGTTGTTCCCTTGTCAAAACATTCCTTGATATAAAATTATGATGCATAAAATCAAGGCTCAAATGTAGATTTAACTAATAATAAATACTATGTAGAATATGTCAGATTTACAAATAAAATATTCTTACTTGTTCATTAATTAGAGTCGAATTATGAAAAACCTGTGCATTAAAAGTCTGCTTGTTTTTCCATTTGAGCACTCACAGCATCTGTTTGTTTATTCTTAAGAACATCTTTTTTGTTTTTAAAATTCTATCGAGAGAGCTTTCTTTCAGCACTCAAATTATTTTTTTTAGACATTTGATCTTTATAAAACACTGATAATTTGAAATTACAAAATTATAGAGTAATGAAGTGTGCTATTGTTTGATTACTTATGTCAATGACAATTAACATTTCACCCTCAATATCTCAATTAGCTTGAATTGAGATTTTGAGTGACGATTTGTGGGTCGCAGTCTAAGTATCGTTTAAAAATCAATGCTGTACTTCTCATATTTATAATCAAACGCTTGAGCGTAATTATTATGGAAAACGTTCCTCAGTTTGCTTTGTTGTTTCCTTCACCGAATGAGTGGGAAATGTGCACATAGATTTGTCTATTGGTGGTATGCCGTGATTTGACCATGACCCATGCATTGAAGCCACCTTTAACCCATTAAGACTTCTGGGTATAGATAACAAATATTTCGTAAAAAATATGTAAAAGGCGTAAATGATTTCCAGCGGATCTCTCGTATTTACTTAGCTCCGAATAAATCCACGTGGGTTAATTGGATAGAAAGAGCGCGCCTACTAACGAACTTTGCTGATTATAATTAAGCTAAAGCCTTTAAACGAATGAGTTTTTTAAATTTATAAAGTCCTACTTTTAGTAAAAACTTTTATATGACATGCGAATTAAACGATGTTATCGTTTGATATTAAAAACGGAAACTGTAATATTTTTTGATGCACAAATCTTTATCGACATTCAATGACACATAACATTTGGTACGTGGATTCCCAGTTTATCTATAATGAAATTAGTTTTAGTGGGTGGTCAGCAACCTATTTTCATCTACTATTAAGGAGAGCGTGGTAAAACTACACTATTACATCAAAGACATTCTGAGTTAATGGTTGGTATTGTTTTTGTGACACAAGTGTTCAATACTTCAGCTGCCCTCTCAAGTGTTTCCAAACCAATTCGACTTAGGGTCCTACAAGAAAAGAGCGTACCAATTCTTAAAAGGCCGGCAACGCACTCGCGAGCTCTCTGGCATTGAGAGTGTCCATGGGCGGCGGTATCACTTAACATCAGGTGAGCCTCCTGCCTGTTTGCCCCATGTTCTAGAAAAAAAAATGCGCACATTGACAGAAGGTTCATTGGTACACAAGAACAACCTAGGATTCAACTTACGACCCTCAGGGATGAGCCGCTCGATGAAACCATTAGGCCAACACTGCTCATCATTAATACGTCCCAGCTTATTTCGAAATATTAGTTAATCGTCAAAACTTTAGTTAAAGTTTACGCTCCGACTGGAAATCGAGTCCACCTGAAACAAATATGGTTTCGCAAATCGAAACCAAGACCTCAATTAGAACGAGTATGTATGTCATAGGCGAGTATTACCAATGAAAAATATAAAGTTTTAATCACCCCCTTATGGAATGAAAATCCAGATTAAAAATTATCAATTTAAAAAGCTTTTGCCATTTTCCACGTCCTTCAACGATATTTAACAAAGGCAACCTACACAAAGCGTATCGTGTTATGGCGACACTCGTTAAAATTTAAATCTTTCTCGATATAAATCGGAGTTTTAAATATATGAAGTGTTAATAGGATTGGTAGGATTTTTGGTCGTATTTACCTGAAATGTAGACATTCCTGTAATGATAAACTTAGGCGAATCCGCCTTTTGTACTGACTTGATGTTTGGCGAATAAACCAAAGACCCAAGGGTCAAGTCATGTCATCATCGGCTACCTGTTCTGTGTCAATTATATTCATGTGTTAAGTTACAAATAAACCGTCTCAGTGAGCATAATTATTTTATTTATTTACACTTTGTTGCATTATAATATAAAAATTTAACATAATTACATGTAAAGGAAAGGCAACTGGCGGCCTTATCGCTTTCGAGCAATCTCTTCCAGGCAACCACTGTGAGAAAAGAAAAAATTTATTAATTTACTTAAGGTTGGCAAGAAGTGCAAAAATACATATATTACATATAGTTATTAAGAGGAAAAAAAGGACCTAAACAGGAACAAAAAACAAACAACTAATCAAGGAATCATGAAAAAAAAAAGTAAAAAGTGCATATGAATCATAATAATTTAATTTAAGATCAGTCTCACGTCCTTTAGTAGGTATTACGAAAGTTCGGGATACGATGTGGACAGGTAATGTTTATACAGAAGAAATTTAAATTTAATTAATTTGATTATGTAACAATTATAATATCGTACTGTATAGTTTAAATATCAAATTGTATAGTTTTCGAAACAACTTTGTTTGCATGTAAAATCAATATTGTGCCAGTACAAAAACAATGGTATTATTTTTAAACCCACTACTGTTTCGGTAACATGCAAATGGAAGTAAACAATATCTCAATTTTCGTGTTTTTCCTGTGAATTTTCTACATTTTGTTAGCCCGCTGCTTCAAAAATATAAAGACGTGCTAAACATGTCCAACATTTGTTTATTATCTAATAAATATATAAAATTCTCGTGTCACATACTCCTCCGAAACGGCTTGACCGATTCTTATGGTTTTTTTTATGGATATTCAGTAAGTTTGAGAATCGGCTACTATATATCTTTCAAACCCCTTAATGTTAAGGGTGGTCCACCTCTAATTTTATTTTATGATACACCATACAAAAATACATACAACCCTTAATTTTCACCCCTCTACGATCAACCCCTATTTTTATTATTGTAGATAGTTATTTTTATTGAACTAAAAAAATGTTTCATAAAAATAATATGTATATAAAAATTTTGGTGAGTTACAAACTTTTATAAAACTTTTTTAAATAAAAAAAATCATAATATTGTTACGAAGACGGGTTGTGTGAAATCTTTCTCGATTTTTCTACAGCTTAGACGTTTTCAGCAGGTATGGAATAGTATTTATGATCGTTTCAAGAGAGGAGAGCCAGATAATAGGAATTTGCATTAAATTACCCTCGTTTTCAGGAGGCTGTATAATTTTTTAAGGTTCTTTCAAATAAACAGCGGGTTCAGGGCACCCATCTCACTTTTAATCACAATCTACTAGAACCAACTGGTTCCAACGTCTCATCACCACAATGCAGCACTGAATACTCCATCAGAACTGTCCTTGCGTTTCCTGTAGGTACTCACTGTCAAAAGTCAACGACGCCTACTCTGATTGTAACAATATTTGTACTTTTATTCGTAAAGGAATGATTCCAAACTATGAAATAATTAAGTAATAATAACACAAATTAATTTAATGTTTAAAGAACTTTATATCTCATTAGAAAAAATGTATTTTTATTTACATGAGAACCTATATAATACACGAACGAGATACGCGTCGCCATCAGCTTTCCCATTTTTAGTTTATTAGGCTCATTCTAATATGCATCTTTAATGCCCTTTTTAATTGATTAAACACGCTAATATTACCAATTTTAGACTTTTTAAATAATTTGTGCACACTCGTCATAGATAATAGACTTCTTTAAATAATTTCGTGTGTGGCTTCGATTTTTCAAATGAAACTCAATCGAGAGAATATTTTTTTAATAAGATAAGATAGTTATTTAATCGTCATAATTTTGGTTTCTTGGAAGATTTTATTAGTAGGTGTTAAAAAATTGCATCTAAATAGTGCTTTTATTTATTTATTTTGTCGTGTTTGTATCTTTAGAAATTGTGTGTTTTTTTTTTTGGGGCGGGCGCCCGCCCGCCCCCCCCCCCCCCCCTTAAGACCCCCCCCCCCCCCCCCCCCCCCCCCCCCCCGGGCCCCCCCCCCCCCCCCCCCCCCCCCTTTAAATTTGCCCCCCCCCTCCTCCCCCCCCCCCCACCCCTTTTGGTCCGAATTCCCCCCAATAAAAAAATTTTTTTTGGGGGGGCTCCCCCCCCCGGGGGGGGGGCGCCCCAAACCCCCCCCCAAACCCCCCCCCCCTGGGGCGCGGGCGCCCCCGGGGGACCGGGGGGGATTTTCCTTTCCCCCCCCCCCCCCCCCCAACCCCCCCCCCCCCCCCTTTCCCCCCCCCCCCCCCCCCCCCCCCCCCCCCCCCCCCCCCGGGGGGGGGAGGGGGGCCGCCCCCCCCCCCCCCCCCCCCCCCCCCCCCCCCCCCCCCCCGGGGGGGGGGGGCCCCCCCCCCCCCCCCCCCCCCCCCCCTTCCCCCCCCCTGGGGGGGGGGGGGGGGGGGGGGGCCCCCCCCCCCCCCCGCCCCCCCCCCCCCCCGGGGGGGCGTTTTCTCCTTTTTTCTTTTCCCCCCCCCCCCCGGGCCGGCCCCCCCCCCCCCCCCCCCCCCCCCCCCCCCCCCCCCCCTTTTTTTCCCTCCCCCCCCCCCCCCCCCCCCCCCCCCCCCCCCCCCCCCCCCCCCCCCCCCCCCCCCCCCCCCCCCCCCGGCGTTGCTTTGGGGGGTGTTTTTCCGGGGGGGGGGGAGCGCAGGGGGGGGGGGCGCCCCCCCCCCCCCCCCCCCCCCCCCCCCTTTTTGGGTTTTTTTTTTTTCCCCCCCCCCCCCCCCCCCCCCCCCCCCCCCCCCCCCCCCCCCCCCCCCCCCCCCCCCCCCCCCCCCCCCCCCCCCCCCCCCCCCCCCCCCCCCCCCCCCCCCCCCCCCCCCCCCCCCCCCCCCCCCCCCCCCCCCCCCCCCCCCCCCCCCCCCCCCCCCCCCCCCCCCCCCCCCCCCCCCCCCGGCGGGGGGGGGGCCCCCCCCCCCCCCCCCCCCCCCCCCCCCCCCCCCCCCCCCCCCCCCCCCCCCCCCCCCCCCCCCCCCCCCCCCCCCCCCCCCCCCCCCCCCCCCCCCCCCCCCCCCCCCCCCCCCCCCCCCCCCCCCCCCCCCCCCCCCCCCCCCCCCCCCCCCCCCCCCCCCCCCCCCCCCCCCCCCCCCCCCCCCCCCCCCCCCCCCCCCCCCCCCCCCCCCCCCCCCCCCCCCCCCCCCCCCCCCCCCCCCCCCCCCCCCCCCCCCCCCCCCCCCCCCCCCCCCCCCCCCCCCCCCCCCCCCCCCCCCCCCCCCCCCCCCCCCCCCCCCCCCCCCCCCCCCCCCCCCCCCCCCTCTTTTTTTCCCCTCTCTTTTTTTTTTTTTTTTTTCTTCCTTTTTCCCCCCCCCCCCCCCCCCCCCCCCCCCCCCCCCCCCCCCCCCCCCCCCCCCCCCCCCCCCCCCCCCCCCCCCCCCCCCCCCCCCCCCCCCCCCCCCCCCCCCCCCCCCCCCCCCCCCCCCCCCCCCCCCCCCCCCCCCCCCCCCCCCCCCCCCCCCCCCCCCCCCCCCCCCCCCCCCCCCCCCCCCCCCCCCCCCCCCCCCCCCCCCCCCCCCCCCCCCCCCCCCCCCCCCCCCCCCCCCCCCCCCCCCCCCCCCCCCCCCCCCCCCCCCCCCCCCCCCCCCCCCCCCCCCCCCCCCCCCCCCCCCCCCCCCCCCCCCCCCCCCCCCCCCCCCCCCCCCCCCCCCCCCCCCCCCCCCCCCCCCCCCCCCCCCCCCCCCCCCCCCCCCCCCCCCCCCCCCCCCCCCCCCCCCCCCCCCCCCCCCCCCCCCCCCCCCCCCCCCCCCCCCCCCCCCCCCCCCCCCCCCCCCCCCCCCCCCCCCCCCCCCCCCCCCCCCCCCCCCCCCCCCCCCCCCCCCCCCCCCCCCCCCCCCCCCCCCCCCCCCCCCCCCCCCCCCCCCCCCCCCCCCCCCCCCCCCCCCCCCCCCCCCCCCCCCCCCCCCCCCCCCCCCCCCCCCCCCCCCCCCCCCCCCCCCCCCCCCCCCCCCCCCCCCCCCCCCCCCCCCCCCCCCCCCCCCCCCCCCCCCCCCCCCCCCCCCCCCCCCCCCCCCCCCCCCCCCCCCCCCCCCCCCCCCCCCCCCCCCCCCCCCCCCCCCCCCCCCCCCCCCCCCCCCCCCCCCCCCCCCCCCCCCCCCCCCCCCCCCCCCCCCCCCCCCCCCCCCCCCCCCCCCCCCCCCCCCCCCCCCCCCCCCCCCCCCCCCCCCCCCCCCCCCCCCCCCCCCCCCCCCCCCCCCCCCCCCCCCCCCCCCCCCCCCCCCCCCCCCCCCCCCCCCCCCCCCCCCCCCCCCCCCCCCCCCCCCCCCCCCCCCCCCCCCCCCCCCCCCCCCCCCCCCCCCCCCCCCCCCCCCCCCCCCCCCCCCCCCCCCCCCCCCCCCCCCCCCCCCCCCCCCCCCCCCCCCCCCCCCCCCCCCCCCCCCCCCCCCCCCCCCCCCCCCCCCCCCCCCCCCCCCCCCCCCCCCCCCCCCCCCCCCCCCCCCCCCCCCCCCCCCCCCCCCCCCCCCCCCCCCCCCCCCCCCCCCCCCCCCCCCCCCCCCCCCCCCCCCCCCCCCCCCCCCCCCCCCCCCCCCCCCCCCCCCCCCCCCCCCCCCCCCCCCCCCCCCCCCCCCCCCCCCCCCCCCCCCCCCCCCCCCCCCCCCCCCCCCCCCCCCCCCCCCCCCCCCCCCCCCCCCCCCCCCCCCCCCCCTCTTTCTCCCCCCCCCCCCCCCCCCCCCCCCCCCCCCCCCCCCCCCCCCCCCCCCCCCCCCCCCCCCCCCCCCCCCCCCCCCCCCCCCCCCCCCCCCCCCCCCCCCCCCCCCCCCCCCCCCCCCCCCCCCCCCCCCCCCCCCCCCCCCCCCCCCCCCCCCCCCCCCCCCCCCCCCCCCCCCCCCCCCCCCCCCCCCCCCCCCCCCCCCCCCCCCCCCCCCCCCCCCCCCCCCCCCCCCCCCCCCCCCCCCCCCCCCCCCCCCCCCCCCCCCCCCCCCCCCCCCCCCCCCCCCCCCCCCCCCCCCCCCCCCCCCCCCCCCCCCCCCCCCCCCCCCCCCCCCCCCCCCCCCCCCCCCCCCCCCCCCCCCCCCCCCCCCCCCCCCCCCCCCCCCCCCCCCCCCCCCCCCCCCCCCCCCCCCCCCCCCCCCCCCCCCCCCCCCCCCCCCCCCCCCCCCCCCCCCCCCCCCCCCCCCCCCCCCCCCCCCCCCCCCCCCCCCCCCCCCCCCCCCCCCCCCCCCCCCCCCCCCCCCCCCCCCCCCCCCCCCCCCCCCCCCCCCCCCCCCCCCCCCCCCCCCCCCCCCCCCCCCCCCCCCCCCCCCCCCCCCCCCCCCCCCCCCCCCCCCCCCCCCCCCCCCCCCCCCCCCCCCCCCCCCCCCCCCCCCCCCCCCCCCCCCCCCCCCCCCCCCCCCCCCCCCCCCCCCCCCCCCCCCCCCCCCCCCCCCCCCCCCCCCCCCCCCCCCCCCCCCCCCCCCCCCCCCCCCCCCCCCCCCCCCCCCCCCCCCCCCCCCCCCCCCCCCCCCCCCCCCCCCCCCCCCCCCCCCCCCCCCCCCCCCCCCCCCCCTCCCTCTTTTTGTTTTTGCAAATTATGAATGTTAGGTGAAATCTCAATGATTACCCAAAGCAACAATAAATATCAACGGTCAATTGACTTAATCATAACATCATATTAATTATTGCTAATCAAAACATTCCCTTATATAAATGTTTAACATAAATATGATACCTACCGATGTTAACAAATTATAAATATTAGATAGATAGCCCCTATTTGCTGTCGTTAATTCCTATAAGAATCCCTCCACCGTATGCGACATGATACTCACAAGTGTTCCAAGTACCTCGTGCGAATACGAATACTGCATAATTCGCCAATGTTTCGGGTTTTATCTGACTATGACACTAATTATGAGGATGTTGTTATTTTCCACCTCACCAAAGAGGATGTAAGGAAATTTTTGATGAGGCGGGAATTTCACTTTGTTTAGCAGTAACAATGTAGTTTCTTCTCTGTAATATTAAGTATTCATTGTCATTTGTTTAATATTAAAGTTAAAAAGTAGTTTACTTTGATTTTTTTGAATTGAAACTTCTTTAGGGTAAAATTTTTACGAAACGTCACCAAGATGTGCAGCGTTTTTTGCCGAAGAAAAGGGAGAGAGCGATTTAGACCGAAGGCTCACTCTCTCTCTCAAATAATCACGAATTTCCTTATAGAAATTCTATTTTTAAAATTAAAATTTCGTGAAGAGAATTTTTGAAATATCAGTATTTTATATTTTATGCAAAACAATTTATTGAAATCTCAAACGACGAAGTTGAGATTTTTATCATCGAAGATATAAATTTAAAAAAAAATATTTTTATTATTTGTATTAATTTGACAATTAAATGACAATTAAATTCCAACATTAATCAAAAGTTTTGGATTGTATACGTTAATATGAACAAGACCTAAAAATTAGTTTGTTAAAGAAGTTTCACTTCTAACATGTGTACTTTGTACGCACGGATTTTTTCTTAGTATGTGTTCTGTTTCATATATATTGTTTATCTATGATTATTTTTTGTCTGTGTATATTCTCTAAGTGTTTGGTTTTATAATATGTATGTAAGATGTAACATTATAAATAAATAAAGAAATATTTTAAACATAAATATCACCTAGTTATTTATACGTGAAACAAAACGGGATAAGCTTAAAATGATCCGCTTGTTATAACAAATTGCAGACGTGGGAATCGCTACGATGCAAGCGTTGCTTCCACAACATCACCTCCGTCTATATAGCCTTTGTTTCATCTCAGTTCACACAATATAACAAGATACCTTCAAATATCAAATAGATGACATCAATCGATATTCTTACTGCCTTATTCTTACGCAGAACTCTGCGATATTCTTACTTAGAACTCAAGCCTTTAAACAGATTCAAAACACACATTAAAAAAAACATTAAAGTGTCATGGTTACTTTTTGTTTGGTTATATAAACAGTTAGTTGGAACTTAGTCTTCTTATTAAGCTCCAGATTTCCTTTATGGAAAGAATTACAATGAAGGTTCTTAGCTCCCCTAATAATATGTTTTTTAAATTCTATAATAATTAATAATAATATTTAAGCCTCATTTATTCCTTGAACATTTACATAATATACAGACACTTAAAATAAATAAATAATATGTTTTTTTAAGGGCCTCTTATAGAGTATAGGCCTCCTCCAATTGGC
This sequence comes from Pieris macdunnoughi, assembly GCA_905332375.1. NCBI lineage: Eukaryota > Metazoa > Arthropoda > Insecta > Lepidoptera > Pieridae > Pieris > Pieris macdunnoughi. Next base: position 1,449,107 of record CAJOBZ010000039.1, read on the forward strand.
TCCATCTCTCTCTGTCATTTGAGCAGTTTTCTCCTAATCTTCTCCACCAACTTCCTTGAGACCACCGTCATTTTTATTAATAAAATCATACGCTCTTGCCTGGTTAAATAACATAAAAGAGTACGCACAGTAATGAATTCCTTTGTTCATAATATTATGCTGAAACTTCAATTGCTGACTTTTTCAATTCACACCAATTAGTGGAACACGTGGCTGATTATCTTAAGATTAACACTAATTAAGGCTTCGACGCAGGCTTACGGGGACCTCAAAGCAAGTGCTTGCTTTGATATCGTCGCTACTTAATTAATACTGACGTTTAGTGCATTTTAAGTTTAAGATGTTTTAAAACAAATGTCTCAGTAACTATGGAAAACTTCGTTTTGAAATCGGAATACTGCTTTTACGGGTTATACGAAAAATAATTAAAAATATGTTAGTAATAACGGTTAAAGTAGATTTATAAAGAATCTTTATATTAAACTAGCTGACCCGGCGTTTTGCCATGTATATTATTTCTAGGAAACATTTTTTTAGTTCAATAAAAATAACTATCTACTATAATAAAAAATAGAGGTTGATCGTAGAGGGGTGACAATTAAGAGTTGTATGTATTCTAGTAACAAAGTAGTGTATTCTAGTGTAAATCTTTTTTATTTTTTACACTTATGACTGTTTTCAGTAGTGTTGTTTGACACTTTATTATGTTGTTATTTTGTATTAAATTAGGTTAGATTTAAATTACTTATTAATCTTAAGTTCGGCTAGACCGTAATGTCAAATTATGTCTTTATGCAGAGACAATTTATAAAAACAAAAAAATATCCAAATCAGCCATTCTCGAGTTTTATCGAGACAAACGAACAGCAATTCATTTTTAAGTATATCAATGGAAAAATTAAATCCAAATGTTTTAATGAAAGAACATCTTTGCATTTTTATTTTATTTTTGTATTCGTGGTTGAAGCAAGTTTATCTAATTTTCTAATTTCGATTCGTACGAAGGCTGAAAACTTATCACAAACAGTGATCGCGGAATTGTATTTGTTCTATTTCACATGGATACTGGAACCTTAATATTAAAATACCGAAAACACAAATTAAACTACAGTAGAGTCCGTTTATAATGACATCGAAGGGAATTGACAAACACGTCATAATAAGCGGACGTCTACAAACGTTTTGTGAAATGAAAAACCTTTTTATGTAATTGGACATATGTTGTACTTAAGTATTTTAATACAGAAACATAGTTATTATGTACACAATATACATCATATTAAATCAAAATTGCACGTAATCAGCACATTATAACACATACAATACATACAAGTGTATTTTTAAAAATAATCTATAATTTTTGTCTGCTTTTGTTTTTTCATTTTATTGTAAAAACAGTCTCTAATACTATTGTGTATCGAAGACATAGCTATGGTCAAATTATCATTTTCAATATTGCTGTGAACAAATCGTGATAATAATTCTGCAGCTTTTAATGCCTCTTCTGCGGTAGGTAATGGTGCTTCCTCGACTTCCTCTTCCCCATCACTTTCGAGTTGTTACTTAGCACGTGCCGAACGTCGTCGGGAATCAACGAAGATTACCGGAGGTGTAAAGAATCATGTCGGTCATTATAACCGGACATAATCTATTAAAAATGGGTCATAATAAGCGACATGTCACTGTAAGGGAAGTCATTATATCCGACTTTTTTATAAAGAATTTTATATGAAAACCAAACTTCGTAGGGTATTTACGTCATAATAACCGGTTGGTCAATATAGGCGGAGTCATAATAAACGGATTCTACTGTACACGATGTTTGAGAACGTAAGGGTGCGTCCACATCACGCCACCGTTTGGTATGATTGATCAACAGTTGCTCTAGTCTAGTATGCCATACGCGACACGATATATCAATAATATTTATCCCATTGAACAATCTTATTAGAGAATAATTATCACTGAATAAATTCATAACTCTCGTTAAACGTAAATAAATAAAGCTTCTTATGAATTTGACGAATATTTGAATGATCGTAATTCTTGGGATTGATTTGCTCCAGTTTGTATGACTCAAAACTTGACGATTAAAAGGAGTGGCGGAGAGTTTTCTGCCAGTTCTTTATGCCCGCTCTACGCCCTGGAATTGCGAAATGTATATTTAGAATCAATTTAACATCTTTTCTGTTGACGTTCATAAATGTACTTGGTTACCTATATGAATTAAGTGGTTTTTCTTTTACATTCTCATCTCCGTAATGATAATAAAACTCCTTTCACTAAAACGATAATTAAAAATAGCATTAACGTGAACACCCTCGCATTATATGACTTTTCTCATTAATCGTAACGATCGAGATACTCAGCACTCAGTATAGAGGAAATTACATCCGTAATCTACTTATTCCAAACGAGTTGCGTCTTGAATCGATGTAAAGTCGCTCTCCTTGGTATTAAAACGTATAAAATGTTTGAAGTCGTGAAAATTTTGACATTCGTGGCTGCAATTTATTACTGATATGAAGGTTTCATTAGTTTATGTGAGTACTAGATAAAAATAAAAGTAATTTAAACGCGAAATTATTTATGTAATTCGATGTTTATCATGTTTTGCAAGTGGTCAGTTAGAAATTGCTTTTTTTATGTAATAGGAGGCAAACGGGCAGGAAGATCACCTGATGATAAGTGATACCGCCGCCCAATCACACTCACATTGCCAGAAGTCTCCCAAGTGCGTTGCCGGCCTTTTAAGAACTGGTACGCTATTTTTTTGAAGGACCTAAGTCAAAAAGTTGAACATACTTAAAAAAATGTCACTGAGTAACATAATATATATTGATGTATAGTTTTATATTCATTCAATAATTATATTCATGGCTTTGCGTGGGATATGCTATTGTGCACACACAGATGTGGGGTCTCTGCATCTTCTACCACATTTACCACGGAGATTGTTCAGAGGAGTTGTTCGGATTAATACCTGCAGCTGAGTTTCATCATCGGACGTCAAGACAGAATACAAAATACCATCCTTATCACCTCGTCATCCATCGTTCCACAACTGAGCGTTATGTAAGGCAAATTTGCCGCGCACCACCACTATGTGGAACCAGTTGCCCACTGAAGTTTTTCCCAATCAATTCAACTTAGGGTCCTTCAAGAAAAGAGCGTACCAATTCTTAAAAGGCAGGCAGCGCGCTTGCAAGCCTTTTGGCAGTGTGAGTGTCCATGGGCGGCGGTATCACTTAACATCAGGTGAGCCTCCTGCCCGTTTGCTTCTTGTAACATAAAACAAATAATTTTGTAGGTAAGTAGGTCCCACAGCGTTTTGTGCCTGTTACACGATTTTTGGGTAAAAGACTCCCTCATCCAACGATGTTTTCGTTTACCGTACAGTGTAATTACGCACATAGAAACTAAAAACTCATTAGTGTATAGGATTCGAACGCCCGACACACCGCTAAACTACGCTGGTATTATTCTGTATTTTTATTTATCTATAAATATAATACTGCTAATGCATGAATTATTAAATATACCCATATTTCTTCAATGAAAAGAATTACGTTACTGTGTCGAATAAATTGCTCGAAAAAGTTAAATCGCAAATAAATCCTTAATGTAGGCAATACGGAGTATATTAGCATAAAACTGATTTGAAAGCGAATAAAAGCCCTGAATCCATTTATACAGCTTTGAATCACTGAATTACCTACGATTTAAGCTAGACTAACTCAATTTTATTAAGCGCAACCTAGTTTTCAACTGATGTACCTAAATTCCAAGAGATTCGAGTGAATGAAAATTTACTAGAAATCGGATTAACAATATAATTATTTATATACAGGGAATTAAATATATACAGCGAATTCTTTGCGATTATATCGCATAAAAGAGTACTTATCCGAGCTGGATATAATCTGTAATGGGCTGATCAATTTTAAAGAAAGCATTGTTTATTGCCTATCTCATACATAATCCGCTGTTTTGCTGGTATTTTTGCTCATTGTTAAGCAAAAAAATACTAGTATATTTATTATATTGTAAATTACATTTTTTGTAACATTTATGTTAACTCAAATTGTCATTTATTTTAGAAAATGTAGCTATTAACATATACTGCAGATATAGCATTATGTATGATGTGGTAAACTTCAATAAATAAATATATAACGGCGCAAACGGGCAGGAGGCTCACCTGATGTTAAGTGATACCGCCCACCGCCCATGGACACTCAATGCCAGAGGGCTCGCGAGTGCGTGGCCTTTTAATAATTGGTACGCTCTTTTCTTGAAGAACCCTAATCTATCGTGGAGATGCTAGTGAATTTCGTAGTGTAACGGTGTGATATTTTTTTGCGACGGCGGAAAGCAGTTACAATTAAGTCCATGGATGTCAGCTTCTGGAAGGCTTTTAAGCGCATTACCAGCTATTAAGGATAATAATAATAATATGATAGGTACATATTTTCTTGAAAGCCACAAACCTGAGGCTTAAATGATGCAAAGATGATGTATGTGTGAGCTTCAAAAAGCTCATTAAGCGCAAATTAAATTTTAGAAAAACTTATTTTTTGTAAAAATTAATTGTAATGAAATGAACTTTTATTCATAAGTTTTGTTATGTTTAGTATTTTTCTCTATTCCAGACACTCCTGTTAACAAGTAGTACTACTTAGATATATATTTATTTACAAAAGCATGCCAATACTGATACATTGGTACTTAAGAAAATAAAATACAAGATTTAATGTAACAAACACAGGCAAACATACCAAACACGAAGAGATAATAAAAAAAACTAAAGGAAAATTGATTTCAAAGTGTGAGTTTCAAACTATGGGTATCCAGACCTAGCTCGTTTATTAGAATGTTTAATCTGGACATCGGTGAGTTTTGGCCAAAATGCGTTCATCTGAAAGGAGGGACAAATTGAATGGCTGGGGTATCTAAAGGATGCACGAAATTTAAAACGACAATATATCCATTACTTTTTACGATTCTCTAATAACAACATCTTAAAATTCGCTGGCCTTGTTTCGGTATAAATACAAATAATTTAATTTAGAGGAATACTTTAAAGCTTGAAGGAATGAAATGTATTTTATTGCGGCGAGGCCTCAGTTGCGATTTAGCTAATGTAATTGCTACAAGATTTAAAAAGCCTGAAAGTAAGTGATAAGGAAATGGTCAAACGCATTGCACAATGTCTAGTCCCAAGCCTGCATTGGATGTTTCTAAAATGGTCCAAGATCCCAGAGCGATAAGACACAACTTCTTTTCTAAAGCATAGAACCCCGCGGCTCTCTGTTGTCTGTTTTGTTTTTTTTTACATGTACGTTATGAGTCTCTCGCAGTACAGGTGAGAAAGGTAAAAAGTCAGAGTTACTTAAGTTGTATTTTATGACATTTCAACATTTATGTCGAATATTACTCTGACGTACAACGAGCTTTACAGGCCAGTTGTCAGACGTTGAAAATTCATTATTAATTAATTTATAATACAAGGTAAAAGTCCCAAATAATATCATGAACCATATTTAATCAGTCCAAATTGTATTGACCCATCCCTAAACGCAAAATACTGATATTACAGCGACACTGTATACGTGCGTCGTAGTCCGTAATTAATGATAAATATAAATAAATAAAAAATCTGCGTTTACTGCACAAGACGTTATGCGACAGAATTGCCACCTAAAGTTCTAATATGTAACTACTAAACGAATACATCAATCAATAGCATGTATTTTTTCTCGATCTCCCTTACTCTCTTCCACCGAGATGGAGCGAGACCATGGCACTGTGCGTGATGAGACGTTCGCTCTATCTCATTCTCTCTCTCGATCTTTCCGACTTGCTTGCTTCCTACTCTCGCTCCAAGGTTATTTGCTTCATGCTGCGTTCGCCCATTCTTACTCTTTCTCAATCGGTGTCAATCGCTCTCTTCGACAAAAACGCTGCTCATCTTCGTGACGCTAATATTATTATTATTGCGTTTCATCCGTAAAAAAATTACCCTCATGTGCCTAAAGAAGTTTCACTTCAAAAATGTTTTTGACTAACGGAAATAACCTTAGTTTCCGTCTGTTACGCATTTGAAGACAGGTGTTGACACTGTTCGCAAAGCAAAGGGTAGAGGGAGCAGCCCTCACCCCTTTCGAATTATTAAAAGCCTACGCAATCGCCGCGTAACCTTTAGGTCTTAGCTTTTAAAAGCTCATGTTACGTTATTTCTTTAAGCCTACCTCGTAATGGCTTCGTTGCTTGAACTTTCAAAGGTCTTTTTGCCTTAAAATTTATGTTTTAAATGCCATAAGGCTGTGTTTTAGATTATTATTTTACTTTTCTTCTTGTTTCTTAAAAAAGCTGCCCAATTTTGGAAGTAGTTTCTGGTTCCACATAGTGGTGGTGCGCGAAAAAAACTGCTTTAAGAATCGCTCAGTTGTGGAACGCCGGACGTCGAGGTGATACGGATGGTATTTTGTATTCTGCCTCGACGTCCGATTAAAAATATTATTAATGCTAAGAGACTTCAACTGTATGATATTACACATAGATTAGTATTTTTTGTACATTGTGTTACCTTAATGAATAAATGATTTTGACTTTTTGACTAAGTGTTTAGAAACAAAACTTTATTATTATTTAATTACTAGCATCTGATTGCTTTGTAAATGATAACTATTTAAAAATATTTGTTAGTGATAAGTAAGTTCTTACTTTAAGTTTCGTATAAAAGGATAAAATGTCAGCAGTATTATTAGACCTCTCAAAGATATCTAAAAATAAAAATGATAAATCAGTGGCGTTACAACCTCTTTAGGTCTTGGCCTCAGATTTCTGAATCTATTTCATGATCATTTTTAAGTCTAATAGGCAAGTAGGTGATCAGCCTCCAGTGCCTGACACACACCGACGATTTTTGGGTCTAAGACATGTCGGTTTCCTCACGATGTTTTCCTTCACCGTTCGAGCAAATGTTAAATGCGTACATAGAAAGAAAGTCCATTAGTGCACAGCCGGGGATTGAACCTACGACCTCAGGTATGAGAGTCGCACGCTGAAGCCTCTAGGCCAACACTGCTCTCAAAGATATAATAAAAATATATAGACAAAGTTTTTTTGTGCCCAGCATTTCGATCTGTACAGTTTCAAACGGATTTGACTACACTGAAACAATAAGCTGATATGGAAAACACGGTGATGAGCGCTGGTTCTAACAAACTATCTTCATATTCAATTTGCCTGGTTCTATCGGGACTGGAATTTTTCATCGGCTTGTAATCCGGCGCCCAACGGATCTACGGACGGGTCGTGTTCGATTCACAAAGCCTTTGGCACAGGCTGAATATAACAGTTAGGACACAAAAATGTTCCTCAAAAATCATTTTGATAAGAATAAATTGAATGAACTTCGAAAAGTGTCTTTATGTTTGATAATAATAATAATAAAGCCTGTTTTATTTAGATTAGAGCAGTGTTGGCCTAGTTGCTTCAACGTGCGACTCTCGTCCCTGAGGTCGTAGGTTCAACCTCCGGCTGTGTACCAATGGACTTTCTGCCTATGTGCGCATTTAACATTCGCTCGAACGGTGAAGGAAAACATTGTGAGGAACCCGGCTTCCCTTAGACCCAAAAAGTCGAAGGCGTGTATCAGGCACAGGAGGCTGATCACTTACTTGCCTGTTAGATTGACAAACGAACATGAAATAGATACAAAAATCTGAGGCCCAGACCTAAAAATGTTGTAGCGCCACTGATTTTATACAGCTTAGATTATTTTACATTTTTATATATTTTTATAAATTTCTATAAATTTTTATATATTTTTTACTTGTTATCCTATATCTTAGCTTCCTTCAGTACCATTGATCGGAACCCCTTTACGGTTAAAGGCCTCCTCCAGCTTTTTCCAACTTACTCTGCCTACGGCTTTCTTTCTACATTCGCTTCCTGCTAACGCTTCTATTTCTTCTTCTTCTTCTTCCACCTTTTTAAGGTACCTAAGCATAAATCAATGTATTATTCTTTGTTATGTTTGCCAATGTTAATCATATTAAATCTTGTATTTTGTTATTCTTGTATCAAATTCTCTCAATAAATCATACGTTGGCAAGCTTTTGTAAATAGATAAATCACAAACATAGATAACATCCTACTGCTTACATTAAAATAAGTTTATCTACGTTTAATACGTAAAAAGTTTACTGTTCAACAGTATTCTGTACATCTGATGCACAATCGAATCGAATGGACGTGCTTTGAACGCATGAAATTTACCATAGATTTGTCAGTGGGGACCGTAGCTTTTTCACTAAGTAATGACAACTTCCAAACGAATTGCTTAGTGTTAAAGCCAAGTAGGCTTCTTTTGTTAAAACATAAAAAATGCCAATGTTTTGTTCAATTCATTACAATTTATACTTTTTTTTGTAATAGGTTAAAATATATTACACAAAACCTTATTAGATTTGTGTATGAATTACAAAAAGTAAATAATATTTAATACACTTTTACAAGTTACAAGTTTATGTTAACAGAATAACTTATTTCATTAAATTCTAATTTACTTCGTAATCCTACAGCTAACATAAATTATGTATAACAAAAAACAATTATACTTAACATATAGCCAAAGTGGAATACATAATATATAGAATGGTTCAAACATATACGAAAGGAAAAAATCAATAAAAAATATTTAATACATTTAACTAATTTTATAAGTAATACCTGATTCGGCTGTGTTGTGTGATGGTGTAATAGTGTTTCATGCATAACTTTCAACTAAAAATAATAAAACATGTACGAAATTGTATCTATCAAAAATTTATGAAAAAACTCTTGAAGAGTTTTGAATGAAAAAGCTTGATAAAATAAATTTAATTTATATTAAAATCTGCGTACAAATAAATATATTAAATGTTAACGTGGCTCAATTCAATAAGGTCCCCATTGATATGTCGTAATTTAAAAATAATCTTCATGAAAGGCCAACCCTACCCGTACGACGAAATATCTTCGTAAATTTCATTAAGGACAACGCTCTACGGTAGGGTATTAAAAAAGATACTGACCGGGGAAGATACTGGAAAAGCTCTGATTACCGCGTACAAGAAAATTATGTAAGGACGTTCTTATTAACGTGAGAGCCTCACAATTTTTCTGAGGACGTGAGCCTTTTCAGAGAGCTTTAGAAAATGTACGTATATTTTACTAATTATCCTATATGCGTATAATTGAGCGTTTGCTAGTCACTTTAGAAATTGTGTTTTAATTAAAAATTTAATTTTAGCCCTCATTAGCTGGAAGTCGTGTACTTGTTATTTGATTAAAAATAAACTTTTATGACTTGGTTGTATTCTTTGCAAGAAAATAATTATTGGAAGTTTCTTCCAATAATGGAGCAGTGTTGGCCTTCAGCGTGCGACGCTCATCCCTGAGGTCGTAGGTCTATTCCCGTCTTGCACCAATGGACGTTCTGTCTATGTGCGCATTTAACATTCGCTCTAACGGTGCTGTACCAACAATGATGATGTATTTTACCGGTTTTCCTGGTAGTTTCTTCCAAATGTCACGGGACGTGTCTCAGGCACAGACTATTCTACCTACTTTTAACCTATGTAAATTGATCATTAAACAGAGACGGAGAAATCTGGAGAGCCCTACCTTGAAGACCGAGGTACGCCATTGATTTGCATCTTCTATTTTAAAGTTTAGTATTAGAAGGTTTATATTTGAGTAAAGTTGCTTCCTATTCTTGTATATAAAATTAATCATCCCAATATAACACAAAATTTTTAATATTAAAAATTGTCGAATTGTCCACTAAGAAAAAGATGACTACGCTTTTAGGAAGAAATCACCTAGTGATTCCCAACTCTTAACGTACCATCCAGAAGGTAATATAGCAAATAATTAAAAAAATACATTTGACATAACTGATATATTTTATATTTAGAGAACTATTGTTTTTTTATACAATAGGTAAGCGCTGTATTAGGTTCATTCGTTAGCTTATTCTTCGTTGTGTCATATCCAGCAGATTTCGCTTGCCCCCCTGTGGGGCTTGGGGCTTACGTTGGGAAACACTGGTCTACACGAATTTTAATAGCAGTCCTATGGTCGTTTATATACATGAAATAGTTTTAAAAGTATGTTTTTTACACTAAGTGTTATTTAGTATAATATAACCATATATTATACTAAACATTAATAAAATTAGCTTCGAGATGAAAGTGTAATTTAGGTGAGCAAAGTTCCGATGTCATATTAAGCTCGTTTGTTACACTTATCAATTTAGAGTTTGTTATTTCAAACCATGTTTGCTGTAAGCATAATCGAAGAAAAAGTGACCCAGTGCAAGTTGTACTCGCCCATGTAGTATTCTGAAGTAGCAAGAATAGATTATAGACTAAATTGGGACATTATCTAGTTAAAACCGCTGTTTTCGCCGACAAAAATACTATTTTTAGACACAGACAAAGTTATAGTTGCGGTGAGATCTTTCAATCGCTTGTTTTAAAAGTTAGTGTCTATCTCTCAACTGATAGACTAGCAGAAAAATAGGTTAGGAACCTAATTTTAAAGATCTAGAATTTAATGATTATTATTCGTTTTTTTACAGACGTTTGGCCACGATATTTTCTGATGTTAAGTGAGATGTGGCCTATTCGTGGGTACGCCTGTCCAGTAGATGCCTGTTTAAACGCCGCTTATTTGAACCCATATTACCCATATTGTTTTTATAAGAAACGACGAACCAAATCGTGCAGTGGGGATGTCAACAATGGGGTGAAACTCTCGCGTGGTTTCAGATGAGCGTTGTTTGAAGGGGATGACCGAATAATACTGTGTAGTTCCATGGAACATTAGTTCCCCATATTTTTATTGATTTCGTATAAAAATCGTAATCGGTTCGCAAAACATTTCGTCGCTGTAGAATGAGAACCTCCTATGTCCAGAGAACCAAAAATTACAGGAAACGAAAAAACTTTCATTTCATCAATGTTCGTTAAATAATAATGTGTCCATATAGTACGGGAGGTAGCAACGTTTTCGAGAAAGAATTTCAGGTCAGCTGATTTTGTGATATGTCTTCCTTCTTGCACTTCCGGTTAGAGTCTGGGCAATCTGGCTGGCGGTAGCGGTTGCGTTCATTAGTGCGCATCCTATCTGTCCAGGTAATAATCCTGGATTTTAAAAGCATTTTAAGAAGCGTAATTTTTGATTTTTCCTTTTTAAATACGTCTACCTGACATACTTTTTTTATTGCCAGACATTTTTCACGTTGCTAACTATGTGCCAGACGCGATTTTAAGTTTTATTTTTATAAAAATTTCAAAGCATTTTAGAATGTCTGTAATTTTAATATTATGTTATTTAAATATAAGAAAAACTGAAAATGAATTTGCCAGACATTAATTCGATTGTTAAGCCTTGAATTAAAATGATAAAGTATTGCAGTATGATGAAGCATTGCATTTTAAGAAGCGTAATTTTTGATTTTTCCTTTTAAATACGTCTACCTGACATACTTTTTTTATTGCCAGACATTTTTCACATTGCTAACTATGTGCCAGACGCGATTTTAAGTTTTATTTTTATAAAAATTTCAAAGCATTTTAGAATGTCTGTAATTTTAATATTATGTTATTTAAATATAAGAAAAACTGAAAATGAATTTGCCAGACATTAATTCGATTGTTAAGCCTTGAATTAAAATGATAAAGTATTGCAGTATGATGAAGCATTGCATTTTAAGAAGCGTAATTTTTGATTTTTCCTTTTTAAATACGTCTACCTGACATACTTTTTTTATTGCCAGACATTTTTCACATTGCTAACTATGTGCCAGACGCGATTTTAAGTTTTATTTTTATAAAAATTTCAAAGCATTTTAGAATGTCTGTAATTTTAATATTATGTTATTTAAATATAAGAAAAACTGAAAATGAATTTGCCAGACATTAATTCGATTGTTAAGTCTTGAATTAAAATGATAAAGTATTGCAGTATGATGAAGCATTGCATTTTAAGAAGCGTAATTTTTGATTTTTCCTTTTTAAATACGTCTACCTGACATACTTTTTTTATTGCCAGACATTTTTCACATTGCTAACTATGTGCCAGACGCGATTTTAAGTTTTATTTTTATAAAAATTTCAAAGCATTTTAGAATGTCTGTATTTTAATATTATGTTATTTAAATATAAGAAAAACTGAAAATGAATTTGCCAGACATTAATCGATTGTTAAGCCTTGAATTAAAATGTAAAAGTCATGAAAAGTATTGCAGTATAATGCTTGTAGTACGAGCATAAAAAGGAATATAAAATTTGATTAAAATTCAACACTTTATTTAAATTGTCCTAATTACTAAATGTAAGTTATGAATAATTAATATTAAGTTTTCAACTTGTTTTAGCCTATAGTGACGTCACAAAAAGATGAAAAAAAAAGTAAAAAACACAAAACTAAACAAACTTTTTAACTTCTTGCAAACTTTTTCACAAAGTTTGCAAGAAGTTAAAAAGTTTGTGGAGCGTGGACTTGGCGTCAGTCTAATGTCACATGTTTGAATTGTTTTGATTTTAATGATTATTTTTTAATTTAGTTACAATGGCTAATGACAAAATAAAATGTGTTATATGTAAAGGACATAACGATAATTTAATACTTTTCGAGGGTGATAAACTAAAAAAATGTCAGCAAGTTTTAAGTGTACGTGTGAAACATAAATTAAAGTACAGTGACATTGAGCTGCCCACACAAATTAATAAGACAGATGGATATCATAGACAGTGTTATAGTAGTTTTACTGCTTTAATGGCAAAATACCGTGATACATCATCAGAAACAGATTATGCCAGTAACTTCACTTCACTCACTTTGTCACCAAGTATTATAGTAGATATTAGTGATTTTCACCGCTGCTTCAAATTTAGATAGTCAGACAACGTTAGAATATGTTGCTTACAGCGAAACTAATGTTTTTAATGAAATTCCTACTACTAATATTGAAGATGTTGTTGGTAATACAAACATTTACGTAAGTTTTAATAAATATTATTCATACAAAGTGATAAATAACAAAGTAATTAAAACTATTGAAGAATCATTATCGTGTGAAGAACACGAAGAAGCTGATTCTAGGATAATTTTTCATATTTGCCAAATCGATTTTGACGCAGAAGTTGTTATACGCTGTTCTGATTCTGATATTTTAATTATACTTCTGGGAAATATGGATCACCTGAAAAAATCTTTGAAAATTTGGATAAATATGGGTGTTGGAAATCATCAGCGTTACATAAACATCAATGAATTTTACCGAATTCTTGGTGACTCTTTATGCAAAGCTTTACCATGCTTCCACGCAATCACCGGATGTGATTACACGCCAGCTTTTTTTAGAAAAGGCAAAGTTAAGCCTTTTAAAATATTAGAAAATTCTGAGGAATACCAGTTAGCTTTTGATAATATAATTTCGGATGATAAAGAAGTACTTGAAACTACGTTTAAAACCCTGGAGAAATTTATTTGTCAAATGTATGGAGTTAAAAATTGTTCGATTGTTAATGATGTTCGATTTCATTTATTTTCAAGTACGTTTAAGTCAAAAAAATCAGATGAGAACTTCGACAAAAAATTTCGAAACTTTGACTCATCCAGTTTGCCACCCTGTAAAGTGGAATTGGAACAGCATTTATTGAGGGTTCGTTACGTGACGAAAATTTGGAGAAATGCTCACTCAAAACATCCAACATCTTTATCTCCAATGGCTTTTGGGTGGACCTTTAACGGTGACAAATATGATTTTGTTTGGTTTTTGGGAGATCAATTACCATCCTCAGTTGCAGATATTATTGTTCAAAGTAAGTGTTAAATGGAACATTTATCAATAATAACTAAAATGTTTAATAACGAACAAGAAAAATTACACTCTTTTTATTTTTTTTCTGTTGCAGATGATAGAGTTTTAGAAGATAACGAAAGTTCCCAAGAAGATGATATGAATGACAACGACAAAGACAGCGACGATGATGATGATGATTATGAAGATGCCCCTTTTTTGTGACGTCACTATAGGCTAAAACAACTTGTAAAACTTAATATTAATTATTCATAACTTACATTTAGTAATTAGGACAATTTAAATAAAGTGTTGATTATTAATTTTAATCAAATTTTATATTCCTTTTTATGCTCGTACTACAAGCATTATACTGCAATACTTTTCATGACTTTTACATTTTAATTCAAGGCTTAACAATCGAATTAATGTCTGGCAAATTCATTTTCAGTTTTTCTTATATTTAAATAACATAATATTAAAATTACAGACATTCTAAAATGCTTTGAAATTTTTATAAAAATAAAACTTAAAATCGCGTCTGGCACATAGTTAGCAACGTGAAAAATGTCTGGCAATAAAAAAAGTATGTCAGGTAGACGTATTTAAAAAGGAAAAATCAAAAATTACGCTTCTTAAAATGCAATGCTTCGTCATACTGCAATACTTTATCATTTTAATTCAAGGCTTAACAATCGAATTAATGTCTGGCAAATTCATTTTCAGTTTTTCTTATATTTAAATAACATAATATTAAAATTACAGACATTCTAAAATGCTTTGAAATTTTTATAAAAATAAAACTTAAAATCGCGTCTGGCACATAGTTAGCAATGTGAAAAATGTCTGGCAATAAAAAAGTATGTCAGGTAGACGTATTTAAAAAGGAAAAATCAAAAATTACGCTTCTTAAAATGCAATGCTTCATCATACTGCAATACTTTATCATTTTAATTCAAGACTTAACAATCGAATTAATGTCTGGCAAATTCATTTTCAGTTTTTCTTATATTTAAATAACATAATATTAAAATTACAGACATTCTAAAATGCTTTGAAATTTTTATAAAAATAAAACTTAAAATCGCGTCTGGCACATAGTTAGCAATGTGAAAAATGTCTGGCAATAAAAAAAGTATGTCAGGTAGACGTATTTAAAAAGGAAAAATCAAAAATTACGCTTCTTAAAATGCAATGCTTCATCATACTGCAATACTTTATCATTTTAATTCAAGACTTAACAATCGAATTAATGTCTGGCAAATTCATTTTCAGTTTTTCTTATATTTAAATAACATAATATTAAAATTACAGACATTCTAAAATGCTTTGAAATTTTTATAAAAATAAAACTTAAAATCGCGTCTGGCACATAGTTAGCAATGTGAAAAATGTCTGGCAATAAAAAAAGTATGTCAGGTAGACGTATTTAAAAAGGAAAAATCAAAAATTACGCTTCTTAAAATGCTTTTAAAATCCAGGATTATTACCTGGACAGATAGGATGCGCACTAATGAACGCAACCGCTACCGCCAGCCAGATTGCCCAGACTCTAACCGGAAGTGCAAGAAGGAAGACATATCACAAAATCAGCTGACCTAAAATTCTTTTTTTTCAAACGTTGCTACCTCCCGTACTAATAGTTATAGATGGTAAAAAGGACTTATTTATTAATAACATAAATAAATACTACATGATTATACCAATTAAATGTTAAATGACATAAGAGTCTAAGAATAAAAAATAATGTTTTTTTTTTGACATACGAGGTTATGATTCTACAGAGACGATTTGCTTGCTGATTCACTGAGTAGTTCAAAATTGGAATAACAAGACTGTGTCATACAGAGAGACACACAAACATTACGAAACGAATCTATAAGCTTTTTTGTCAGCTACCTTAAGAGCAAAATCTTAGATGTATATAACCTTACTTCGTCGTCGGCTGAAACAAACGTATATTATACTTCAATAAAACATTAATAGCGGCCCGCCTAAGTGTGGATCCTGTACGCCCCATAAACTTCAAGTTCGCTGAATGAGAAATAATCAAAGTATTATTGAGTTATAAATCTTTATCACTGCTCTGAACGATGCCACAACGACCGAATATGTGAATATTTAGATAACTTTTCTATTGGCTTATAGGAAGTTTAATAATCAAGATCACAAATATTACGCTATCGTGAGTTTTTACGAGCGCCACCTAACAAGGGAGATATGGGGTGTAATATGCGTTATATTGTACTCATTTTAGTGCCCAGTTTAGTGGGTTGCAACTATAGACAGTACTGGTTCATATCTCGGATGGGTTTGAGAGATTTTGAGGGATTTGATTGACTTTTAAATGTGTGTGTGTGTGTGTAATCAGTTGCCTATTTCAAAACGCTTAAGCATTTTACTTTAAACAAATGTAATTACGTTTGTAAATAGATGGTATGCGTATATACGTCTATTGTTTCTTGTATTTCTTATAAGGGCTTTATTAATCAATGTTAATTAAAAGAAAATAAAACGATTATTATAACTATATTATATTTCATCCAATTTGTCGCACCTTTCAGAACAACACGTTATGGCCAAAAGTCACCGATGCCCATATTGAGCATTCTGATACGAGCTGGGTCTGAATATTCATAGTTGCTCCCTTCACACTTGAAATCAATGTTCCTTTAGCTATTTTGTTTTTTTTTATCTCTTCGTGTTTGCTTGTCTATAAGTATCACATTAAATCTTGTATTTTATTTTTCTTGTACCAAAGTACCAGTGTGCCTTTAGCTAGCTTTTATAAAGAAGTAAATATTTTTTAAATTTTACTTTTACCGTATGAAGAAATGTTTGAGTTTTTTAACTCTGTAAATTATTTTTAAGCACTTTATTAAAAATAATTTGCGTAAAGAATTTCTCTATCTATTTTCTAAGAAACGAAGTTATGCTGTGCCTTATAGTGGTAGCTTGTTTGCTAGACCGCTAGACCTTTCTGCACTAGTGAGCATTATAATACTAATAAGTCTCAATAGAGTTTAGCAGACTGATCGGTCTAACTAATTTTCTTAATAAGTAGGAAATAACTTTTTTGAGTTTTGTACATACTAGCGGCACGAGGATCAATAATCACCAATTAAATATAAAAAATTATAATATCCTGTCAAAGCAAACAAAACTTAAATGGAAACATAGTTGCTTGGGCGAATTTATCGTAAGTCGTAACATGACAAGTAAATAAAGCGCCTACTATAAATTTCATAGCAAAATTTAAACAAAATCTAAATACATTGAATTTTATTTAACACTTCGTTGCAAAAATTAGTAAAAAACTAAATGAAATTATTAATTCACTATAACATTAAATTCTTTGAAATAAATACGAACTAGACCCTACACGGCATATTAAATTGTTTTTTTTATTATAGAAAAGATACTGAGATACCGCCGTCCATGGACACTCTCAATGTCAGGCTCGCGAGTGCGTTGCCGGCCTTTAAGGAATTGGTACGCTTTTTTTCTTGAAGTCGAATTCATTCGGAAATACTTCAGTATGCACCTGGTTCCACATAATGGTGGTGCGCGTATTTATTTTTATATTTTATTCATATACTTTTGTCAAGTAAAGTTTGTCTGCGGTTGAAATTTTTGTAGAGAGATTATTTTAATTTATTAACACTTTGTTGCATTACATATTTGATACATATACATTCAGATAAATTAATTAATTAGGCAATGGCCGACCTTATCGCTAACAAGCGATCTCTTTCAGGCAACCCTAGTAAGGAAAAGAAAACAACAACAGCAAAGTGCTAAAGTGTATAACTTATTATACAATTACAAAAAAATAAAATATACATTTTATAATTACAAAAGTCACGATTACACACATGGAAAGGTTACTGGGTGTTTTTATAGAAGTATCTTACCATGTATCTGATAAAGTTGTTACGTGGAAAGCAAAATAATCTTGAGGCATCAGGGTGCCTGTTATGTTAAGATGACATCGACCGCCGTTACTATTCGAACCCTCATTCACCTCTCGATAAGGGCACACATGACACAATGGAAATAACGAAATGCATAGATTAACAGACATAACATTTTTAATTGTCCGCTGAGTGAACTAACTGAATGTTAGTTTTTTTTTTAATGGATCTGGCACGGTTTGTGCATTAGCCAGCGTCAAGTATAAGATTTTTATAATTCGTGCTTTTTGCCTTAGAATCATTCGACCATCTGTACCGCACAACCCTCCAATGTGCCGAGAACAAATTTTAAATTAAATTAAAACTTGCCCTCGAACCGGGAATCGAACCCGGTACCCCTCACCTAGCTGCCACTTAATAAGACCGCTAGGCTATGAGGAAATGTTAGTTCAAAAGGTTTGATACTGTATGTCATGTTAGTATTTTATTTTGTTGTTAAATAAATAAAGACTTTTAAAAAACATAAAATGGGATCAGCGAGTGTATTCCGTAACTTTATGGCAAAGATACTAAAAGACTTGCCTACGAAGGATGAGCTGTGAGAAGGAATTTCTAAGATACATAATATAACAGAGGAACGTAATATATAGTCAAGGACTAAAAAAAATCAATTCCTTTTTAAGATAAGAATTTTATAACCTCCTTTTTTAAGTACAGTCATTATTTGAATGTATCATAAACATCCAAAATCCTCAAAAGTCATGAGCAGAACTACTTTGCAGTATAAAGGGACAAAAAAAAAAACAAAATTTTTTTTTTTTAAAACTACTAACTTGCATTTAAGTAAAGCTAATTAGCCCATAACCGATTTAAAATAAACACCATACACAAAATGTATGTAGCATTTAAAATAAATTAGCCATAAAAATACACAACTCAACGTTAAAGTTAACTAAATTAATGTTATTATGTTTAATTGAGCCTTAATTAAAACGTAGTATTTGTGTGTATCTAAATTTATACGTTTAATTAATATTTAATTATGTTAATTAAATTTTCTTGTGTTATTCTCGTTTCATCAAATGTTAGGCGAAATGTGTAAAGTAATTGTCCCAATTGACAGGTCTATAAAAATGGAAAATAAAATGGAAATCCGACTCGACTGGAATCCTCAAGGTACGTTGCCGCCCAAAACAGACCTGGCAACGAAGCATCATTGCAGAGGCGAGGGAAGCTGCCTAGGACTGATCAGGCTGTTCAGTTCAGTGTTCAGTTTTCTACGCTGGATATCTTTTGCCCCACTTCGACGATAAAGGAGAAGAAGAAGTTTTAAGAAGAAGTCTTTCTTTGCTATGTTTATCTTTAAAGTGAGCAATGGGTACACATAAGAATCTATCCGACAGCCGAGATTCCGAACCCAAATCTGAGGCAGTGCCAGAGTTGTGTTTCCCGTCTAGCATTCAGAGCTGGGGATTCGTCCATCAAGTCAAAAATAATTTATTCATATAGGTAACACACTGTACACTTATGAACGTTTTTTTACATTTACTGCCAGTTCTCAAATCAAGGGCGTAGAACGGAAGAGAAGAACTGGCAATAAACTCTCCGCCACTCTTTTCAATCGCCAACTTTTTTTGTTTTACGTGACATAAGGTGTCGCGTAAAACAAAAAAACTTGTTAAAAAAGTAATAAATAATAATAAAATAAATAACAAACATAGATTTGTCCACTATCAGCAGGAGGAATGGTGAAATAGGAGCACTCTCTTACATTCTCGTGAGACCTAGAAACCTACAGACATGAGTGGACACCTACTCCCGGAAATCCAATATTTTATTGAATGAAAACTATACAATTTATTACACCTAATTTTTTTTTAAATATTTTGTTGTAAAAATAACTGTAAAAAACTTCAAAGGTGAATAACCTCAGATTTATTGACAAATAAATGAATAAATTTATTATGATTTAAATAGGAGTCGTAATATTAACATGATTCAATTGGTCGTTTATTGCTAGCTGCCTGACCCACCGTTAGGGCTGACGAACTATGTTTGTTTATGTTATGTTTGAAAGTGTTCTTTCATAAAAAGTATTCAAAGCTATCTGGCTATAGTAAAAAATAATGCCTAACATTTGACGTTTTAGTACGTTTATAATAAAAAAATTGTATTCTAATTCACAAGTCAATTTTTTACTGGTTGTCCGATGTAGGTACTCGTAGATACTATGTATTTATATGAAATAAATATATCACTGTCCCAATTCTTTTAATTTTTTCAGCTTAATATATATATATAAATTTTTTAATATTACATTAAACTCTCTTTATGTTTTTTTAATCGACTATGATTTAATCTGAAAACACACCATTTACATTTTTCTTAACCTAAATAATAATAATAGTTAAAAGTCAATAGTACCTTTAACGCTGGCAACATTTCCTCGCTGTATTAGTTAGTTGTTAATGTTTCATGTTTTACAAAATGATTTCATATTTCAACATTGTGTAAAAATGCCACTAGTTTATTAATGTAATATTATATAATATAAGATTAAGACCTCTGATATTTTTTGAATTAAATCAAGGTAAGTAAGAAGGGACAGCCCTCACATGTAATGAAAATTTTATTACGACGTATTTGCACTTGAATTGATGCAATGGCCCCTTATATACCATTCGATCAAATTACTTTTTATACTTAACATATAGTAATAAAATTTGTTTTTTAAATTGTAATTTCGTTAATGATGACATTCCATGGCTCAGTTGATCGCATTCGGACTTTTTAATGCGTTTAGCGACACGATTCCATATTTTATTAATGATTTTAAGTGATACCGCCGCCCATGGACACTCACCAGAAGGCTCGCAAGTGCGTTGCCGGCCTTTTAAGAATTGGTACGCTTTTTTTTTGAAGGACCCTAAGTCGAATTGGTCGAGTGGTGGTGCCCGGCAAAAACTGCCTTAAGAAACGCTCAGAGGAACGAAGGACATCGAGGTGATCCGGATGGTATTTTATATTCTGCCTTGACGTCCGATGATGAAACTCAGCTGCAGGTATTAGTCCGAATAACTCTCCATGGTCAATGCGGTAGCGCCTGCGCAACAAGGGATCAAGCCGCTTGGAAAGTGTCTGGTCGCCGAAGATTCATATTGCTCTTTCATAAATATAGTCAAGTGGAAGGACCTGGAATACATACAAACAAGGAAAAGCGATAGAGGAAACGACGGCCAATTCTGTTTGATTGTGATTGGTGAAAAGGTTCACACGCGTTGACACGCGAGATTCTCAGTAAAGTCGGTCCGGATGCCTGCGAACCAACTTGAAGAAATTGAGATCGAGTTGTCATGTTTTGGCCTTGTAGAAAGAGTGAATGAGAATCGGCTTGTAGGGTATACCTACAAGACAACCGTGGATGATGAGGTCGGGTTGGGTAGGCCTTGTCACAGATACCAGGATGTATTAGAGAAGGGATAAAATTACCCATAACCGACGAGCATTGAATATCATGAAAATGGATATAACGAGAGAGGTATGTCAGGCAAGTGGAGATTCATGGTCTCTACCTCTTCGGAAAAAAGAAGTGTCCAAACAAATAAATAAATATTCAAACGATAAAAATATAAAAAATTGTTCACTATCATTATTATTATTATAATTATTATCATATCTTATATTAGTCCGAATATACAAAAATACATTTATTACTATAACAGAAGGAACAACATAAAATAAACCTAACCTTAAAATATAATAACTAAAATATATTATTAAAAAGAGTCCCTTTAGGCAAGGTTCCGAAGATACTAGTAGCGTTCCCCCTTTGAATAGCTACACTAATTCTTTGTCCGAGGTAGCTGCCAGCTCTTCGGCCCCCTGTGATGTCGACTATTTTTTTGCTATTTTCTTAAAAAGCCTCATAGCTAGGTTTCGACACCGAATGTGACAAAATCAAATTCGGAGCCTAGAGCCCTGTATTTGCAGGCTTTAGCTTTTTCAGCTGCATCACAAGCCGCACCAGCTCTGTTGTTATAATTATTTTCATAATATCTAAAAAGTTAAACTACTGTTTAATTTTTCTATTAGTTCTACATTTTAGCTCATATTGCTTCCCAGTACTGTGAATTGCTCGTGAATAATCACATCGAATATTAATCACAGCAGTGGCATATAATACAAACAACAAGCATTGTTAGCACCGAACTAAGCAGTTCGGAGAAAGGGCGTGGATGTAAACACAGCCGTAGTTTATCTGCATAGACTTAGAGATCTAGAAAGTAACTTAAAATTAGATTAAATTTAGATTAGATTAGACTAAAATCACCAGTGATTTAAAGATTTATTAATGAATAACACAATCTTAAGATGAAGTCCTTTTAAAATGTTTAACCTAATTATTTTGTACTTGTAAGCTTCATGAAAAATATACGAAAGAATTAATGAAATTAAATATCTTTCATACAATGCTTATAAGACGTAAATTAAGAGAGATAGCTGTTTATAAAGCCTTGTGCACTTTAGAGATTATTTCCTTATTTATTATTTTATTACACACAGACACATCACAATAGTAAAGAGGTTATATACCTAAAATATAAAGTTAAAATAATCGTTGTATCATATAAAGGTGGGTACTGACCAACGATACCAGGTGAAATGTAACACGTTACACAGCGAGCATTCGTGCAGTCAGTACGTTGTGTTACGGGGAAACCAGCGAGCAACGAGCCGCTCGTTGCTCGCTTTGAGTGCTCCACCCGGCTGTTGGTTTTTTGGCGAATCCTTTGAGTGTTACGCGGTTCGGTCAGTACGCTCTTGCAAGTCGTCCCGAGCGCACGCACGTCGCGAGTAATCACACGTCGTTCCTCTCGTATTTATTTCTTAAAACATGGAGTGGGACAAAGAAAAATCTCTGTATTTTTCTATAAAATAGGAAGTGTTGTGGAACCCAGCTCATCCAGAGCATTATAACAATAAAATTCACGAGTTGTTCAAAATCAATCGGAGACATGCGTACAAAGTTTTTATACTGTCCAGTAATCAATTGGTTTTTTAAAATTGCTATCAATGACAAACCACCACATACGCCTCTGTTTTTAAATAAGTTTGATGTCCAGTAACGTGATTTCTTCTTCTTAATTTGGATGAAACAATAATTAAGTAGAATCAAAGATACCAACGCATCCTCGCTGTCGGCCATCTCGTGAACACTGGCGTCGAAAGCGGAGCACAGAGTTTTGACGAGCATGTTACGCCGATTTTAAAATACAGCGTAATATGCTCGATGCGTAACACGCTCGATGCGAATGCTACATTACACCTCGTAACTTTGGTCAGTTCCCACCTTTACAGTTTCACGGAAACAAAAAGATTTTTTTAAATATTATATAGTCATGACAGCGGGTCGGTGAGTAAAGGAGACACAAGATTACCTACAAGACGACAAAAATACTAATCACTATTAATAATGCCACACAAAATTTTATTATAAAAAGTCCATTCCAGTGAAAGTTATTCAATGTCCCGTCTTCGCCGGTCCAATAATTGATGACCTGCAATAATTCATCGTTTGCACCGATCTCACGGTCCAACTGGACGTGGGCTCGCCTCTTTTCCGAGTGACAAACACGTACGTATTAAGGATATTTATATCCTCGATATTCTTTAAAATAAATTCAGGATATGGTGTAAGCATATTTTATATCACATGCGATTTGTAAAAATGGACCTACTTAGTTCAAGGAAGGTTTTTCGAGAGCCTTTTTGCGAATAATCGGATGTAATTCAATATTCAAAGTGAGCTGTGTTGGCCTAGATTTCAGTGCGACTCTCATCCCTGATCATAGGTTCGATCACCGGCTGTGCACTAATGACTTTCATTCTATGTGCGGATTTAACATTCGCTCGAGAAAACCGGCTTGCCTTAGATCCAAAAAAGTCGACGGCTTGCGTGACAGGAGGCTGATCACCTACTGGCCTATTAGTTTGACAAATGATCATGAAACAGATACAGAAATCTGAAGCCTAGACCTAAAACTAAAAAGGTTGTAGCGCCACTGATTTTTTTTACGTCTTAATAAACGATTCAGTCTCATAAATAATAATTGTTACGTAATAAATGATGCTCTATCCAGTTCACATTGGTTCGTTGTAATATTTCTCTCGCGTTCAACCAGTGTTATTATAGGACATGTCAAAGTAAATACAGCCAAATTGCAATGCGCAATTTAATTAAAACTGATAAAATAAATAGTATGTCGATATTCAGTTATTTTTAACGTATTGCATTTTTAAATTTTAATTAAATGTAGCGAACGTCATAATATTTCTTTTTACGCTCACAAATAACTGTGTCATCAAGAATAGTGTGAACAGTTGGTATTTTTCGTTTATATCTAAAGGCATACGTGTATTCAATCAGGCCGGTGTCCGTATTCTTTGGGAGCGCAACTCTGCGCATCAAGAAAAGAGCATACCAGTTCTTAAAAGACCAGCAACGCACTCGCGTCATTGAAAGTGTCAATGAGCGCCCGTTTGCTCCTGTTCTTAAAAAACCCAGACTAGTATATAACCCAGGCGTTCATCAATGTTACGCCCCGAAAGTGGAATGCTGCTTCCTTTTCAGTATTCAAATTAGCATAGCATTCATAATCCCAGGTTGGTTCTTATCGAGCGAAGATTGCATCGTCTACTATTCGTGATAATTTGTTTTGTAAGGCAAGTCAATCAGTCTTCCGTCTTTGACGCACGATCTTTCTCACATTGATTTCCTTCACCGTACGAGTTAAATGCGGACAGACAGAAAGTGCAATCTACTAAGTTTAACTACCAGCTCAGGAATGAGTCGCACTGATGCCACTGGGCCAATACTGCAACACAAACCCGACAGAAATAGTATAGTTTAAATAAATATTC
This sequence comes from Pieris macdunnoughi, assembly GCA_905332375.1. Lineage (NCBI taxonomy): Eukaryota > Metazoa > Arthropoda > Insecta > Lepidoptera > Pieridae > Pieris > Pieris macdunnoughi. The sequence continues at coordinate 1,473,803 of CAJOBZ010000039.1, forward strand.
GTCCATTACCAGAAAAGCCTGGCTAAAAACTGCCAATAAATTCAAATTGCATTTCACGAAGATTAAAGTTGTAAGCGTGTTAAATCCATTTTATAGTTGTTAACTGTTAGATTTAGTGCGAGAGATATTTTTAAAACAATGGACGCGTGAAATGGACTCTCCATGTGCGAACTATTTAAAGGCGAATAAAAAACGATTTTTACTATAGAGCAAAGATCAATGGTGCGTAATAAAATAAAATAAAATAAAATATGTTTATTATGGAACATAAGATACATGTATCACTTATTCCACGTCATTAAATTTGAAGGCATCCCTACTCATCGGCAAAGAAGACAAAGGGTGTAGGCCGAGAGAAAAAGCCGGCGTAAAAAACTCTCGGTACTCTTTAATGTTATATTAAATTGAAGTAATTGGAAGTTTATCAAAGTCAAAATTATTTATTCATTTAGGTAACACAATATACACTTATGAACTTCAATAAAGAAATAGATATTAAATGCTAAATGCTTCTAATTTTACATTTACTGTTCTCAAATTAAGGGAACGTAGAACATAAGGTAGAACGGGCAATAAACTCTCCGCCACTCTTTTTAATCGCCAAGTTTTGTGTTTTACACAATGTTTGTAAGGAGCTGCAACCATTACACCATGTTCTACATGATATCTTAAGTAATAAATAATAATAAAATAAATTAAAAACAAAGATTTGTCCTTTATCAGCAGGAGGCATGGTGAAATAGGAGCACCCACTTACATTCTCGTGGGAACAACACGTAAATACATAGTCGAAATAAGTAACATCACCGCATACACGAATTCAAGTTCGACCAGTCACCACAAGTTTATTGCTTTAATACATAAGGAATTCATTAAATTTTTCTTCTTTTACAAATCTTATATGTTTTTTGGTTCTATAGAATATAATTCTTTTTTGATACGCGTCACATTTCTTTACCAAAATTGTAGGTTTTATGTTAATCTATTGTACTATATTGACGTAAAAGTGTTGTTTTAAACAAAAAAGGGTTTACACAGTCGCGACATCAAATGGGATGTGACGAAGGTTTCTCTTTCCGCACAGACACACACAAGCACAGATGCAAACATTCACGAAAAACATTTTTTTAAATACATTTTATATTATATATGTTGGAGAAATATCGTCACTCCATCGATATGGACATCGTCATTAGCTTGGCGTGGGTAAAGTGCGAGCACAAAAGACACGAATAATTATCGTACAATATTTAATTTAGATTGCTTCCTTTTAACATTACAAACAACACTTTTAGCTTAAATTATATCGAGCCCCACTGAATACTCAATCAGATCTACGCTGCGTTCCCAGAACGCAGGTCGTAACAATATTCGTACTTTTATCGTTAAGTTATTCTAAATTATGAAACAGTTAAATAATAACAAAACAAATCTAATCAAATTAAATTATTACTCTTAAAAAGAGAAGGAATCTCAATTATTAACCTAAGTACCAATAATAATCAACGGTCAATTGACTCGATCCGAACATTCCCCGACATATTTAAAACTATGCAAAATAATAATACTTATACTTAAGATAAACCATAGTCCTGTCTTCATATTCGCAATAATGCACAGATTAATATTTCATGTCATATGAATGTGTAATATAAGTGTCAGCGGTTGACACGTTGGCCATAGACTGCGCTATATGGCTGATGCACTTAACCCTTGTCGCCTTGGGACTCTTGACATGCATTAAAGATGCATGCAGCATTAGCGTTCCAATAACGAAACGGGGTAATCACTTATTTAAAATTAGAACAAGTAGACTTTTGAGGTTATCATACTAACCCATTTTTGTCCAGTGTCATCTAGATTGTCATGATTGTTGTTACTAAGAGATTTTGGAAGTGAAACTTCTTTAGGCGCATGAGGTTAAAAAATTTTACGGCACGTCACGAAGATGTGCAGCGTTTTTGTCGAAGAAAAGGGAGAGAGCGATTGAGACCAATTGATAGAGAATGAGGAGGGCGAATTACCTTATAGTAGTTCTATTTTTAAAATTAAAATTTCCCATTGGTGCATAGCCCGGGAACGAACCTATGACCTCAGGGATAAGGGAGTCGGGAGTCGCATGCCAGTAACACTGCTTACACAAGCATTACGCAACACCTAAAAGTCATGATTCATGATTACTCATTCTCAGTACATTTTTTAAAGAGAATTAATGGGAAATCGTTATGTTGGGTTCGTTTCGTGTTACACTGTATGGCAGTACATTGCGAATTCCAGACAAACATAGTCGTGACGTGGAGAAAGGTCTCCGTGACTGGCTCATATACCTACCACCATAAATCCAATTTAAGCATTTTTTTATTACAAATAACGGTAAGTCTATAGATAAAAAAATAAAAAGAATAAATATTAATTAATTTATTAAATTAAATATAAAATTGTGTATAATAAATATATGCGTTTTTTAACCATCACTACTGGTTAAAAAACGTTTTTAGAACGTTTTAAAATATCTTCGCTGAAATTAGTGGAACCAGCTGCCCACTAAAGTATTTCTGAACCGATTCAACTTAGTGTCCTTCAAGAAAAGAGCGTAAAAGTTCTTAAAAAGCCCGGCAACGCACTTGCGAGCCTTCTGGCAATGTTAGTGTCCATGGGCGGCCGTATCACTTAACATCAGGTGCCTATTTGTCAAAATATTTAATAGTTTTTCATTTATGGATTTACTTTAAAATAAATCAAAGCACATGAAACTAATTGCGTCACCATGAAACTGAGGAAAACAAAAGTTATTCGAAATCAACTTTTATATTTTATCATATTTGCTTCTTAATATTATTTTGTAATTAATACTATGTGTAAATGTAAATATGTTACATTCTCATTGTTTCACTTATAATCATAATACTTTTCCCCCTTAGAACAATTTGATTGAATTTTGAGTAGTCAAATTTTCCAAAAATTTATCGGGAAACATACCATACCAACCGGAAAATAACTCATAGAATATAAAATGGATATACAAAAATGGTAAGTCAGATAAATCCTTGGGAACACACAGACCTAATTAACTGCGAGCTTTATCTCCCAAACACATCGAAGACCCAATAAATAATAAGATAGCATCATTTTAAAATAGGTATGCAAAATGCTGATATGAAAAAGTTGCACCGCAAAGGAGCTTGGGTCAACAAAGATATTTTGCCACAATAAATCGGTTGAGTAAGCGACGCTTAATTACAGCTAGTACCTGTTTACAGAAGATATCGCTTTCAGGCTTATGACCTATACATACAGATCCTTCAAGAAAAGAGCGTACCAATTCTTAAATGGCCGGCAACGCACTCACGAGCCCTCTGGCATTGAGAGTGTCCATGGGCGGCGGTATACCTTAACATCAGGCGAGCCTCCTGCCCGATTGTCCTCTGTTCTCTAAAAAAAGTGGCCTTTTATTTAACTGGAATACAAAGACAGTTTCAGTGTAATGTTATTAAATACTTTTCGTGTACTATAAATAATAATAAAATCCGTAATACAAAATTAAGTTTTAAACCACGTCAAGCAATTGTTTGAATGATGGGTAAAATCCAAGTGCGTGTTGGTAGAAGGAAGAAATCATGGCTTCGCAATGTTAGTGGACGGGTGTTGCGACTGCGGAAGAGTTGCTGCACCTTGCACAAGACAAGACTTTAATAGACTGCCGGCCAACCTCTAGTAATGAAGAGGCTAAAAGAAGAAGCCATTGTTTCTGTATATGTAATTAAAGTGTAACGTATACTATGGAGAGTATTCTGAAGAGTTGTTTGCTTTGATCCAGCCTCATCACCGTACAAGCCGTATTAACTCAACATTTCATCCGCATCAATGTCAAGGTCAAAATCATTCATTCATATAGGTATCACAATGTACAATTATGAACGGCAAAAGAGAAATACATATTAAGTGCTTCTAATTTCACATTTACTGGTTTTACACAATGTTTGTAAGGAGCTGCAACCATTTCACCATGTTCCACATAACTTCTTAAGTAAATTAATTAATTAAAAATAAAGATTTGTCCTCATTCAGCAGGAGGCATGGTGAAATAGGAGCACGCACTTGCATTCTCGTGGGACCATCACGCATCACCTTGATGGCTGGAAGTCTTTCATGGTCCGCTTCACTAGACATTTTCTTTTGCAAACTAGCGAACTGTGGAATTGACTCTCGGAAGGCGTCTTTCCTAGGAGATACAACCTCCAACTGTTTAAAGAGCATAGTCCTCCCTCAAAGGCCGGCAACGCAATCAATAAAATGGGTGTCCATGGGGTGGGATGACTGCGTTTTTGGGCGTAGGGTCTGTTGCCCCCTATGCTATAAAAAAGTAATTGAATGGAGAATTAAAAGTTATTATGGGAAGTTCTTAGGTCAATGAACCAAGTGTAAGTTATACAACTTTTGCCAGTCATCTGCCAAACCAAGGACTTCATATTTAACTCTTTTAAGTGTTTTTCGCACGCAGACAAAGACACAATTCCTAGGACTATTTTTCATTAGGCAGAAAAATATAACGCACTAATTTAATCTACGATATCAGAATTTTAAATTACTGCATATAATTTAATGAATTGAAAGTAATGCGAATAATAGTAATCTACATAACCATTCCATTAATGTAGGGAACATAGTAAAAGAAACGTCATTATGTCGTCTAATTTTAGGAGCTTTTCAATTTCGACGTAACGTAAAGCGCATTTGTTAGGGTTGTCACAATGCTATGTAAACCACTTAAACTTTCTATGCTTATTTATTTTCACCACATCATACATAATACAATATCTACAGTATACGTTGCAAGATATTCTAAAATACATGACAATTATGGTAAACATAAATGTTACAAAAATTAAATAGAAATATTACTTCCAATTATAGATTTTACTAGTAATTTTTGTTTATTTTTAAGAAAAATTACACAGCGGATTATTATCTAAGATAAGCACTTAATGATTTTTTAAATCAATACTTATATAACATAACCGACGTGGCGCGACAGACAGCCACATGTGCAGATACTGTTTCAGTGCAGAGGAATCAGTCACCCGTAGTCTTGGAATGCAGGCTGTGGCTAATGACCGTACAGAAATCCTCGGAGCAGTGAGGTCGCTCCGTCGAAGTATTCAGGAGACTTCTGTGCTTCTGGAAGGAGATAGGCTGGCTTAGTTAACCCAGGCCTTTACGCACCACGGACCTAGTGAGAGTCTAAGTGCGGAAACTGAGTCCAACAACCTTAACAAACCCGATGCATATTAAAGCTTTATCTTAATATATATATTTCTTGTGTGCGTGTGTATGTGACTGAACTTCTCTCAAACGACTGGACCGATTTTGATGAAATTTTTTGTGTGTGTTCAAGGGGATCTGGGAATGGTTTAGATTCACAAATCAGCCCGGCAGATGGCACTGCAGTCGGTACTTTCATACTTTGCTTAATATCCTAATCGCTTTAAATATCATGCAGGACAACGTCTGTGGGGTCCACTAGTATATTATAAAACATATACCTATATAACTTGCTCGATGTAACTTAGTGGACTAGATTTGGCGTGTTAAACGAGAATAGATAAAATATTTTTTTATAAAGTAAGTCTTCGTTCGATTTATTTATTTCAAAGGCCGTCTTTTCGACTAGTGGCGTATACTGAGTCAGCTGAGTAATGCTTACCACTCCTCACCTCCTACCTCCTTGTGGCAGACCAGAGTACCAGCGCACTTAAATGAAACATAAGAATTTTACTCCAATGCGTAGTAATTTCCTTACGTCTTCATTTGTTTGAAGATGGAAATGTCAAACTTCTATGTTGTATAATATACATTTACCCTAATATCAATTATATTAAATGATAACGTGAATTCACATAAATGTCATAGCTTGTTCTATCAATAGTTTCAGACTCCAATTCACAATAAATGTAATTGTTTCAAAATATATTTTTGTTACTAATAATATATTTTTTGTTCAACCCTTACGTGCGGTCTACTAATGCTAATTCTCGATACCAGACAAAGCGTTGCGAAGCTCATTGATATACGCTTCCAGTAATTGCAATTGGACATTCCCCTATTTTAACTGCAAAGTAGCCTTTATTAGAGACTTGTTTTTGTAGACGGCGTTGCTCATATACCCAATAAATACATTATTTAGGACACAAATTCAACGTAACGTAATCAATATTGTATTTTGTTTTTTTTAATTTCTCTTATAAATATATTTTTAAAGGTTAAGCTTTATATATAGTCATACCATATCAACATATCAAGAGCGTACCAATTCTTAAAAGGTCGGCAACGCACTCGCGAGCCTTCTGGCATTGAGAGTGTCCATGGGCTCGCCGGTCACACCGGGCGTCCGCCGGTAGTCCTCGCCGGTAGTCCTCGCCAGTGTCCCGGATCACTTAACATCAGGTGAGCCTCCTGCCCGTTTGCCCCCTGTTCTATCAAAAAAAAAAAACATAGACTCCTTTAAGAAAAGAGCGTTCCAATTCTTAAAAGGCCGTCAAAGCACTCGCAAGAGAGTTTAAAGCTTTAAGAGTGTCACTTAGCATCAGGCGAGCCTCCTGCCCATTTGCCCCTGTTCTATAAAAAAAAAAATAAGAAAGTTAGACGCCATCACTTTAAAATCGGATACTTTTGAAGTTTTTTTGTTAAATAATACATACTTTTTTAATACACATCAACGGACTGCATCAATCAGTATCATTTACTCATAGTCTTCTTCTTTAGAGTTCTTTTTTACTCTATTATAATATATACGCAAGCACTTCTGATTCAGTGAGTAGTGGAATTTCCTCAGGGGTGTCGTGCTACTCTACCGGTTACCACAAGCTTCTCTAAGTTGTCGGGACCTTTGCATGCTGTATGTCCAAAGAAGCTCAAGATCCTTTGGTAACAATGAAGATAGATCGGTTGGTCTTTGTAGCTGTCTGAGAATTGACAAATTGGAACTTCTCTCTGCCCAGTCCTGAGCGACCGACTCCAGCACCACATTTCAAGGGCATCTAACCTTCTTCTTACGCATAGCACAGTCCAAGTATAAGAAAAAGGGTAACTCTAGTGTCTCAAGGAATCTTCTTTTAGCTTCTACCAATATATTCCTTTCTTACCATATATTAATATATACCGATCTTTTCATATTCGCAATAGTTTTGGCATGGCGTCTTTGGTTTATGTGTTCGCCGAATTTCCATAGCCTCCTTGTTCAATAAATTTCGCCAGTGCGTGTAAGTTGGTTTATTTATTACTAAGTTGGAATCATTGTATTAACTGTGTAATAGAATTTTTCATAACCTTTATTGAATCGCCTTTATTCGGGTTTAAAATATGAAAAGAGTTATTGAAAACTGAAATTTCAAAGAGTAATGGATGTGATGTCATGGACATCGGTGATCGAGCAGCGTCAATGAAACCAAGTGATGCATCATAATCGCTTAGCAAGTGCCAGCTTAAATAGTATATTAGAGGAAATATTTATAATGATATTTATTATGATATATTATTTTATTCAGAAGGAGTAGACGATGTACTACAGTTTTTTTTGAACATGGGCAAACGGGTAGGAGGCTCACCTGATGTTAAGTGATACCGCCGCCCATGGACAATCTCAATGCAAAAGGGCTCGCGGGGTGTTGCCGGCCTTTTAAGAATTGGTACACTCTTTTCTTCTTCTGGTTCTGCTTTATCTTTATGACATCAAAAAAAACCTCCTGAAACTCCTTACCTCTTGATATCAGACGAGCTCAGTCTTTAAATTTATCTAAGAATCTTCTTTTTGAGCATTTCCCTTTGCAAATGCTTTTTAATTATATTTTATATAATTATTATTACTTTTAGTTTAGATTAGTTTAGTTTTAGTTAGTATTTCTAGTGTTACAGGTAATTTTGTTTTTTTAATTATTTAAGCACAAGAAACCCGATTGTTAGCGAAGAGGCCACCCGTTGCCTAATAACTTATGTAACCGTTTTTTATATGTATATAACGAATTGTAAATAAATATATAAAAGTTTTGAACTTATGAGTGCTTATTGCTTCATATCCTATGTACGTATTTATAAAGTAATTAATTTCACAAGGGTCTAAAAGTTTAACAATCATTAAAGTTATATAATATAATTTACCATTTATTTATGTACTAACATTAAAAAAACAAATGGCGGTACAAACTTTTAAGTTCTGGGCCTGTTCTGGTTCTGGGTTATACACATTGTCGACTTTATGGATTTAGGGCATACGGGTTTCCTCACGATGTTTTCCATAACCGTACGAGCGGGTGTTAAATTACCACATAGACAGAAAGTTAATTGTTCCACAGTCGGGGACCGAACCTAAGACCTCAGGGATAAAATTCGCATGTTGAAGCCACTAGGCCAATTCTGCTATATAAATCTAAAATTAATGTTTAAAGAACTTTATCTCTCATTACAAAAAATGTATTTTTATTTACATGAGAAACTTAATATAATAAAAATATACGAACGAGATACGCGTCGCCATCAGCTATCCCAATTTTAATCTATTAGGCTCATTCTTATATGTCTATTTAATGCCCTCTTGAATTGACTAAACACGCTAATATTACGAATTTTAGAGGGTAAGTGATTAAATTATTGCACACCCTCATACTCAATGGATTTCTTTAAATAATTAAACAATAGAAACCAAATTTATGTACTTCTATAATTACACGGTACGCAAAACAATATCAAAATCATATTCGCCATTGAATTCACGTTATAGGCTTGCTAAAAGAGCCGTTCAAATTGACGTAACAAAAAGATTGTTCCGCCCACACATTAAGATAATGGGCGCTAGGACTAAGTGCGCCCTTGACTTAACGATGCTGTGAAGGCACGAAATAAATTTAAATTGCTTGACCAATCAAGTGCAAGGGTTAACGGACGTCGGTTGTGTTCTGTTGATACCGTTGCATGCATTGGAGATCGTTAAAACGTCGTTAAGTAACGAAAATATTTAGTCCCTTAAAACACAAAGAAATTACTACTTCAATGGTACAAACAATCCTAGAAATCTCTGATGGATTAAACATAATAAACGCCATTACTGATTACTTCATTACTTCAAATATCTAATTATTTATTAATATTATTATTATTAATTAGCAAGTGAGCGTTCGTAACAAATTCAAATATCCATCAAAGACAATATAATTATGTTTATTCATTATTAAAACTACATTAAAATGTGTAAGATTTGCGAAGTAAGAATACAAACATTACAATAGGAATTCGTTCATCGGCCAGTTACAATTGAATATACAAACACCAGAGCTTATGTTTGTCCTAGATTGATTGCATCTACTCTTTTCACAACATAATGGCTATGTAAATTTCCAACAAGCCTTTTCGATCACACGGATGCGTCCAATTCGCTGGAATGGAACTGAAATTGGAAAATTGCTTGGAGCGTGTATTTTTAGTTCGTAGCGTCTTTACCTAGTTGAATTTGTAATGAATTTAGTGTCAAAAGACAAATTATTTGTAGTTTCAAACGTCCTTTTTGTATGATGTAAATTTTCCCACAATTTACATAAATATATAATCAAGCATCGCTTTGTAGTCTTTTGGGTTCTTAATTTAATTCTTAAAAGCCCGGCAACGCGTTTGCGAGCCCTTGGGAGTACTTTGATAAGTTTTCTTTTAATATGATGGCAAGTGGGTGACATGTCGATATTTTTTTGGTAAAAGGTGTCCAAATAATAAAATCCCTTGATGAAACGTCAGGATTTAAACGTCTAGGCTACAAAGTTAAGTCAAACTCATCATGAGACTACTCGCATTGACTCCATACAGTTACGCAAAATAAACCTTTTCTTATATTATTATTGTTAACAATAATCAAAATTATAGATATACTTGGGACGTGGCATAAATATCGTAATTGATTTGATTTTCTAACTTTACTTTCAAACTGAGGTTTTCTGGAATAAATCGTTTAGTAAGGCCAGTCCGTTGCCCAGTGCACTTATTATTTTCAAACCTCGTATTTGCAATAAAGTATAAATAATTGCATTACTCACACACACTAATAATTTAATACAATTTTTCAACCAGTTTTAATTTTTTTTCTCAAGCTCTTGTAGGTAAACGACCTACAATGTCTATGGATGAGACGTTATTCCCTCGTATCTCGTAAAAATACGACAATCAATTTTGCCAGCAGTTTTTATGTTACACTCCGCCGACGGAAGTTTATTTTCTATACATGCATCCATATAGGAACATAGACCTCGCCTAGTACGAGTTCCCGTCAAATAGAACGTCATTCGACATACATACCGCTATGTACAAAATATTATGCGCTATACAGCTGTAAGTACTTACATACATCGTTCGATAAAAATGTTCGTTAACAAAACAAATTGTTTGGACAATCTGTGATATACTTGACGTATCGTAAAATTCATACAAAAACAGTCGCATTCGCCTTCCTACTTAAAAGACGAATCGTCGATGACGTGTCACTTTACGAGCGGCTTGATCGCATGGCGCGAACCTTCTGGCAATGTGAGTGTCCATGGGCGGCATTAGGACTTCAGGAGAACCTCCTGCATGTTTGCCCCATTACGTACCAAAAGTAAGAAAGCATTTAAGTTTTAAATCTGTATAAAACTATATCATTTTCGATAGTTATATTCCGTTCATACGATGAATCGTTTGCTATCTCAGCTTGCACTAGGCCATCGGACAACTGAAGCATAAACCGTGTTGAACTAATATCGAATGTCAGCCGATATTTAGATTTCCTCTATATAAAAAATCTAAAATAAACTAGTTACACTTGGCTGGTCTTTGTTACTATAAAATCGATATTACTATATAGTTTGATTTCATATGCGTGAGTCCAAATTTTGTAAAGTATTAATATATGTTCAAAGATGCTGTATGGTTTCTGGGTCATCTGTGCTTTAAATTATTAAGGATTTTATTTTAACTCTATATTAACCACTCCCGTGTAACAATAAAATATAAGCGAAATAATGAAATGTTAGTTGCTATGTAACGAATGAATGCAAAGTAACTGTTGAAGACAGTGCCTACGTCTGGCTATACTCTCGGGGCGTAACTTCGACGATTTAGGAAATCGGCACGCTCAAGTCACGCACAGTCAAGTGGAAGGAGCTGGTACTAGGGATCCCCCATCCAGAGGTGCGAAAAGTACTCCATGTGGGGATTTGCGATTTATACAGTTGCAAGCAGTGGCCCGGAGTGAAGTACCGTCTTGCCTTGCTGAGCACACCAAGCTTCTTGGGGGATAATTTAGCCTTTCCCTCCAAATTTGTTTCTCTTGCCCCCCCATTTCTACTTGAGGTTATTTATTTTTATTGTAACATTTGTTATTTGTTCTTCTTAAAGATGTATTCTTTATTTTATCTTTTCTTTTCTTTCCTATCATTCATCGTTCCATCGATCTTTGACATACCAGTTGTTGGAAGGTCATGGTGCTGTCCACATATAATTGTCTTTGATGCACTGCATTTAAATTTGGAATATCTTTATTTTATTTTTACATGTGCGGTGTCATTTAATTCAGTTCATATATTTTCTCTTACAAGTAAACACAATGTTTTACAATTTATTTTGCATTTTAATTAATTGCTTTAGCCACTAGTCCACCCTATCAGTGGTAGCAGATGAAGTTTATATGAAATTACCTGTTGGCTATGAGACTGACTGCAATACTACTGACGTAGTTTGCCGATTAAAAAAATCGTTGTACGGATTAAAACAAGCTCCATTTACATGGAACAAAACTTTTACCCAAGCGATGTTTGATTTGGGATTCAAGACAATCAAAACAGATCGATGCGTTTTCATAAACGAAGATAAGTCAATAATATTCGGACTATTCGTTGATGACGGACTTGTCATAGGAAAAGATAAGAAAAAGATCGAAGTTATTTTGAAGAAACTTGAAACCAAATTTGAAATGAAAAAGAATGAAAATCCAAGTACTTATCTGGGTATGGAAATAAAAAACTCAAAAGAAGGAATAAGTCTTACTCAGAGATCCTACATAAATGACGTACTGGACAAATACAACATGAAAAATGCCAAACCTTGTGACACGCCCGCAAGTAGCGATTCAAAGTCTACACAGGAAACTGCCCAGGAGAAGGAATATCCCTATAGGGAAGCAGTGGGAAGTTTACTGTATCTGTCTACCAGAACCAGGCCGGATATCGCACAAGCGGTCAATCAAGTTAGCAGGAAGGTCGAAAACCCCACTAGAGAAGACGTCACAAAAGTCAAGAAAATATTCAAATATTTAGTGGGAACCAAAGAGAAAGGCATTTTGTTCAAACGAAACAAACCAATAGAGAAAATCGATGCTTACAGCGACTCAGATTATGCTGGAGACCCATTGACGCGAAGAAGCACTTCTGGCTCCGTGCTAATGATAGCCGATGGACCAATATCATGGGCATCCAAGAGACAGCCTATAGTAGCGCTATCGTCGACTGAAGCTGAGTACATAGCCGCAGCAGACTGTTGCAAAGAGGCATTGTATCTCAAATCTCTATTACAAGAAATAACCGGTTTGGACATAAAAATAAATTTGCATGTTGATAATCAAAGTTCGATTCAACTTGTGAAGTCTGGATCCTTCAACAAAAGGTCAAAGCACATAGACGTGCGGTACCATTTCATACATGAACATTTCGTGCATGGATTAATAAATATTAGCTACTGTCCCACAGAAATTCAGTTAGCTGACATAATGACAAAACCATTATCAAAAATAAAATTTGAAAGACACTGTGCAAGATTAATGCATATATAGAAACGTGTCTCGGCAACATGAGTGAACATCAGGAGAAGGTGTTGGAAGGTCATGGTGCTGTCCACATATAATTGTCTTTGATGCACTGCATTTAAATTTGGAATATCTTTATTTTATTTTTACATGTGCGGTGTCATTTAATTCAGTTCATATATTTTCTCTTACAAGTAAACACAATGTTTTACAATTTATTTTGCATTTTAATTAATTGCTTTAGCCACTAGTCCACCCTATCACCAGTAGCTTTGTATACTGCGCTTTAGTGAGGCTTTTATAATGTATTAAAACCATCTAAATAAATTGGAATATCATAAAATTAACCTTATACACTTCACTAGTTCAAGTCAGTAAGCCGCGTAGGGGGTTATTTTTCAAAGCCCATTCAATGAAGCCAGTTATGAGGGGTTAAGTCACTAGTTAGCCAAGTGTGAAGCCATACGAATGCAGGGGTTATTCATTGAATTATTATAATAAGAGAAATAATTTAATTAGCTATAAATCGTTTCTAGCTAAGAAGCCCAGTGTTAAGGATAAAAAGCATACCATAGGTTAATTGCCCCAGATCTATTACATTTTAAGTTTGTGAGGTAAATCTTTTCATGTTACTGATGTTCGCTTAACAGTGAATCCTAGAGTTACTAGACCTAAAAGTCTTCTATACGTACATACGGCTCGCTTATCTGCTACTTTTAATCCAGTGGATAGGCTATCTTGCTCTTACAACTTAATTACTAACATTGATGAAAATATTGATATATTTTACAAGTCTTCCAACTTACTGTAACATTGTTTATCATGCTCTTAATGAGGTTTAAGTTTCCATTTAGTTTTAGTTATTTTATTTTTTTATGTTGTGGTTGCTTGTTTAATTTTTTCTGTTGCTAGCTTTCTTATGTTCTAATATAATTGATGGGTATGTGTGTAAAATTTGTGATGTCATATTTTCTTGTATAATTATATGAATACATGTTGTTTTAGAACTTATAAATAAATAAAAAGAAGGTGGTATAGTATGGCTGATGAATGTTCATTGGATAAGGGCGTATGGTTTTCTGGATAACCCAACACTGTGATGTCTAAACCATAAAATAAAACGAACCAAGGAATTCAAGATAATTTTAGGCGTCTAGCATAAATATGACTTGTAGTATGTCATCTATATCCATATATTATAAAAAGTATATGTATTTCTGTATGTAACAATTAAAGTCAAACTACTGGGTCGATTTAAAAACTTATTTCACCATTATTCCTGAGTGACAGAGAAGAACCAGTGGCGGTCTAAACTTTTCGGTCTAGCCTCTCTTTTCTGTTACGTGATTTCGCAGAAGAAAAAAGTGCATCATAAGTGTATAGTTATACCCTAAGTGTTCCTCAACAAATTTTAGTTAAAGAAAAAACTGTTTAACCGGATTGAAGTTATGTATTATTATAAATTTACAACTATTTAACATAATTTTACAATTTAAGTCACGTCTCGGCATGCTTTAAAGCGTATGTGGTCACCTGCAAAGCATTATCCCTGAGCATGTACAGAGATGCGAACCAGCGGCGGTTCTAAAATTATGGTAAATAGCCTTGTTTTATGTAATACGTAACTTCACTCCGGTTAAACAGTTTTTTCTTTAAATGTGTAAAGGTTATGTAAATCAAAGACAATACTAAATTTTAGTTAGTTAATTGCTTTCTTTCATTGATATAGATAGTTGGATTAAAATTATTTCATTGTTACCAATCTATTTGATTATTAAGTACTTAATAACGTTTATTAGTAATCATATCAATCAAATATACAGTATTTAGAAATTTCTTAACCTACATAGTATAATTAAAATTAATAAAAAGAAAATTAAAACGAATTTAATAGTTTGGCCCCTGTAGGAGGGCCTTTCACAGCAGCATTTCCTCGCTGATGTGAGAAGAGCTACACTTGTTATCTTGCGTACTCCTAATATCGTAATAATTCCAAGGTAATTAATTATATGTAAAGATTTGTTTAATGGCATAAAAATAACTTTGTATTTAGTAAATAAGATCTGTAAATCTTTCTCAATAAATAAAAGAAATAAGTCCACACTGCTGCTTTTGAGTGACATAGGCTATATTTATTTCCAGTTTGAAAAAATAAATGACCAGTGAGCAGCTAGGAGAGGTCACCAGTAATACATAAAAATACGAAATAAGTGCAAAAGAGACGTCTAAGTATTTGACGATTTCTACTTGAAAATGTTCAGTATTAATCCCGCTCTCCCGTACTCGAAGTAAAAGCTCAAACTTTGAGCTCGTGGTATTAGTTAGAAACTTAGTTGTGGTAGTGTTTATTGAATTTTACAATTACGTTTAAAAGGAAAAAGTAATTTAAACTCATTTCAAACTCGCATCCGCACCTCGGCGTCGTGTAGTATTAATCTTGTTGCATGTCCAATTTTAATCATGGTTAGAATATGCAGAGCGTAGAGTGCTTGCGACTTTCTGTATAGTAGAAATTTTGCTCGGTGTAAAGCACAATTTAGCATGAATTAAAAATTATGTGAAACTGTAATATCAAAGTCAAAATAACTTTATTCATATAGGTTAATAAGTACACTTATGAACGTCTGAAAAGAAGTTAAATTAATTCTAAATTTACATTTACTACCACCTCCCAAGTCAAGGGCGTATAGAATGGCTTTTTATATAAATTGGCCCGATTTGATCTGAATTATCAATGTAATACCTTATTGTATGGTAAATTTTTATAGTGCTAGAAAGTAAATTATAATTGTGTAATGGATCTTTTTTGTGTAACAGGGGCAAACGGGCAGGTGGTTTACCTGATGTTAAGTGATACCGCCGCCCATAGACACTCACATTGCCAGAGCGCTCGCAAGCTCGTTGACGACCTAATAAGAACTGGCAAGCAAAGCTTAAAGGACCCTAAGTTGAATTGGTTGGAAAATAATTCAGTGGGCAGCTGGTTCCACATTGCGCGCGGGGCGCGGCAAAACCTGCCTTAGGAAACGCTTAGTTGTGGAACGTCGGACGTGGTACGATGGTGATTTGTATTCTGCCTTATGTCATCATGATTATAATAACCATCTCATTTATCTATCAATAGAATATCATTGGCATAATTGCTTCCGTCCACAGGTTCGCCCACGTGGATTTTAATGTATTTTGGCAAGATTTTTTAATACCTAAAAATAAATACCGAAAAATTCCATTTTTCAGTAATTTTACATTAAAATGAATTTAAACATTTCCCAGCAATTTATTTCTAAAAACCTTAAAAAAACTATTTAGTTGTTTTCTGTTTATCGTTCATACATAAAGAACCGGCCAGACCTTCATTTCATAATATTAAAAATATACCATAATGTAAAAAAATATTTTTTTCTATTAACAGTGTGAGGTCACGGTCCAAATCTATAATATTTTGCTATCAGGTAAACACGTTGAAATGGCAACGATCTAATATTCATTTAATGTAGAAAGGGTCTCATAACGGCAATTTGCTGAGGCACACGGTCGTCGTAAAATAAATTTCATTTTATTTAGGCATCGCTTCCTATTGGCACCGACTCGGCGCTTCCGGTATCGTTCAGTTAGAGCTATTGATGGTATTGACTTATCGGGTTATTTTTAATAGAAAGATTCTATTTTTATAGATTAAAAAAATACATTTTCGACGAAGTCCAAAAATTATCGAACTTTCTTACAGTCAAAGGGCAAAATTGCACGATGTATGTTATTATAAAGGTATGATACAGATTGGTTTCCAAATGCGTTATCTGGTCACAATGTACATAAAAAAACTATTAAATAATTCGTTTCTTAATGTTTCAATTCCTGTTCAGGTGATATGACATATCACTATAAAAACGAATAAAAATTATATATATCTTATAGAGTAGTGTTGGCCTAGTGGCTTTAGCGTGTGACTCTTATCCCTGAGGTCGTAGGTTTGAACCCCGGCTGTGCACCAATGGAATTTCTATGTATGTGCGCATTTGACATTCGCTCGAACGGTAAAGGAAAACATCGTGAGGAAACCGGCTTGCTTTAGACCCAAAACGTCGACGGCGCATGAGGCTGATCACCTACTTGCCTATTAGATTGTCAAATGATTATGAAATAGATACAGAAATCTGAGGCCCAGACCTAATAAAGTTGTAGTACCACTGATTTATTTATTTAATGTATAAATAGAAAAATAACATAAGCTACCTAGTGTCTTGTACCTATTGAACAAAAAGTTGGAAATATCATTCGGGATTATATAGGAGAATCTTCTTTTTCTGTCCAGTCTTCATTTCTTCGCAGATCGGACCTAACCGATACGACAACTTGCTGCCTCCACACTGCTCTAACCTCCCCTTATCTCAGAGCAGTAGGGAGGAGACCCATAAGTGTCATAATTTGGTCAGACCAATGGGTTATCGACAAAAACTTCTCCGGCCATCACTCTTCCCTACCATTAGCAGTTTCCCGAGAATTTCTCTGGCAATATGGCTAAAGTAGTTAAGCACTAGTTTATAATAGAATAACAGGACTAAATGACATTTATAATTTGTCTGTTCGCACCGGATATTTAAAATTAATTCCGCTAAAACTAGCTAGTAGTCAATTCTAATAACTCGTTACTTTAAATGTCTACTAATTTACCGCGCTAATTACGCGTGAAGAAGACGTCGCATGCGCAACATACGGATGCGTTATGAGAGCATATATTTAACTGTCATTTTAGAATTGATGTTTTTTAATTATGGAATTAGGTTTAGAGCTCACTATGTCGCAAGAGAAAAATAATAATAATAATAAACGGTTCAAATATAAGAGTCTTTTCTCCAACTTCGATTTTGTTCCCGTTGGAGAAGAGACTTTTGGGCCGTGGGGTTCAAGTACATAGGCGCTAATTAAAGATTTAAGTTGGCGCCTGGTAGATAGTACCGGTGACCCCGAGCTGGTGCCTTCCTCGCTCAACGAACAAGTATCCCAATACAGCGAGGAAATTCTGCCAGCGTTAAAGGTACACTGCCACAGGGAGCAAAATTTTAATTTTATATTACAACAATTGTTTGTGTAAAACTAAACAAATGTTGTGTGTTATTAATAAAGCTTTAATATTTTTTATTTATTTATTATAATAATAATAATAATGATGTATGACGCGTTATTAATGAATTTTGTTTTTTATTAATCTAGATGTAATGTTTATAATAAGTTTTATTATATTATTAATTAATAACGCATCTAACTTTTTGATTCATATGATATGTGGATACGCCAAGGAGTTTTAAATCAAAATTCTAAAGTTTAAAAACGTAAAATTTACATCGACTACTAGACAGGTTATCACAGAATATACAAGAACAGTCTTGACTGAGAATGGGAACACTTTGAAACACTACGGGAATAAAATGATACCCTATAATAATAAAAATATCACATTTTTAATATAATACCTAGGAGTTTGTTTGGTGTCAAAATTACTAATTATTTTTGGGTAAATTACACATTACAACAAAATAATTAATTCAGAATGTTTTGTTTACGTAGATGAACATTTAAAAATAAATGCATCTACAAACACAAAACTAAATAAACTCGTGTAATGTCTTAATTTTGAAAGGAAGTATACGCCAACCTCTAATTATGTGATGCGTAACACGACAGGGCGGGCGGCATGGGCGGGCGGCCACACGCCGACGTGTCTAGCAAGGTATGGATATAAATATCTTTGTCATTAGACTTCTTGTGATACATATGAGACGTTAATTTCATTGAAGTTTTCGTTATTTAAATAAATGAAAAAGAAAAAAATAACAACCATCTTTATGTTAAGGTTTACTCTGTTTACTGATATTTGTGCTTCTCTTCTGTGTTCTTCTTCATTCATACTATCAAAGTTTCAATACAGTCTACTCTTCGTTTACTTCTGCTACATACCAGATTACTGTTATACTGTTACTGTCAGGGAACTTGAAGCAAAAGTAATAAATATTTTGAAGTCCACGGGAATGTAAAACTGCCGAAGTAGACATGAAGAGAAATTGATTATGCCAAAATATAATCTGGAATTGTATAGGAATCACTTTTTGTATAACAATAATAATTAATGAAAACATTCAAAGACTTTCCTACTAGAGTTTTTAAAAATCGACTATGTGGAAAAAAAAGTTATCCTATTAATTATTATTTGAGGGAAACATTATAATTAATATTAATTTGATAATGTAACAATAAATATGTATTAATAAAGTGATAATTTAGTGATAAAATAATGTAATCTTAAGAATTGTTATTATTATTATTGATAATTTATGAAGACTTGCACAATGCTACACAATTGTGGTTCAATAACTTTGCCAGATTTATATTTATACAAACGTGTTCATCATTTAACGATGTTTTAAAGCTTTAAGTCAATTCACATGATTGAATGGTAAAAAAATTCAATCTATATTAAATCCCCTAGTATTTTAAAACAAAATTCCAGGAAATATTTGCGCGAGTATTTAAATGAAACAAAGAGTTTTACTTTTAGTACATATAAAACCTCCATATAAACACAATACTAAATAAATATACAATACTAGTGGACCCCACAGACGTTGTCCTGCATGATATTTAAAGCGATTAGGATATTAAGCAAAGTATGAAAGTACCGACTGCAGTGCCATCTGCCGCGCTGATTTGTGAATCTAAACCATTCCCAGATCCCCTTGAACACACACAAAAAAATTCATCAAAATCGGTCCAGTCGTTTGAGAGAAGTTCAGTGACATACACACTCACAGAAGAATTATATATATAAAGATAAATAACCGAACTTTTTCTTTTCGACATACCGCATCGGCTTAGTAGTTGCACAATGCACATGGCGTATATCCTAGTTGGATCCCGCTAAAACAATATTTATTTGGTCCTCACGAAAGAAAGTCTATGAAATTTGATTGCATGAGATCTATCCTATTTGAAAGCTACGTGTAATATACTTATTTGAAGGTAGTAAGATCGAGAAGTAAGTTGAAATAATACGACGTTTCGCTTTAGGGAAAAAGCGTCTAGACCAGTGTTTCCTAAGCTTTTTTGTGCCATGACCTGAGCCAACCTAAAATTCTTAAGTAACATACATAATTTATATATAAAAAAATTGAATTGTTTAATTTTAAGAAATTTAAATGATATGTTTTAGTGAGAAATCGCTAGGAAATTATTAACGAAACAATAAGAAAATTTAATTAATCATATCAAAAATATATTTCGTTGTCGATTAACATTTTGCCTAATATGTATCGCCGTAGTTAGGGCTGGCGCAATATCTAAGTGGCGGTGGACAGACCACATAGCTCGCATGGTGGCTGCTCACCAACTAAGTGGACTGATGACATCGTCAAGGAGGTTGGCTCCCAGTGGATGCGGAGAGGAGTGCGAACTGGAGGAAAATGGAGACCTACGTCCAGAAATGGACGAAAAAGCAGAGATTGTATGCTGCCATACTTTACTTGATAATTAATATTAATTTGATAACGTAATAGTATATTATAATAATGTGATGATGTAGTCATAAAATAATATAAGAATTGACTATAATGATATTAATTATAATGTAATTGTAACTTCTATTCTACCTTTTAAGACAAATTTGCGAATTTTATATTGTACGATCATAACATTTATGTACCATATTCTTGTAAATAAATTATTATACAACTATAATATATAATAATAAAATATAATAAATATAATATATATATAATACAAACCTTCGAAATCGAATTCCTTGATCGGAACCTTTTTTGAAATACAGTTTTTGTCAGACACGATCAATCAATAAAAAAGATAAATATTTTGTTTACAAAGAAGCTTTTATCTGTATAGTCCATTATGAAAATCCTTAGAGCATCCAGACAGTCTAGACAATTTAAAAACTATCTTTCAATAGCAGAGATATATACCATTTTATTCTCCATTAATAAATATCCGTTGACGTATTTTAGTGGAATGGCCGAACGCATGTGATATTTTTCTCACATTATATAAAAGTTTATACTTATATTACAGAGCCTTAATAATTAGTTATTAAAAATAAATCAGTCAATAAATCAGGGATGAGAGTCGCACGCTAAAGCCAGACCAACACTGTTCTAATCGGTTATTTCATAATATAATACTAAAAACTTTATAGTATATAAATGGCTGAACCTTTTTTGAACTTAATTATGTGTTTCAATATGCTATATTATTAACTGAAACACGATGGTTTCGAACGTTAAGTAACTTTTGCGCGACAAGAATCTTGATGGGTAACTTATGAGTCTACGATATTTAAAGTTCTGAAACCCTTCAATATTGGCTTAGTTTCATAAATCATTTTAAGGTTATAAACAATACCAACTATTGTTTTTACGAGAATTGAATCTAGGATTCTACTACGTAAACCAGCAGGCGTAAAGCATAAAAAGCTCTATATAAATTTAAATTACTTCAAATCATTAAAACTTATTCTGGTAAGAGGGTAGAACTTTTTCATACTTCGATACGCACTCGACCGTTTTCATTATTATGACCCTGCGTCCTTTAACAATTGGATAAAAGAGCTTCTTGAGCGGAATCCTTTTCAGACCTTTCTTTTCGACTTTGAGAACGACACTCAAATGTAAAAGTATGTTACATGCCCTGAATATTAAAAAGCGTGACTTGTTTCATGTGGTAAAATATAATTATACAGTGTAGCTATCAGTGGAATATTTCGCCTTTTTGACTGGCATTGGGCACTTATCCAACGTGTGTCAAAAGCTGTCTTATTCCACGGTGTTAAGATGGTAAATCGCTTGAACGTTTCACTTGTTATGATTGCTAAGGGTAAAAAGCAATAGAGCTAAGTGTCGGAAAATGAGGTGCGACGTTTGGGAACGAGGAGTGACGATACAGACCACAGCTTGACCTAAATTTTGCCGTCGACTTTTATGTTGAAGAAGTGGATTTCGTAAAAGTACAAAGGAAATGCCTTCGTAATGAAAGTCCGCTACTTGATGAATTATTTAATTTAGGAATATTTTTTGTATACAATAATTGCCTCTTTTTCATTGCTTTTACTGACCCGTAAATATTTATTAATGTATTATTGGCAAGTTAATTAAATAGCTTATACATCTGCTTTTTTTAGTTTATTATATAGAATTTATTCACAATGGAAGTTTTATAGAAAAATTAGTTAAAACGATTAGATAAGTGTACCGGAGCTAATTAAAGATTTAAGTTGGCACCTGGTAGATAGTACCGGTGACCCCAAAGCTGGTGCTTTCTTCGCTCAACGAATAAGTATATTATTAATACAGGAAATGCCATCATTAAAGGTACACTGCCACAGGGACCATACTTTTTAAATTTGTTTTAATTTTTTTTTAATTTTTTTTTATTAATTATTAATTTTTTATTATTGCTATGTCGGCTAAGAAAATTGTAAATAATAATAAGCCTCTTATCCTGAACTGTTTCTTGGACTTTTAGTTGACTCTTATCTTTAAGTTATATAATATCTCTAAGTTCAGTGTGCCTCTTGGCAAAGGCCTCCTCTAACAATTTCCATTGTACTCTGTCTCTTGCAACCCTTCTCCATTTTGAGCCTGCTGTTAATTTTAATTCGTCTTCCCATCTCTTGCTTTGTCTTCCTCTGTTCCTTTTCCCATCTCTAGGGTACCAGTCAGTTATGATGTTGCTCCACTTTTCTTGTTTATCACGTATCATGTGCCCAGTCCATCTCCACTTCAAGCTATCTATTCTAGTGAGTATGTCTGTGACTTTTGTCTTACTTCTTATGACAGTGTTTCGTATCTTATCTTGTTTCTTAATACCTATCATACTTCGTTCCATAGCTCTTTGGCAGTGTTCCAGCATGTTTCTGTGATGTTTTGTGAGAGCCCAAGTTTCAGACCCATATGTAATACATGGGAGAATGCAGGTATTGAAGACCTTCCTTTTGATACCAGTACTCAAGTCTGTGGATTTCATGATCTCTTTCAGTGACCAATATCTCTTCCATCCGTTAGCTATTCGTCTTTTTATTTCTTTTGTAGTTGTGTCTGTATGTGAGATGATTTGTCCTAAATAGATATATTCATCTACATATTCAACGGGTTGGTTGTTAATTTTTATTTCATATTTGTTTGAATTCGTTAATAGCTTCGTTTTGTTTATATTCATAGATAAGCCCACTTTTTTGCTCTCTGTATTTAGTTCTTGTATCATTTTTTCTAGGCTCCCTGGTTGTTCTTCAAATAAAACAATATCGTCAGCGAATCTAAGATGGTTTAGTTTTTTACCGTCTATATTTAATCCATGTTGGTCCCATATTAGCTTCCGAAATATACTTTCCAGCACCGCGGAGAACAGCTTTGGAGACATCGGGTCGCCCTGTCTGACGCCTCTTTTTACTTGGAATGTTTCACCCAAGGTTTCCATTTGTACTCTTGCCTTACTGTTAGAGTAAATGTTTTTAATGGTGTTTATGTACACTGTCGGAATTCCTTGGTTCTGTAAGCTTTCCCATATGGCTGTGTGGCTAATGCTGTCAAATGCCTTAGAATAATCGATAAAAGCCATATATAGCGGTTTGTTGTGCTCATTATATTTTTCCATAATTTGCTTGACTGTGTGGATGTGATCTATTGTGGAGAAGTTTTTTCTAAAGCCAGCTTGTTCCTTCGGTTGGTTTTCATCAAGTGTGTTGCTTATTCGGTTCAAAATTATTTTGGAAAAGATTTTATATATGTTAGACATCAGACTTATCGGTCTGTAGTTCCCTATGTTATCTCTTTCTCCTTTCTTATGTATGAGAATGATGTGGGATGTCTCCCATTGTTCTGGAACCTGTCCCGACCTCAGGATGCCGTTGAAGATTTTAGTTAGAATGGGGACCAGTTCTTCTATGGTTCCTCTCAGTAGTTCGTTTGTGATTTTATCAGGACCTGGTGCTTTGTCTAACTTTTGGCTTAGTATGGCTTTCCTAGTTTCTCTGGGTAATATGTCAGGTTCTGGGTTCACTAAGAGCAGATTATAATTTAGGGTTTCTTGACTTACATGTGTATTGGGTTCTTGGTTAGAATATAGATTGCGGTAGAATTTTGTAGCTATTCTATTTATGTTCTTTCGGTCTGTTACATTTTTTTGGTTGTTTTTCAATTTCGGGATCCATTGGTTTGATTCTCGGAGTTCCTTTAAAGCTTTCCTAGTTCCTCCTGTCCTTGCTATATGTTTTTCTAGAGTTTGCAACCTTTTAACTTTCCTGTCCTTTTTTATACCTTCTTTGATTTTTTTGCTTAAGTCAGTTATTTTTTGGATGTTCTGTTTCCTTACTTTACAGTCAAGTAAACTTTTTCTATCATTTATAAGTTGTAGTGTTGAGTTACTTAAATTATATTTATGTTGTGGTCGTTTTTGTTCTTTTGACATGTAATGTTGTTTTGTAATTTGTTGTAACTTGTTTTTACATCTATTGCATCTGTTTCTAATAGTTCTCTGCTGAGTGATGACAAGGAATTCTCCATTCTTTTGTTGGGTTCTGTGCTGCATGTCGGGAGTGTGTCATGTATAGCAAACTTTCTGGATTGTTTGGGTGGTATAGTCTTGAGTGACGCCCTTACCATGCGGTGGTCGGTATTAAAGTTTAATTTTGATATAACTGCTGTGTCCGTAAATAGATTTGGGTGGCTGCTTATAATATAGTCTATTTCGTTTCTATGATTCCCGCCTGGAGAGATCCAAGTCCACTTGTTGTTTTTGTTTTTCTTAAAAATGCTATTTAGGAGGGTTAGATTGTGTTCTAATAAGAGTTCAACCAGCCTTTGTCCATTTTTGCTTCTTTTGCCGTAGCCAAAGTTTCCTAACACATATTCTTCTTTACATTGTTTTATTCCCACTTGAGCATTAAAATCTCCCATTAGTACAATTATGTTTTTTGAGTAATTACTTATAATAGCTTGGAATAGTTCATTGTAAAAAGATTCATGTTCAAGTTCTTTTGCTTGTTCCGTGGGAGCATAGGCTTGGATAATTGTCCATGTTTTTTTGAAGCTAGGTAATTTGATGTTGAGTATAGCAGTTCGGTCATTAATTCCAATGAATTCTATTATGTATTCTTTTAGGTGCTTTTTAACTATGAATCCGACCCCTCCTTGTCCTTCGGTGTCTCCTTTGTTAAATAGCACGAAGTCCTGGTGCTCTTCAATACATTCTCCTGTTCTTCTCATTTCACTGATTCCCAAAATGTCCCATTTTAGGTCCTTCAATGCTTCTTCAAGTTCCGATAAAGATTCTGGTGTTCGTAAAGTTCTGGTATTTAGAGTTGCTATGTATAATTTGTTCTCATTCCTTTTGTTTTTTGTTCTTGTTAAAGGGTGATGGTCTAAGTCTTCCGCGGGGACCAGCCGTGGTGGAAGATATTTTTTTAATTGTTTGTGTAAATAATTAATTGTTGGTGTATGATGGTTCCGGTGGTCCTGGGGCATATTCAGTTTTTTGAGAGATTTATTTGTGGATCAGAGCTTGCTCTTTCTACATAGTTTAGTATGTTGGGTCTTAAGATATCTTTGGTATGTGTTTTGGGTAGTGTGGATGATGGATTGTTCAATATTGCTTTCTTGTTAGTTTTCTTTTCTAATGGTGCCTTTGGTGAGTCGGAAGTTTCTCTCTTCCTCTTCTCTCTATTTTCTTTCGGCTTCTTTACAATGAGCTTGTCGTATTTTATATAGGCGATATTTCCTTTCTTTATTTCTTCTTCTACTTGCGGTTGCAGTTGTTTGCGTTTGTCTAGGATTTCTTTGGGGTAGTCCTCTTTTATGTTGACGCCTTGTGGGAGGTCAGGCTTATTTTTGAGTATAAGATGTTTTTTCCATTGAGTTGTGATGGTGACTATCACTGGACGGTTTTTATTATCAGTTTTCTGCCCAATTCTATATACTTTGCTAATTTCTTGGCTATCCATATGAACTCCCATATCCACAATTATTTCTTTGATATAATCCACTAACTCCGTTTCTAATTTAATATTTTCATTGATTCCAAAAAAGACGAGGTTGTTTTTTCTCTTTTCTATCTCTGCTCTCTGGAGTTTAAACTCCAGTTCTGAAATTTTGTTCTTGAGTTTAGTATTTTCCTCAGAGATAGTTTTCATTTTCTCGTCTAAAGCCTCCATGACGCTCTTAGTTACGGAGTATGTAATAAGTTCGGTTTGATTTTTAAATTTCTCATCGAGTTTGTTTAGAAGTAGTTCCATGTTCTTGTCCATGACTAGGGAAATTTCGTTTCTTGTGTGGTAGCACTGGTTGTCAGCTTTTATTTCTTTTGAATGGCAACACTACTATTGTCAATGACACTGTCACAATGGCGTAATGTTGGTATTGGTATTAAGCTAAGCTGAGACAAGTCTATTGTCTATGACCGTTATTAATTTGAGGTTATAATTCTGAAGAAGTTTTTCAACAATTATCGCACGATATTTAAGCACTCTCACTGTGTTCTTTTATTAGTTGTGTTTAATGAACTTCGTTTTAATGTTTTTACGTTTCACAGCACGAAAATGTCACTTTAAAACACAATTTTACGATTAAAATCCGCGGACGACGTTGACGTACGTGTTGACAGTTTGACCGCCGGAACCGGAAGAAAATTGTAAATACTGTATATTTAATTATAATGATTACTAATAAACGTTACTTATTAAAAAGATGTTGTATTTTTCACTCATTAAACATAATATGTACATTTTACTGAATTAAATCGAGTTTAATAAACACAAGATCACAAATATTTGAATTTTAAATTGTAGTCTGAGGTTTCTCCATGAATTGTGTTAAATTAATTAACTTCATTTATTATTAAAATAAATAATTGCGAATGTATTGACTACGCCCCAAACATTTTTAATCCACTAAGTCTATAGATAATACGATTATCATTTATACCAAATTTGGGAGTTCCTTTAATTATTACTCTGAGATGTTCAAGACCCTTGTTCAATTCTTGTAACTGCTCCCAATTATCACGATTTCGAATGAATTATTAGAACCGTTACAAACTTTGATATTATTTTCCCAGATAGCGGTTTCGTGAAGGGTTTATACAAGTAGGTCATATATGAATAATTGGGGACTTTGCAAATTTGTATAATAATTTTATGAAAGGCTTTAGATCGTTTTTTTACATACATAACATGTCACTTACTAGCGGTCTCTTCCAAACAATCCTTTTATGAAAACACAAAATAGGGAATATGGGATAGTATAAGACGTCTAAACTTGGATACAATATAACATAAAAGATATATTTAATGTTACTAAAAATGTTTAAAAAATAATTGTAAAACTCTGGTATCTTTTATTAATAATGGCTTTGTTATTCTTCCTTTATATTATAATGAGTTATGAGAGCAAATAAATAAATATGTTGTTTATTTCATGAAAAATATAAATAGATACATGATATATCTAATTTATTTATTTTTTAATTAATCTTTAAAATATCACACATGCTAAAATAAGGACAATCAAATATTTATGAAAATATGTTATAGAAAGGATATATGTGTGACTACATGAAAACTTAAGTAGGCGCAATGCTAACCAGATTCCTGCAGCTTCCTTAGAATCGAGCAGGCTGCTATATCTTAGCACACAATTCCCGAGGACTTTTTGTATCGAAGAAGTTGCATCCGCAAATATACTATGTAAAAACATAAATATCAATTAGATAGGGATATAACAAGGCAAAAGAAAACAATAATAGTACAATGTACAAACAATGCAAGGTTGTTAAAACAACTCGGCGCCAAGTCATTCCTCTTTCATCAAAATTTTTATTACACATACATACGAACATATCCGGCTATTGAAATAAACCCACGTAAGAGACAAATATCACAGATCGCGATTTCAAAATCAATCTTCAGTTCACCTTGAGTAAACTCACTCGTCACATATTCGCTGAAAAGCCTTAAATTTATGTCTCCCATTTCGACCTACCTTACCAAAGTCGCTATTTGCTCTGGCACCGCGCCAGCAATATCTTCAACGTGCGCGGACAAACTAGGCATCGAATTTTTACAACCTAGATAACTTGCACATCAAAATAGGTATTTGCTGGATATTCCCCGTGATGCTTTTTTAAAAACTCTAGCGATAAAACTTTTAGAAATATGGTGCTTAAATCTACGAAGATGATAGGTGGATCAAAACAAATTTGTTTGCTCTTTCGTTGTGTATGTATGTAATGTTTGCGTCTGTGTGTGTGAGCTGTAAACACGAGCACAAACATATGTAAACTTTGAATTTGCTTACAGTGTTTCCTAATAATAATTAAATTTATATGTCAAAAAAGACAAAGTATTTTAAGCGGCAGTACTAACTAACTTGTATGAGCACTATTTGTTTTACGTAAACTGATAATTTATGGAATTGGCTTATGAATTTGAATTTTCCGTTAAAGTTTAAAGTAGAGAAGAGAATGCCCGGATCTAAAGGCTGACGTGGAAACACTTTTCCAGCATATAAAGGACTTTTCAAACTTTTAATAGTGGTATATCTTACATTAAAATATATTAATATGTTCAGTCTGCTATTTTAAGAATTATTTCGGCTGTGAAATTACTTTAATTTTTTAAAATTAAAACTAACACTACATCTTAGTTACGATATATTATTTATGTAAGAATTGATTTCTTAGTTTATGTTATAAATAAAACCTAAAAGACAGACTCGATAAAGGCTTTCGTTCAAAATCAACAACAGGAACAGGTTAATAATTAGTAATAATATCACTTTAACACTTTACATCTTCCACTGCATACTATATCTCTATATATTCTTACCTAAAGTTTAACCCTTCGGTTTTATTGATGTGCCTCTGGCCTATGTACCAAACGATTCAATATCGTGTGAAAAAGCTCTTCGATATTGGTAAGGAAAAGTGTACATTGCAGTGTTACATGGCAATTCTTTTGAATCGAACTATTTACACGAAACCCGTTCCACCCGTATCACCTCGACGTCCGTCGTTCCACAACTGAGCCATTTTACACATTGCCCACCGATGTATTTCTGAACCAATTCGACTTCCTCCAAGAAGCTTACCAATTTTAAAAAGGCCGGCAACGCACTTGCGAGCCCTCTGGCAATGTGAGTGTCTATGGGCGGCGATATCACGCCGTACTCGTACCCTCAGCGAAAATCAACCTCTTCAAAATGACACACATGACACAATGTATGAAAATAATTAACTAACTGCATAGAATAACTGATTTTTAATTGGCCGTTGAGTGTATTGTTGTGTATGTGATGTAAATAGTTACCGCATTGGAGTAATCTGTGATGTAGTTTTTTGTTAACTAAATAACCTTGAAATATTATCTATTCTATCGCTATATATATCGGGAAATAATAAGTTCGCCTTTATATATTTAGTTTTATGAATGAGGTTACAACTACGTTACTATATAGAAGAACTACTGTATTAAAAGTTCGATGACAATAACAAGTGAATAAGAGATTCTCATAAATAATGTTATCTAATCTCTTCAATAAGAGATTGAAAAGTTATGTTGTATTAGCGTTATAAGAAACCACTGTAATATGACTGCATTGAATATGCATTTTAATCTTCAATATCCCGACTTGACCTCTTTACATGGTAAACTAGGTCTCTCCTACAATATTGTGAAGGCAACATGCGCATGGTGTTACTAAAATAAAATAAGATTCTGGTATGAATCGAAGTTTTCCTA
The DNA here is from genome assembly GCA_905332375.1 of Pieris macdunnoughi. Taxonomy (NCBI): domain Eukaryota; kingdom Metazoa; phylum Arthropoda; class Insecta; order Lepidoptera; family Pieridae; genus Pieris; species Pieris macdunnoughi. The sequence continues at coordinate 1,503,400 of CAJOBZ010000039.1, forward strand.
TACAAATTTGTTATGATTTGATTTGGATTGTGTTGAACTAATTTGTCTTTCTATGTGTGCAATTAACAGTTACTTAAGTTTGGATCGTTAGGAACTTAAAAGATCGTCAGAATATGTTGCAGGCTGTTGACATATGTTACAGGCCGATCAGCGATCGTTCACGAGTATTACATAAGCACTATAGAGGTCTTTGATTTTCTTATTTGGTGATTACGTCAACAGTTATTATTGACTTTGACATATTACCCACACAATGGTCTATGCTTGAAAACGAAATGTATTTTCGAGGATCCTAGCAAGCAAGTAATACATAACGAATTAACGTCTTACTAGCTGACTGTTGCTAGGCTTTTGGCCAGGACAAGACGGAAGGGCTTATTAACATAGCAGCAAAAAACATCGGTTTACGTCATATCCTCGAACATAACCTAATATACTTGTTTAAATATAATTATTTGTTAACAGTGACTACAATTTAGGTAGTGTATATGAAGTGTGTTTATTTTACCTTCAATCAGTTTCAACCATGGATAATTTTAGCCAGAAATTTATATCTTATAAAGTTGTTTCGTGGGAAGGAAAAACAAACCGTCAGTGCTCTAGTGCTTAGGCCACAGGGTGCACTTACTGGTTCGTTAGAGACACGACCCCGTTACTTTCGTGTCCTCGGCCGAAAACTTCCTGTAAGAAAAGGGCAGTCACTTGACTAAATATAAATAAGTACATAGCTTAATAGAAACGTTTTAATTGTCCGTATGAGTGAAATCATAAAATGTCTGCTTCGAAGATCGGTTCATGCAAAAATTAATACAAAGTCTTTTTGCTGACATATTGTAATGGATTAACTGCATTAAATCTTGTTACGGCATACTTGAACGTCATCCGTAGTTTATTTGTTTAAATATAATTATTTTGTAAAGATTGAATCAATTTTATCCTTAGGTAATTGTAACTGATACAGAGTTTATTCACTTTACCCTTACAACTCACATTCATTACGAAGTTAGAGAGCGCCGTGATTCTTGGCTAAATCACATTTAAAAGCAACATTTATGTTACGTGAGAAGGAAAGAAACCGTGAGTACTCCAGATTGACTAGGCCAAAGGCGTGCATGATGAAGGTAATACGTTAGGACATACATCAACTGCTGATTTCATTCGTATCCTCACGAAAAATTGCGCTTTCTAATATACAGTTAAACAGTAAAAATATATATTGTTTAATAAACAGTTTTAATTGTCCGTTGATAAACTATAAAATCTGCTTCAAGTGGAAGGATTTGTAACTATGTTGTATACTAGTACATAAAAATGTGAAATACTAAATAATTTACACTAAAAATAAAAAATAAATACTAATAATTAATCGGCAAGCCGGTTGATTCCTGTTATACAGCTTGTCTTTGGACATAGGCCTCCTCTAAGGGCTCTGTTCTCTCACTCTTCTCTGTTTCTAGCTTTACGTAGCCACATAGGGCCAGCTGCTCTTCGTACATCATCTTCCCATCTTTTTATTTGTCTTCCTCGTTTTCTTTTGTCATTGCGGGGAAGCCATTCCGTCACTTTCTTCGTCCAATTTATCTTTATCTTCTCTCATAATGTGTCCTGTCCATTTCCATTTCAATCTTTTACTAGAAGTAACAGCATTTCTAAACGTTGTCATGTCCTTTATTTCTTATAGTTTTACTCTATCTTTCAATTTCAGACCTTGAACACTCCTTTCGATACTATTCTGACATACCTACTTTTAGTTTGTTTTCTTGTTTATCAGTGCGTGACCAGGTTTGACATGCGTATATCAGGCATCAAATACTTTTCACTTGTAAAACATTTTCAAGTTTCTGTTTTTCATTATTTCTGACAGTGACCAGTATCTTCTCCAAGTATTTGTAACTCTATGGTCCAGTTCGTTGCCCATGCATTCTTTATTAGCTATCTAATGTCCTAAGTAGACATACTCATTTACATAATATATAAACAATTAAATAATGCATAAATGTTTCTGTGCAAAAAAAATGTCAAAGTCAAATCTTTATTGCATTCCTTATGTTCCTACTTTACAGGTGACATGTTATAATTTTGTTAGAATAAGGGTTAGGCACAGCAATTTTGTGAGAGGGCTTGCTTTATTATAGTTAATTCTAACCTTACAAATTTTTAATCTTTTAAGTAGTTACATTATTTAAAAAAAAATGTGTGTGTACAAAGTACACATTTCAGAAGTGAAACTTCTTTGTAAATTAATTATTACTAAGGTAAAAGCCCCAATAGATTATCATTATTTTCTTTCTTCTTTAATTATTTTTATTATCAGTAAGAAAATTGTAAATACTGTATATCCCTCCATGTATTTGTATATCTATATTCACACTGCACACTATATTCGTGCTAATGTTAATATAAATAAATAGAAAATCTGCGTATACTGCACAAGACGTTATGCGACAGAATTGCCATCTAAAGTTCTAATATGTAACTACTAAACGAATAAATCAACCAATAGCGAAATATAATCTCTATCTCAATCTTTCTCACTATAGCTCTCTCCCACCTCTCGCTCCATGACACTGTGCGTGATGCGACGTTCGCTCTATCTCACTCTCTCTCTCGATCTTTCTCACTTGCTTGCTCCCTACTCTCGCGCCATGGCTCTTTGCTTCATGCTACGTTCGCCCTTTCTCACTCTCTCTCAATCGGTTTCAATCGCTCTCTCCCTTTTCTTCGACAAAAACGCTGCACATCTTCGTGACGCTAATATTATTATTGCGTTTCATCCGTAAAAACTTTACCCTCATTAAGAAGTTTCACTTCAATAATTGTAGCACAAGATAAGATTATAAAAGCCAAAGAATGGAATAAAAATTTTCCTAGTGGGAGTGCCACGCTGTTGCCTTCGAGCTTCAGCCAAATGGGCAGGCACGACCGGGGCCGTACCACTGTCTCTCAGAAAACCGGCGTGAAGTGATGCAATAGGTTCGCCTTATTGTACTCGCGTTTCGTGCGGTGAGAGACATTCCCGGAGCCCATCCCCCCTACAAGAAATATGAAGGTGCAGAAAAAACAGAATCTACCCCAGGGGGGTACCACACGCGCGTCTGGGCGTCCAACACTGGGACACTCAGCACCCGGTGGTGGACGCACAGGCTGCCCTTTGTATTCTGTGGGGGGCAATTCTGCGCTCAACAAAATCAGAAATTCAACAAGGCACCCCCGTCCACACTCGTCGTGGACTTCACAAATGTTAGGGGGCTCAATTCTAACATCAACGCTATCCACTATAATTTAGAGACTGCGAAGCCGGCCTTGCTCTTTCTTACCGAGACTCAGATATCCTCCTCGGCTGATACTTCCTACCTCTCCTACCCGAGGTACAAATTGGAACATTGATTTGTGCCGCGGGCGGGAGTTTGCATGTACGTCAGAGAGGATATCTGTTCTCGTCGCCTCGGGACGCTTGAAGGAAGGGACCTCTGGCTGCGCTTAGACTGCGATGACCATCCGCGATTCTACGCATGCCTGTATAGGTCCCATAGCGGAAATGCCGAAACTGACCGACTCATTGAGCACATCCAAATGGCTACAGATTCCCTGCTCGAAAGGGTTCCTACCGCTGAAATCGTGATACTTGGCAATTTTAACGCCCACCATGCCGATTGGCTCGGCTCAGAAACCACCGAACATGCGGGAAGATCCTTTCACGACTTTGCTATAGCTTACGACTTGACGCAAATGGAATACCAGATGTGGATGGTCATAAACCCTCTTTGTTGGACCTTCTGCTGACTTCACATCCGGAGAACTACCAAGTCTCTGTTGATCCGCCATTGGGTTCATCAGATCATTGTGTGGTCCGGAGCATTGTGCCGTTCACGCGCCCTCTACGGCCCAGCTTCGCGGGCTGTCGCCGCGTATGGCACTATAAGTCAGCAGATTGGGATGGGATGCGGTCTCTTTTTGCGTCCTATCCTTGGGGGCCCATTTGCTTTTCGTCGAGTACTCCAGATGCCATCGCTGACTCTGTCGCCGAGGTGGTCCTGCAGCTGTCGATGAGTACCGGAACAAACTTGTGTCTGAAGTCGAAACTCTTCTGCGTGGAGTCTCGGACTGGGGTAGACTAAATCTAGTCCAATTTAACCCCAAGAAGACACAAGTATGCGCGTTTTCCGCTAAAAAAACTCCCTTTGTCGCTACTCCCCTCTTTGAAGACACTCTCCTTAAAGCCTCGCGAAAAGCAAAGCGAATACTGGGCGTTGACATATCGAATAACGTTCAGTTTCGCGGTCATCTGGAAGGAAAGGCTAAATTAGCCTCAAAAAAGCTTGGTGTGCTCAGCAAGGCGAGACGGTACTTCACTTCGGGCCACCGCTTGCAACTCTATAAAGCGCAAATTCGGCCTCACATGGAATACTGTTCTCACCTCAGGGGTGGAAGCTCCGCAGTACCAGCTCCTTCTACTTGACCGTATCCAACGAATTCGAATCGTCGACGACCAGTCACTCTCCGTGAGGCTTGATCCCTTGGCGTTGCGTAGAGATGTGGGGTCTCTCTGCATCTTCTATCGCATTTACCATGGAGAGTGTTCAGAGGAGTTGTTCGGTCTAATACCTGCAGCTGAGTTTCACCATCGGACGTCAAGGCAAAATACAAAATACCATCCGTATCACCTCAACGTCCGTCGTTCCACAACTGAGCGTTTTCTAAGGCAGTTTTTGCCGCGCACCACCACTACGTGGATCCAGCTGCCCACTGAAGTATTTCCGAACCAATTCGACTTAGGGTCCTACAAGAAAAGAGCGTACCAATTCTTGAAAGGCTGGCAACGCACTTGCGAGCCTTCTGGCATTGTGAGTGTCCATGGGCGGCGGTATCACTTAACATCAGGTGAGCCTCCTGCCCGTTTGCCTCCTATTGCATAAAAAAAAAACTTTTATTTTTCAGCGCAAAGGAATCAGTCACCCACGTACTTCTGGAATACGTGGCAATGGCTCCCCAACAAACGTTCAAAGCCTGCGTAGTGCCCAGAAAACTTCTGAGTTTCTGGAAGGAGCTAGACTGGCTTAATTAGCCAGGACTTAACGCACAAAGGCCCAAATGGGCTTTTACGTGCGCCCACACTACACACGTACCATTATGATTTATGATGCTACATTATCCCTAATGGACCATATTTATTTCCAAAATTTTAAAGAAATTGTATAGTGCGAAGCCGGGACAAGTCTCTATTTTGTAGTTATAATTTTTTTATTTCATTTGGTCGTATTTTAATAAAGCACTATTTATTAAAAAAAAAACAAAAATACACGAAGATGCTAAGTTTTAGAATATTACTATTAGAATAGCTGAATCATTTGACGGAATCATCCAGATACCAAAGAATGTGTACACAAAAGAAAATTCATAACGAATTGTAATTTTTTTTACCATCAAAACAATGTTCCTGTTTTGTCTCCAAAAAGTTAGCAAAGTTCGTAAATCGTTTATACAACATCTCGTTATAATAGGATTTACATCAAAATACAAACCTTCTTTTCAAGTACACTATGTTTTTTTATTAATCCATTAAAGTAATTTAATTATTCAATAATCATCATGTAATATTTTTTCCAATACACTATACATTATGCCCATGAATATGATATGTGTAATATAATGCAAGTAAAGAAAAACCAGAAATGAGATATTAATTGCTTGTAAACAATTGAAATTTAAAAGTTCTTTTATGTGCAAATATGCGAATGTTCAGTGCAGTAATTGGTCCCGGCTGGTTAGACGTCACGGAGCCCTTCAGAATGCTAATTCGAGTACTCATGTCAAAGGTCATGCATATTAATGGAAGGTTAATGCAATTAAATCCCGTACAGGAGTGAAAACGAAACATTTTTATTAAGCGTTATACGTGTACTTCATGGTCCTTTAATTTGAACATCATTTATTTTAAGAGTGGGTTTAAGGGTTTTTATATAATAACTTTAACTTTAGTACTTCAGCACGAAGCAATAGTGGCTTCAGCGAGCGACTCTCATCCCTGAGGTCGAGGTTCGATGCCCGGCTGTGCACCAATGGACTTTCTTTCTATGTGCGCATTTAACGTTCGCTCGAACGATGAAGGAAAATATCGTGAGAAAACGGCTTGCTTTAGACCCATTTGGGTCAAAGACGTTTAAGGGTGATCACCAGCTTGCCTATTAGATTTTCAAATAATCATGAGGAAACTGGCATGTCCAGAGAGCAGACCAAAAAAGTCAGCGGTGAGTGTCAGGCACAAATTACCTACTTCCTTACTTATCCCTACTTTTCTTTTAGAAAAAAACCAAATGATCACAAAAGAGATACACTAGAAAAAACACAAATGAATAACATCTGTCTTATAATATCATCGTCAAGGCGGAATACAAAATACCATCCGTTATACATCGTGACGTCCGTTGTGGTGATCATCCACATCTGATTGCCTTTACTAAAAAACAGGATTAAAAAGAGTAGCGGGGTTTTTAGCCAGTTCTCTCACTATTTGAGAACTCTTTAATATGTATTCTTTAATGCCGAATCACAAGTGTACATTGTGTTTCACGCTGAATTGATTTTTGAATTTTTTGAATTTCCATGGCTGAATACAAAAACCAAAAAATGACGTCCGTAAAGAGCATACCAATTCTTAAAATGCTAGCAATGCAAGCCTTCTGGCAATGTGAGTGTACATGGGCGGCGGTATCACTTAACATCAGATGAGGCTCCTGCTCGTTTGCTTCCTGTTACATAAAAAAAAATATTGCTTATATTTTGAATCACAAAAAGTAAACAGTTTCAATTAGTAGAAAACCTAACCTACTGGAAGACATTTTTCTACGATGTACCAATTTACCGTGAGTTTTATCATCACTACTAATTCGTTATTCAAATCTTGCAAAGGACTCCCATAACGACTTAATATTCTGAAAAGTTTTAGGGGGACCTAGGTGTGATCTGAGTTTGCAATTACGGTCGAAATTCGGTTGTTGCGAAACAATTTTCATTAGAGAATATTATGTGACTGTAATATTAAGAGAACAACATGACCTCTGTTCGCGAACAACTTTGCTATTATTTCACAAATTACATACTTGTGCATTCATACTTAGTTTGTAAACACGACTTTCGTTTTGTATTTCGTTCTTCATTTAACTCGGGATTTTAAATTAAAAAGTTTAAGCGTTTTATAGTGGATTGCAGGAGTAAATAAGGTGCTTATTTTTGAGTAACGATAAGTGTTTTTGCGTGTATAGGGGAAAACATAGCGTTCCACCTTGATGTTCCACGACAGCGCTTTTTGAGACCCTTCTTGCTGTGCACCACCATTTTATGGTTCAGGTATTTCCAAACCGATATGGCTTAGGCCTTCAAGAGAAGAGCGTACCTTGAAGACTGGTAACGCACTTCCTAACACTTAACTTTAAGTGACATGGATGGAACGATATATGATAGTGAACAAAAGAATAGAAAAAAATGAATACAACTTTAAGAAAAATAACTAACATAACAGATGTTACAATAAAAATAAATAAACTCAAGTGGAAATGGGCGGGGAATATGGCAAGAGGAACGGAAAAGTGGAGCAAAAATGTATTAAACTGGTGCCCAAGGTACAGCAAACGACAAAGAGGGAGACAACATAGAAGGTGGATAGACCAAAGTAAAGAAATAGCAGATGGTACATGGCAGACAGTGGCAAATTGCAGAGACAGGCGGAATTTGGAGGAGGCCTTTGAGATGTATCCTAGTAGATCCTGAGATTTGTAATATGTGTTTTTAAATTATTCTAATCTAATGGCTATTCTGTAGGCCTACCGGTGTTGTAAACCAGTAACTAACCAGTTTCGGTTGAAAGATACTTTATTTCTCAGAATTACATTCACTTAGCGAGAAAATTTAGTGTAAGTTAGTTATGTACATCGTGTTATGAAATTATATGACAATAAACTATATAAAATAAAAATATTAGTTGCTGACAATATGTACAATATTTTTTACAAAAGTGCATGTAGGTCGCATCGATGTTACAACAGGCATCACATAATGAATAGTAATAATTTCTTAGACGCTCGTTCACAGACATTAATAAATGCTAGAAGGGCCTTTTAGATGTTTTGTAAACACACAGGTATTTATCCATTAATTTATAATATATATATACATAATGTATGTTGTTTTTTAAATTTTTAAAAAGGTTTTATTTTGATTAAACTGGGTGGCAATGTATTAAATATTTGTCCGCCTTGATACATAATATTAAGTTTTCAGTAATTAGTCCTTGGTTGTATTAAACATAATTTATCAATATTTCAGTTTAAAATGCTTGACTAAAATCAGTATATCAGACTCAAGACGTAAGCTTTAATTTCTTTATGCTCTCGAATTTTATTATATTTTTATCTCAATAAGGAAAATAGAAATAATATTAAAATACACCAATAGGCAGCGACCAACCGCCGGGAGCGTTTATTATTACAATCTCATGGCTATATTAATTTTGTTTCGTGGTTTAGGACAAACCTTCGTCGGCTTATGCTAATGCCCAGAAGCTGTTGTCTGTTTATTAATATCTTCTGTTTTCCTACAGCAAGTCTTAATTTTACCGAGTTTTAAACGAATTATGCTCGAATAATCATGTTTGTCTTCATTTGCATATTGTTAAAGGCCCGTAATGTGAGGAATATACTGCAATTTCTCCGTCTTTTGATTAAATTGTTTTTGAAGTGAAATTTCTTTAGGCGCATTAGGGAATTTTTTTACGGAAACGTCACGAAGATGTGCACATCTTCGTGACGTTCCGTAAAAAATCCGTTTCTGTCGAAGAAAAGGAAGAGAGCGATTGAGACCGATTGAGAGAGAGTGAGATCGAATTACCTTATAGAAATTCTACTTTTAAAATTAAAATTTCGTAAAGAGAATTTATGAAATATTAGTATTTTATATTTTATACAAAATAATTTATTGAAATCTCAAATGACGAATTGTAAATTAAAATGCTACGTGTTTTTATTATCGAATAAATAAATTTAAAAAATTAAATTTATAATTCATTGCATTAATTTTCAAAACATTAAATATTTTAATCACAGTTAAATTCATTAAATTCCTAACATATTTTCCTTTTTCCCTCCCTCTAAGTCTCGGAAATCTAAAATATTGTATAAATATGAACAAGACTTAAAAATTAGTTTGCCAAAGAAATTTCACTTGTGACATGTGTACTTTGTACGCACGTACTTTTTTATCATGGAAGGAAGCCTAATCGAAATGCATATTATGTTTACGGCAGATTAAATTTTTTTATTCAAATGACCGCGTTTGTACTTCAATCATTTTCCTAAATATATTTACTAACTACATTACATTATAAGTACACAATAAATATTATTATTTATTTATTCCTAAAACAATATGTTTGCTCAAAATTAAACCAGAAAATATTACCCACGTCACATCCGTAGTCAAGTTATAACAGGCAAATAAACAAGCAACAATAAAAAAACTATAACTAAATAGACTTAAACCTCATTAAGAGCATACTAAACAAAGTTACGGAAGTTGGAAGATTGTTGTACAATATATCAATATTTTCATCATGTTACTAATTAAGTTGTATGAGGGAGATAGCCTATTCCCTGGACCATTAAAAGTAGCAGATAAACGAGCCGTACGATCGTATAGAAGACTTTGTTTAACTCAAACTCAAACTCAAATTTTTATTCAAGTTAACCATGTACATTTTTAATCGTCAAGTTAAATTAATCGTACTTTTCATTTTTACTACCAGTTCAACAAGCGTAGATGCGGGTAAGAAGAACTGGCAAGAAACTTTCCACCAACACTTTTTAAATCGCCAAGTACTGTTACTACCAAATTGTTTGAACTGGAGCAATTCATGTATTCCAAGGATGAGGATCATGAAAGTAGTCCTAAAGTTATAAAAGCTATGTTGATTAATTTTCGTTTAACTGAGGGCTTTGAATTTATTTATTTATAATTCTCTAATTTCGCTTGGGGCTTTTTCGATAAAACGAATACAGTTGGTCCTTATAAGCCGAGTGGATTATCTTTTGGAACCTGGTTGGTCGTACACTCAAGTAAGTTCTATTTCGCTGTATCCTATACTGGTGAAAGTCACCATTTGTTTACAAAATAGTTTACTATTGATTGGACCATACAACAAGCTTCAAGAATATATTGACCAGATAGTGTCATAATATTTAATTCCTATAAACTTTTTCCGTACTGACTCCCTCGAGAAACACAACAATACCCTGAACAGCCCGATTCTGAAGCAGAAATATGGATTGAACCTCTACAGCACACCCAGGAAAAATGACCAACGACAAACAATGAAAGTAAAAGCTAATAGAACTCAATTTAGCCGTGTCTCATCACTAAACTGTCGGATTTTCTTTACTGCATATGCTGCAGAGCTTTGCCTATTCGTAAAATAGTCTCAATATGTGGGCCCCATTGGAGTTTACTATCTATTGTTATGCCTAGAAAAACAGTTTTGTCAACAAAGTTTATTCACTTTAAATTTTCAGGTTACCAATATCTCGCTTTACGCTAGTAGTTGTAAATCTAATACATTTTGTTTTATTCTAGTAACTCTAGGATTACAAAGAAAGGAAAATTTAGCTAGATCAGTAATAAAGTTAAATAATATTCTATACAAATAAAGAAAGTCAATGAAGTCAAGTTGGCTTTTTAGGATATCTCACTTGAAAGAGATCGTTACTGTTCGTGTTAAATCGTTAATTTCAATGGTTAACCCTTGCCAATGTGATCCCGATTTTGATGTTTTCAAGCCATCCCCATAACATCAGCGATATTGAGAGCACTTCATTGAAATTGCATACAGAAACGGCGACAACAGTATTGCTATAGAAAATTACTGAGCAGTACTGGCACCCATTAGCACGAACGTTTTGATGGGTTGGTATAAAATTCGTATGATTAGCTTTTGACAGCATGAAAGTTTAGCCATTTAAAACATTTATTATATATATATATATATATATATATATATATATATATATATATAAATTAAATATTTATATAACATTCCAAGGATTCTTTGAATTCCAATTTCTTACGCCCACGGGAACGACTTTACAGTACCAAAACGTAACTTATATTACGTTGACTTTCGGATTGAAAGTAATAAACGTGGGTTGCGAAGGCGTTTAAGTGAAATGAATGATACATAATACATATACATATACTATTAATATCAAACGTGACTAAATCCTACAGAATTCGTCCTATTGTAAGGAAAATCTTTCAATAGCCAGGCAATTTTATCATATAAACGTGGTTCATTTCTTGTCAGTTTTCTAACGGTACTCTCACTTAGGAGAAGCAATCAAAGTAGCCTCCACAAACCCAAAAACTGAAAGAATAACATGAGGAAACCATCATGTCTTAGGACTAAAAATCGACAGGCATAGGTTAATTTATTTGCCTTTAGAGCAGTGTTTCCCAATGTATGGCCCACGCCCCGAAGGGGGGCATTTCGAAAATGGACTCGACGTTTTTCATTATGTTTTAAAAATTTACTTACTGTGTTTTGTTAACAATTTCCTAGTAATTTCTTTCCTAAATTCTATCATTTGGGTTTCTTATGTGAACAATTCAATTTTAAATATTAAAAATTATGAATGTTGCGTGAGACAAAAATTAAACACTGCTTTAGAGGGTAATTCTTTAATATTGCCTTCAGAAGCTAAAAGCTATTCTAAAGTAATATGATATTCGTTTTCATAATTTAAAATCTACTCATTGGTTGAATGTGTAATGTGTAATATTTAATATTTTTATATTTTTATATTTACTAACACTTCTTCAAAAAAATAATCAAACACATACAAAAAAAAAAAAATTATGGATGCACGGGCGCCCTGTATCGCTAATAAGCGATCTCTTCCAGGCAACCCTAGTTAAAGAAAAACTAAAAAAAAAAACATGATTCGTGCGAGAAGTGCAGTAACAAATGTTATATAAAAAAATATATATATATACATAGAACCTAAATCTAAAATAATACAAAAAAAATAATAACAATAGACTAAAAACTTAAAAGCTAATCTTACAAATACATGGACAGCAAATAGTGATGTAAAAGGAAACATAAGATTTATACAAGTCACGATTGATCAGGATAGGATAAGGTTAAGTAATGATTTACAGAAGAGTTTTAAAAGATGACAGAGAGGTAGCCAATCGTACGGAGTCGGGCAGCGTATTCCACAACTTAATGGCGGAGATCGTGAATGAATTGCCTAAGAAGGATGAAGTGTGAGATGGAATTTCCAATAAACATCTATTAGAAGAGCGTAACATATAGTTAGAAGGACCTAAGAATTTAAAGTGACTTTTGAGATAAGAATATTTTTATATTTTTATATTTACTTGCACTAATGATTTAGTGTTGAAATTGTAAGAGCTACAAAACTTGACCAAAAAAACTATTACAATTCTTAAAAGGCCGGGAACGCATTCGCGACCCTTCTGGTATTAAAAGTGTCCATGGGCGGCAGTATCACTTAATATCAGATGAGCCTCCTGCCCCCTGCTCTATAAAAAAAAATTGCATGAGGTACGACACTTCATACATTAATATATTCTATAATATATATAAATATATTCACTATTAGTATAATATATTATATGTAGGAAGAGAAAGTTATATAAATAAACACCCCAAAGCTTATTTTCAATAAATTGAGTCTGATATAGCCAATTAATTCGTAAATAAAAGCTTCAATTTGTACGTCTGTCCATAGAGACCGCATATTTGACTCTAATTTATTGAACATTCGCTATTCGTTTGACTTGTTCAAACACGGTATTTCATTTCTAAGGATAGGTTCACATTGAATTTTAAATGTATTTTACTTTATAAAGTGTACTAGTATGAATATTTCCCAGAGTTATTCGAATACATATTTAATTTATTTTCGTTAAGACCTACTCGGATATCTTACTGATTTAATAATTTTAAATATGTACTACATTTAATAGAAAAAGTCTTCAATGTTGGTGAATAAAATACATTCAGAATCCGGATGGTATATTCCACGTCGTTGTTGACATCCCCTGGTGACGCAATTCACGATTTGGGTCGTCGTTTCTTGTAAACACAGCAGAGGACTAGAACTCTTTGCCCCCTTCCATCTTCTATAGACAGCATCTTCTGGACAGGCGTACCAAATGGACCACATCTCACTTAACATCAGGTGGGATTATGGCCAGAAGTCTGTCCTGTTCTGTATAAATTAAAAGTTTATCTAGATATTTCTAGATCTCATATATATCGTAGAAGCTTTGGCGACTCTGTCAGTAGTCCAGTTGTTGTAGTTGCGAATCAGTTTTTAATGTTCAATTTATAAGCATATTACGATCTATTATGGCCAATGATATTAATTAAATAATAATAATAATAAAAGCCCTTTATTCGCTGACCTTGTTAACTTACATGCTATTCTTATTTAACAGTAGCAATCTTAAATCTAATTTACATAGCGAAAATAATAATATATTAGCAACCACTTTGGTCAGGTTGTCTGTAGACATAGGCCTCCACCAATTGTTTCCACGTCTCTCTAACCTTGGCAGACCTTCTCCATCCTTTTGGTAGATCTTCCTCGCATTTTTTAATTTGATTGATATGAATTATATGGATTTGAATGTCGCCTACTCTACCAACTACTGACAAGGTTTTACGGACTGAATTAATGTTATCTTTCCTAAATCATTTTTATAGGCAAAATATGGTGAATCAGCCCTCTGTGCACACGCCGTCAATCTTTGATTTTACACGTATATGTGAAGGTATAAAAAATCTAATAGGCATAGCCGTTGTTTGAACGCACTTTAAGGTTGGAGTGGCGCGTTAACTACACTGCCCGCACTCATTTATGGTTAAATATCGAAAATTGGCAATATCATCACGCACTCTCATTATCTCGACGGCGTTTCACAGCCGAGCGTTTTTAAGTTTTTGCCGTGCACCACCACTATGAGGAACCAGCTGCCCGCTGAAGTATTTCCAAACCAATTCGACTTAGGGTCCTTCAAGAAAAGAGTGTTCCAATTCTTAAAAGGCCGGCAACGCACTCGCGAGCCTTCTGGCATTGAGAGTGTCCATGGGCGGCTTAACATCAGGTGAGCCTCCTGCCCGTTCGCCCCCTGTTCAATAAAAATCAAACTGGAGCAGTATGGGGCAGGCAGAGAAGACGAAATAAAGGTAATTATGACAAATGAATGAAACTAGTGAAGTCTTTGTCATTATCGACGCATGAATGGAAAACGAATACTAGACTTGTAACCTAATATTTGGAATATAAAATAATATCAGTGTTGGTTTAGTGGCTTCAACGTCCGACTCACACCGTTCGATCCCCGGTTGTGCAGCAATGGACTTTCTTTCTATGTGCGCATTTAACATTCGCTCGAACGGTGAAGGAAAACATTATGAGGAAACCGGCTTGTCTTAGACCCAAAAAGTCAACGGCGTGTGTACACAGGAGACTGATCACCTACTTGCCTATAAGTTTTTTTTTATATTTGGTAAAATATATAATATAAGGTAAATAAAACCTCTGAGGCAAAAATAAATATTTAAAAAAGTCAAAAGGTCATTTACGTTATAGAGCAAGCTTGATTCAATTCTCTATGGTATTGTCATGGGTCCAGACACTATATTCGTATTAATTGGACGACAGTATGGGAACGAATAGCAGATTAAAGCTGACAATTGTAGGAATTTCCTTTGTGCCAAGGTATGTCTAACAAATCCCGGCGATGAGCGGCAGATGAAAAATAATATGGATTGTTTGTGTCGCGAGGACTTGTGATGAATAATTGGGGTGATTTTTATTTGCCCTTTTATATTACACTTTTTATTCCAAGCCTTTATTGAGGAATATTATTGTTAATGTGGTTTTAGAAAACTTTTGATAATTTATAACAATATATTTTATATTATAATCTCGTAGGATTTGATTTTCCGCTTCTTTTGATGGACTGGTGTATATATACATCATAGAATTACTCTATTGTTTTTTTAAAGAAGTTAGATGCCGACTAATCCGGAACTATTACTGTTCACAGGTGCGTTCAAGCTCAAGCCAGTCATCTTTATTTATTTATTTACACTTAATTAAAGGTAATTAAGGAAGCATACACATAAAAAACCAGTTACATAAGTTATTTGGCAACGGGCGGCCTTATCGCTAGCGATTTCTCCCAGGCAATCCTAGTATGAAAAAATAATAAAATATTTAAAAAAAAAACACCTATAGAGGGCTAAGTACAAGAAGTGCATTACAAAAACTAACATAAAATAACATGTAACGCTAACAAAAACTAAATTAAATTAAAGTGTTAAAAAAAAGGTAAAATCTAATCGTAGGGTTAATGATTCACAATTAATATATATAAGTAACTAATTACGAGGCAGAAGACAAATACTCGAAAAGAAGATCTTTTTTGTTAGAATATAAAAAGCATTTTTATTTAATCATCTCTGTATCAATTTTATTAGTATCATCATCTGTGTAGATCTAATTTTAATAGTAAAATCAGTTCAGTGGTTTAAACAAAAATCACAAATAACCCCTTTATACGCAGTCTCTATCTAATAGAATCTAGTCTAAATCCCCCGTAATAAAGCGGCGTTTTTCAGTTCAAAGTACCCATATTCAGGCTATAATCTAAAACACAGCCAATTTAACCTTGATAGGCTACTTTTTAAGCTTGCAAATATTCCTTTGTACGTAACGGCAGCTGTACATTCATCGAATTCTCGGCTGAATAGCTTTGATTTTTATTTTTATTGGTAATTAAACAATTAAAGTGGTAGGTACAAAGGCCCTGTACCCTTTTGATAGGGAGAAATTTTATCCCCATTGAAGGCATTGTTGGATTTTAGGTCGTCCATTCAGTGTTGGAACGCTTCGTACCTTATTTGGAAAATAAAACTGTTCGGGTATTGGAATGTGTTTTCACACTATACACTAGGAATATTCCTAGCCTGTAGTATGATATGTAGACTCAGTGTCCGCACATATACATTAGTCCGTTGAGCGTATAGTTTGTAGTGTATTATTGTATGCTATGAAATCTTTTTTGAAATCGAAAGTTACGTAAATATAAATAATTCTTTATAATATTAATGTACATAATAAGAAAATATTAGGAATTTTTATATCTAAGAGTAGACGTGTGCATTGCGTAAGAAAAAAGTATGGCAGAGACATTTCTTTTTTAATTTATAACCTACTTTAACAAAATCGTTTTTTTTTGTGTATGTTCATATATAGGTGGGACCTGGATAGTCTAGGTGGGATCGACTTCCATAAAATAGCCAATAGTATCTCCATAGTTCTTTTATATAAATAAACTAATTAAATCTTTACACATAAATCTTAGCAATAAAAGACCAACCAATATAAATAAAATATTGTTATTTGATATTTTAAAGACTGATGGAACCCTCTAACAAAGGCGTCACCATCACGTGAATGTCGAGGCTATTCAATTTCTTGATACCACGAGCCCAGACCTCTTTAGGTCTGGGCCTCAGATATCTGAATCTGTTTAATGATTATTTTTCAATCAATTTTCATTCAGTCTAATAGTGCCTGACACACGCCGTCGACTTTTTGGGTCTAAGACATGTCGGTTTCCTCACGATTTTTTCCGTCACCGTTCGAGCTAATGTTAAATGCGCACATAGAAAGAAAGTCCATTAGTGCACAGCCGGGGATCGAACCTACGACCTCAGGGATGAGAGCCGCACGCTGAAGCCACTAGACCAACACTGCTTAATATATAGCCTAGACAAATTTAATAAAGCATTATTATAATAATACAAGCTAATAACAGACTCAACACTAATTACTGCTTAATCGATGATGACGTATATACATGACGCAATTTCGCATCTTAATTGCAATAGAAATTGTATTGTACGTATAATTAGAAAATGCATACAAAATTAAGCCTATGAAATTGTGAATACATAGTTACAAATATTAAACATTAAATGAAGGATGATGTCCAGTTTTGAAGTATTTGAAAAAAACCATCAGCAATTTGGACTCGTAACTCGTCTGGTGTGCCACCAAAAGTCAAAAAGCTGTACTGAAGGCATTTAGAAATCTCTAACAGTGGAACTATTTTACAAAAAGGAGCTACAAATACTGATTTAAAACTTATAAGTAAAAGCATTCTTGTCTTTTTTATTTGATTCTTTGCGTTTCGGAGAAGACTGCCAATACGCACAATACGCTGGCTACAGTCCCCCAGAAGGTTAAACATAGAAGTTCAAGGGTATTGACAGCGAAGTACAGGCTGTACGTTGTCACTACAAAGGACTACAAGTTGGCATACTAGAGTCTATATTTATATCGTACTCCTACAGCCAACTTAAATAACAAAAATAACTTCAAAAAACAACTATACTAAAGATATGGCCAAAAATGGATAATATTTACCAAAAAGGTGCAAACATTTATGAAACTTAGAAAGGAAAATCAATTAAAAAGTATTAGATACATTTAAGTAAGTAATACCTGATTTGGCTGTATTGTGTGATGGTGTAAAAGTGAGGGTATTTACGTAATGGTTTGTATGTGGGGTGAGCTCATGATTCTGGTTACTTAACACTATGAATATCTAATTTTTAGAAATTCTTTAGCGGCGCTGAGCACTTTTTATGGGTAAAAACTTTCAAACTTGCGTCAGGGTCACTATGCTGATCGAAAAAGCGTAAGATCGAGGGGAAGGGAGAGGAACTAGTATCTCCCCTTCTTTCTCCCCTCCCCTCTAGTGTCTGCTCTGTTACAGGGCGGCTGCGCGAATGACCGTGTGTGTTTATGTACAGGTCCCCACGCGTATCCAAGGATGGTGACAGCTGATTGCTTGACTGTTGTGTAGTAAATACACTGTTGTGTATTCGTAAATGTGAATTGTTTAAATTATGGAAATCGAACAAAGTGAATCTATTAATAAAAAAAGTGATGATGAAGTAGTGAAAGCAAATGAGTACGGTCTTTATTAGACATTTAAATAGGTTCGAATCAAAACTGTTTGTTTCTTACTTCAGTTATCATAAACCAATTGTATCAGTTGTAAAAATTTGCGATGATGATTCTGATAATAACGATGGTGTAAAAGTCGTCGAAATTATGGATGGAAGTTGATTTTTCTAAGAGGTAAAATTTAATGTAATATATAAATAACGATATAATATTATAAATAACAACATATAAATTGTCATATTTGTGTACGATAGCGCAATAAATAAACATTGTATTCTACCTCATAAATGATAGTACTTTTATACTTATAATTAAACACAACGTTAATATATGAAGTTTTCCTCTGCCGGCACTCCCGGAGTGCTCCCGTTGTTTTTTTATGTAACAGGGCAAACTGGCAGGGGTCTCACCTTAAGTGATACCGCCGCCGCACATAGACACTTAACTTTCAAGAGGGCTCGCAAATGCGTTGCTGGCCTTTAATAAGACACTGAGGATACTGCCACGGCCGTTGAGACCTTGTAAACATAATAACATAACATATATTTACACGATACCTGTATAGCAGACTGTATGGCGTCTATCACTACTATCCTTTAATGTACCCAACATTATTTGTCTTAGGGATGGTCTTCAATAAATTAGAAATAAGACGGGACTTCCAGTTGCCTACTACGTACTGAAAGTCTTAAGAGGTGTAGTGTGCAACCCAAGTGTACTCCAAGAACTGGGTTTCTTAGTACCTATGGGATATGTGCGACAGCAAAGGCCTAGGTTATTTGCGATACCAAGGGCAAGAACCAGTCTGTTGCACAGATCCCCGTTATCAAAGACGTTGCGCCTACTGAATGCTGTCTCCGACACTATCGACATATTTATATGTTCGCCGAGTGAATTCACAGTAGCGATATTGTGTATTTAATATTATATATGTACTTTATTATATTTATTAAATGTTTCTCGACACTATCGTATTGGCATACCCTGTAAGGATAATTTATGTGTTTCTGTAATTAATTGTTTTTTAAAACACCTTTAGTTACCTTAACTTAGATTAACTTAAAATCTTACTAAATGTATTATGAAACTGTTAATCCTCAACAACAACTGCGTAGGGATATGCTATGACCAGTATTGGGGATTTAAATAAAACAAAATTGATTTTTAATATTTAATAAAAATCTCTTTTGACTTGAACACAATCACTAAATTACAGACAAATGTGTAACATTGATTATTCGTTTTAACATCAGTCGAGCTTACAGTACGTACAAAATAAAAACTCGCTGATTAGAACAATTATAAATAATATAATACATTTATTATATAAAGCGTGATAAATAAAATATTTACAGTGTTTGATCACATTGATAATTTCATAGTGCCACGCCTTCTTAATGCTATATTGGTTCGGCATTATATGAAAGCGTAATATTTTTTACATCGTAATGTCGTGTGTATTAATTTACATAGTATTTATATCTACTGTAAAATCAAAATATATCCACTCAATTTATACCGCTTTGGGCGAATTATTAAACGTGGACCGTGAAATTTTATAATTTTTTATAAATTAACAGGAAATCCAGCAATACTTTCATATTTAATAAAGTTTTCCTGTAAAATGGTTACCATGGTAACAATGGTAGTATGATGATCCAAATTTTATAATTACGTTCACTTTCATATTGCATATATAATTTTATTTATAATTTAATGTGCTTCATTCAATACAAGATTAAATTCGCTTGAACTATCGTCTTTATTACTTTGCAATAAGGTGTATTTTACACAAATAACTTAATATAAAACACCAAATTTTTGTCGTATTGAGTAGGTTTATAAAACAACAAATAACTTTATTCAGAACTACTTCACACCAAGAGTATTTAAAATGGCAGCAATTGTATTTACATAACCATATATCTATTTACATAATATACAAGTTCCAACAACTATAAACAATTTCTGATACATCTACTTATGTTTAAGGTTTTGTTGGACCATAAGGTTTATTAAAAGTGCAAGCCTTAGTCAGGTAAAAATTACGCTTCATTTTTTGTTTCAGCTAAGGTATTCCAAGTCTCTCTTATATGTTTAAATTATTAATAATTTATTGTTTGATGAAAAGTTTTGGGTCGTAAACTTAGAAACTTATTTTTTGATGTTTTTAAAACAAACTGTTAATGGGCATTGTCTACGAAGTAATCTAGTATCTGTCATTTTGTTTGACATTTTATTTAAATTAACTTCACGCTGATATATAAAAACTATACCGATCTTACAGTCAATTACCTAATCTTTAAAAGCCACTTTAATATTTTTTTACTCAAAAAATTGTATTACTAAAACTGTATTTGTTACCTGAATGCGGCTTATATTTGTCAGCAAAGCACCAAACATATGTAAAAAAGCCGAAAATAGTAACGTGATTATATTTGTAGAACTATAGAGCCTTTAAACCAACGTCAAATGAACTGAACAAATTAAAGGTTCAGCCTTTCTGGTTTATCAACAATTACTGTTTCTATGAAACTTGCAATGGTTAACGTATACTTGCCTTTTATTTACAATATTTACACGGTCTTTAAGACAACGTTAGACATATTTTCGCTACTTGTTTGGAATGTCTATAAATATAATATACTAATGTCCAAATATATTTAAAAGAAATTTAACCGCCCGATAAGATAGTTTCACGACGGTAGATACAAACTTTCTAATGGCTATCAAAAATTATCAACGATGCAGAAATATCCCATTAAGAGTATGGAATATTAAAAGGAAATTAACTAATAATTTAATTTTTAAAAAGCTTACAATTTTGTAATATTATATACAAATGATAACATCAATTTTTTGCCCGCGTATATGTTTTACAATTCGCACTTATCTCATTCCGAAATCGATTTAGCGACTCACAGACTGTAACCTCTTTTTTTTCGTTTTTGAATCCAAATATTATTCAACTCTGTGCTAGGGAATCCAACGGCACCACCAGTTTTCCGTTTGAGTAGCTGAAACAAAGAATACTATTAATTGATTGAAGTTAAAAGTCATTCCGTTAGAAACCCAGACGATTGTAAAACAAAGAACGAATAACGAAATTAAATTACCTAACAATGTGCAAGTGTACTTGTGCAAAAATTTAGGAAAATACCTGTAAGGTATAGTAGCTGTTCTGGACTTAGCTCTGCTTGGCCTACAGGCTTCATCTGCAACCAAGAGAATTCTACTTCAGTTTAACAAAAGATCGACGACTAAAGCAACGAAAAATCAAATGAAAAGTATGTGTATGAAAAGTTGGAGAACATTTACTGTTTATCGACAGGGATTAATTAACTAGAAGTGCATGCTTCATTGTAGAGTAACGTAACAATACTTAAGACAAAGTTTGCAGAAGTAATATCTGCGATACCTTAATGAGAGAAGTTTGTATGGACTTTGTAGCGGTTCCTCCCACCGCATCTTTGTTAGGATTCGCTTTGGTTCTCGGGAGAATCAGCCAGTTTATGAGTTGATATAATGGATAGATAATTAAACAATCCATAATTTTGTTTAAAATTTAGGGCTTTGTTCCATTTATGGAAAGAATGACCAACGTGGACGCGCTCTGTTTTAAATTGTATTGGTTTTTGAATTTTGATTTTATATGAATCAGCTTCGGCGCCTACAGCTATGGGATATCTTTTAGAGTGGAAGTGAAGTGTTGCCTTACCATTGACCGGCTAACATCGTTGGGAGAGGCACGCATCGCATTTGACGGGCTCAGGTCTTCGCTTGCCTTGAGAGCCCTGCGATCCGGATTTACGCCGGAAAGTGTACCTAACGAGCAGACCTGAAATAAAACGGCGTACCGTTAACAAAACAAACAAAATACAACGAGCGCGTCCAAACGAAATACGCCCCTGGGCAGACGAAAGCGGACGAAAAAGATTTCATGACTCGATACCACTAGGATTCATTTGCGTTTGTAGGAATGTAATGTATGTGGGATTTTTCGAGTAATTGGAGTGTTACTAAGTATGTACTTGAGCTAAATACAGAATGAATGAAATGTTTATGAACAAAACAAAATAATTATGATTTACACTTGTAAGTGAGGCATGGTTAAGAGAAATTAAAATGAGAGCAAAATAAAGGAATTGGATGAAATCGTTTCAACTCACCAGTAAGGCCGGCTTTGTTAATGCTGTTAGAACTTGAAAAACCAGATATTTTTTTCCATGCTTTCTTATTCCAAAATCCTGTTGACTTTGCGTCACCACAACTTGAGCTGCGAGGTGAAGGAATTTCTCTAGGGCATCGTAATTGACAATCGTCAACGCCTAAAATTCGAACTCCTGCTCCGCGGGTTCCATAGGCCACAGCAGGTAAATGGGGCACAGAGCCAGTGGGTTTCCTTCGCAAGCTACCTACATAACTAGCACCACTACTACTTCCACTAAAACCGCTGTCTAAATCTGGAGGATTACAACTTGCTGGTGATAGTAGTTCATCCGTAGGCCCCACTCTCAATAGTTCCTCTATATTGTCTCTATCTTCAGCTCTTTCTGAGTCAGGTGACTCGCATTCAGGCATAAGCATAGCTTCTACACTTAAGTTTAACTCCCCTAATATTCTTTTATGTCTTGATTCTACTCGACGTACTTCTTCTTCGACAACACTTCTGTCAAGAGAAATAAGAGATTGTCTTGGAGCGTGTCTATGTTTTGGACATGTTCTTGAACCGTCTGTAATTTCTTCGTAAATATTTTCCTCTGTACCATATCGTGTTACGTAATTATGGCGAGCGGATCGCTCTCTCGGTAAGCCGCGTCCACGCTGTCGATTCGCTTTTCTCGACGACGATGGCATTGATAAATGATGGTCATAATAGGCGTATGAATAATCGACGGGCTCAAATCGCTCCATAGTAGCAGCAATATTGCTACGGTTCCATGATTGCGATGGTTGATCGCGTAATAAATTTATACCGGCGAGTCGGGCGGGTAAAATTTCATCAAGATCACGTGCACATCGCTCATCGAGAGATTGCGCACCATCGTCTTCTTCTCGCCTGTGTTTTCTATGCGGTCTGCGAGTTGTTTGACTACAGGGATGTCCTCTATCACTATCTGAGCCATGCTCATGATAGTCTGGTGTATGACTCCGATTAAATTCAAAACGATGCTTATTACAGTCACTTGTGTGATTAAAGTTATGTCTCAGACTGTAGTTTGAATTACCTTCATAATCTGAGCGATCATAACAAGGGCTATCATCAGCATTGCTACTATGGGCATGTGGACAGTCTGCCGCAATGCCCGATTCCGATGAGGGATAGTCGTGTACTTCGGCCGTAGTGAAAACTCTTTCATCCGGGCGAGCCGGTTCTGACACTGCATGTCGATGATGAGGTCGGGGCCTTGTGTTTTCTCTGCAGCTCGCAAAGGTCCTCTGCAGAGGCGTTTGATGAGAATATTGTAGACAACGAGAGTTGAACACCGCCTCCCCAGACTCGTCGGGGCTCGGCGGCGCACTGCGTGATTCCATGGCTCATCCTCTCATGTCAACATGTATACCTGTAAAAACAAACAACTAATCAGTAAAAATAAACAAAAAAGAAAATGTAAATAAAATTTTGCAATACTGTAAGTAAAAGCCCGGGGGCATTGAATCCGAAATTACAAGCCCCTGATAAGGGTAGGGTAAGTGACGATCAACACGGCAGCCGACGTCGATATATCATCATCAGTCGCCGCGTAATAAATTGGGGCTTTGCTCCGTGTTTATTGTTGCATATTGCACAAATAAAAATATTGAATAGAACATATGAGAGGTCACTATGTTCGTATGCCTCTATGTGCAATTTTGTTGGATATAAAACAGACAAGAATGGTGAATAGGCAATTGAAATACGTGTATTTCAGTCAGTAAAAATAAATGAGAGGGGTTTATGAAAATTATGCAAAGTATAATGATAACAAATCTTATCATAGAATAATACCGCATTGCAATTTTATTGCGATCTCGCTTAAATTTATTGTACGCATTCCAGACCAATTTATTACGATAACGATAATAAGTGTCCGTGAACTAGACGCCGAGGGAGCGGGGTTTACCCTCGAGTGTCGCCCGTTGTCATGACAACGGATCTGTTCCCGTGGTATTGTGGCGCTTCCGCCCAATATTCCTTGCATCTAAATCATCATCAACGTTGGGAATAAGGGCCCGTTGACCGCTCGCAATGACAATTTGTTGTAATACACTGAGATTTCTCGGCCCAATAAAGACATCCTATCAGGGATATGGTACACTTTCTAGAACTTTTTATGAACATCTTGTCTTATTATAAATTGTAGCTTTATAAGAGAGAGCTTTATATTTATTTCTCAACAACATCTTAGAACTGTAAAAATTATAGGAAAGATTCAAGATATTTTTGAAATAACTAAATTGAAAACGTTACTTAAAACAGTCGTTTCATAATCTTTTGTTTTACATTTTCGTGGTAATTATTTAATTTTATTGCGGACTTTATAGCTCCGTGCCGCGGAAGACCACCTTGGTTAATTTGATAATATTAATTTATTGGTTGCCTTCCAAAACCAGCTACTTTGGTAAATGTTTTTATTGAATTAAGCATGATCTATAATTAAATTTTACTATTATAAGATACAACCTTGGGGACGTGGACTTATTAAGGATTCGAACGAGAATGTAAGTGCGTGCTCCTATGTCACCATGCCTCCTGCTGATAGAGGACAAATCTTTGTTTTTAATTTATTTTTTATTATTTATTACTTAAGATGTCATGTGGAACATGGTGTATTGGTTGCAGCTCCTTACAAACGTTGTGTAAAACAAAAGACTTGGCGATTAAAAAGAGTGGCGGAGAGTTTATTGCCAGTTCTTTTCTACCGTTCGACGCCGTTGATTTGAGAACTGGCAGTAAATGTAAAATTAGGAGTAAAAATCCTATTTCGCGACAGCGACTATGTTCATGTGTATTAAAAAAAGTGCGTGCGTACAAAGTACACAAGTCAGAAGTACTTTGGCAAACTAATTTTTAACTCTTGTTCATATTTATACAAATCTAAAACTTTAGATTTCCGAGGCTTATAGGGAGGGAAAAAGGAAGATATGTCAGGAATTTAATGAATTTAATTGTCATGAAAATATTAAAAGTGTCGAAAATTAAAACAAATAATAAAATTAATTCTTTTAATTTACTTCTTCGATAATAAAAACACGTGGCATTTTAATTTACAATTCATCATTTGAGATTTCAATAAATTTTGCATAAAATATAAAATACTAATATTTCATCAATTCTATTTTCGAAATTTTACTTTTTAAAAATAGAATTTCTCAATCGCCCTCTCCCTTTTCTTCGACAAAAACGTTGCACATTTTCGTGACGTTCCGTAAAAATTTTACCCTCATGCGCCTAAAGAAGTTTCACTCCAAAAATAATACTTATTTAACTGACACTTATGAATCATAGCGTTGTGATAAAAGTATGTATTTGTAAACACAGAATATTATTAGAATGCGATATCAGCAAATTTTGTCTCCCCATCCACCCTCGCCATATAGACAAGTTATGAGACTGGTTTGGGGTAAAAATATGCAATATTGCTTTTCAAGTCACATTCACGATCGAATATATTTTAAACATCGCTTGAACTTTCTCTTATTCAATTCTACGGATTCTAAAAAATATTTTTTCGGAGAGCCCTTAAAAAACGCCTCGTAAAATTTACAAGTGGTTACTAGGTTTTGGCCTCAGATTTCTGTATCTGTTTCACGATCATTTGGCAATCTAATAGGCAAGTAGGTGATCAGCCTTCTGTGCCTGACGCATACCGTCGATTTTCTTGGTCTAAGTCTAAGGCAAGCCGGTTTCTTTCACCGTGCGAGCGAATGTTAAATGCGTAAATAGAAAGAAAGTCCATTGGTGCACAGGGATCGAACTTACGAGCTCAGAGATGAGAGTCGCATGCTGAAGCCACTAGGTCAACACTGCTCTACAGAATGTTTTACTAAACTAAGAAATAGTGAAGTGTATAGGCAAGGTAATTTTTTAATTTATAGAACAGCGGGCAAACGGGCAGGAAGCTCACCTGATGTTAAGTGATACCGACGCCCGTGGACACTCTCAATGAGACTCGCTAGTGCGTTGCCGTCCTTTTAAGAATTGGTACACTCTTTTCTTGAAGGACCTTAACTCCAATAGGTTCGAAAATCGAAACCTGTTACTATATACAGAACATTTTTATCACAGTCGAATTTCACTCACGACTTTTGAAAATCGCTTAAATGCGGCAAGACTTAAATATTTTACTTAAGCTTATTCCTTCGGGATTTTACCGCTATAATAAAAAAACAATCAATCATAGCTTGATAAGATAATGAGGCGCGTTTATATTTTTATGCACCCTCCGTTTATTTAATGAAATGGGAATTTGGGGCACGCAATGGTCTATAAAATACATATTTAGAATATTAATAATATGTTTCCGCTACAGTAGCTCCGTTGGTCAAATTAAATACGTTTAAACATATATCAAAGATTACATTTTATGTTAGACTATTACTGTTTATTTTAACTAGTGTTGGCTTATGCTATGGATTATGGTAACGCAACGTTCCCTTCCATAAGAAGTTATCACTTCAAAAAACATCACAAAGAAATACGCGGGCTAGGACTTCTTATTAATGTGTGTTTTATTATACGGTACAAATTTAAAAGCCTTTTATTGTTTTGAATTAACCATGGTTGTGAATTTATAATTATTATGTTAAGTAGATGATCAGTCTTTTATAATGCTATTGTTTCGCTGAGAATCGAAAGAGGAAGTGTCTGATAAATTGTTAACTATTCACATATTTATTACATAATACCACTATATTGTCTGAAACAATTTCCAGTAAATATCAATAAAAACTTATAATGAGCCGGTAAATAATATGATACGGTCGAGAATTGTATTTTTTACAATGGACGTAATGAGAGCGTGCGTGTCGAATGTCATCTTGCTGACTCACTGATTGATTTCGGCTCTTTTGTGTTGGCTTTTGTGCCGAAACCATCATTATAAAATGTTACTAGTATTATATATTAGAAACAAAAACCTCGGCGATACTTTTATCGTATTATTTGAGATCGAGGAAGCCGAAAGAATAAAACTTCAGGATATATTAAATTCGAACGGTGCCCGTATGAACCACGAGATCAGTCGTCAAACTAGTATAAACTTTAATACTAATACCTCTTAAACTAATATGCAATATACACACGCAATTGTGTCCCTACACTTGTTTATTAACGTAAATACTTATTATTTTATAGATATTATATCCCATAACAATATTACTTAATTCTCGTTTATTAAAGAAGTCCTTTCAAAATGACTGGTACTTGTATGAATCAGATACAATAATTGTCTATGAAACATAGTATGTTATTCGGACGGAATGACTTTTGTAAAGACATCTTTATTTCGTAAAATAGGCTTTAATATAATAAATATGGCTCACCTTTACATATATACCTCTTATATATACCTCTTCCCTAATACGGAAGATACTTTATTATAGATTTGTATGAATTTTGATTTGCTAAGACTATATCCAATGGGTTGCCGAAAAATGTTTCATTTTCTACTTAAAAAAATAAAAAAGAGCAGTATTGGCCAAGTGGCTTTAGCGTGCCACTCTCATTCCTGCGGTCGTAGGTTCGATCCCCGGCTGGGCACAATGGACTTTCTTTATATGTGCGTAATTAACATTCGCTCGAACGGTGAAGGAAAACATCGTGAGGAAACCGGCTTGTCTTAGACCCAAAAAGTCGACGGCGTGCCTCAACCACAGTGGGCTGATCACCAACTTGCCTATCAGATTAACACATGATCATGAATCAGATACAGAAATCTGAGGCCCAGACCTACAAGGTTGTAGCCAATGATTTATTTTCGTATTTCGTACTTGGAATACACAAAATTAAGTATGTTTTATGTTTCTTATATCTTTTTTAACAGACTCCCAATATGCTACCATTTCCAGACGCAAAAATCTAGATTTTTAGAAGTTAGCTAAAATGTATGGCATCAATTGCGTACATAAATTAATTTTATCGACTTTTATTGCATGGTAACGTTTGTACCGTTGTTGTCACCATAGTTACGATTCTATATGGTAACATCGTAACCATGCTAACGTAAGTATATCTTTATATGTATAATTCTACTTGTACATGTGTATTTCACTGAACTCCTCTTAAATGGCTGGACCCATTTGAAATATTTTTTTGTATACGTTTGGGTGGCGCCCTGGATGGTTTAGATTCACAAATCAGACGGCAGATGGCGCTGCAGTCCAGTATCCAGCACATAGTAATAGCACTAAACGTCTGGACAGATTTTTTTGAAATTTTTTGTGTGTTCAAATGGAGTCGAGAATAATTTAAATTATAAGATTTTTTTAATAAATTTAATAAATTTTAAGTTTTATTTACATTATTTAAATCAAGAGGAATGAATGAATGAAGGAATGGTTTAAAAAGAAACTTAAGTATATGTTTTATAAAGACCGTTTATGTTTTATTTAATTGTAGATAAATGGTTTAAAAGGAATAAATGTTGCAAGATAAAAAACAATAACAGGGCGGTTAGTTAAAAGCCTCATAAACAAACGCTACGGCGAACCAGTTAATTTAGTACTAAAAAGTCTATTCAAAGAACACACTGGGGGCGCATTGACTGGTTTTAGCTATTTCAGTGTTGCCACAGTAATGAATAGTCTTTAATGAAATTTATCAAAATAATTTTAAATTTATATTACTCGTAGCTAAAGTACAATAAATGTTCATTATATATATTATGATTAATACCTGCAGCTTTAGAGTTTCATCATTCGACGTCGAGGCCGAATACGAAATTTCATCCGTATCACCTCAACGTCCGTCTTTCCACAACTGAGTGGAACCACTGCCCACCGATGTATCTCCGCACCAATTCGACTTAGGGTCCTTCAAGAAAAGACTGTACCAATTCTTAAAAGGCCGGCAACGCACTTGCGAGCCCCCTGACAGTGTGAGTTTCTATGGGGGGTATCATTTAACATCAGATGGGCCTCGTGCCCGTCGCGTTGGCCCGGTTAAATTTATAAAAAAAAAACATGAATGAGTTATTCCATTCATAAAATAATTTGGTATTTAAAAGCTACGTTACTCAATTGCCTGTCATTAAATATTCCTCCTAAGCTTTAAGCAAATCTCCGTGTCATAATCCAAATTAATATTCATAACTTACAACATATTTTAAACAGGATTTGTCTTTTAGAAAGGTTCCTTCTAGACAGTGGCTTCTTCTCTTGATAGAAGAGAAGATACAACTGAAAATCTATTTAACTATGAAAATTACGTAATAGTGGATGTGGCGAGAGCGCCTAGCAGAGGAGCGATTCAGAAAGCCCACTGATGTTATGATTAATCTTGACACCGCGTAGGGTTGGTTGTGTAACAGGTAACATGGATGTGACAATAAAAAGTATATATATACAAATTGCCTTGGTGTAATCAATATTTTAGCATATTTAAATATCTATCGCGGCAACGTCAGACCGAAAGGGCGTCTATTGGAGTATTATAAAATCAATCACCGGTTTTACAGCTTCTGTCTCGGGACTCGTCTAGGAAAGCTGGGCTTAGGGCACAAAACGGTTTATATTTATTGGCGAAGTCGACGTTCAATTTATATTAAAGGTTTTTTGTGACCATACAATATTTTAAATATACAACAATACAAAATATTTTTTCTACAGTGTGCCCTGAGACATGTAGGCCTCTTCTAACTCTCGACACTCGATTTCTTTTCCTGGCAAAAACAGACACACATAACATTTATTGATAACGAAACACACACATTTATAATAATAATAAAAAAAAAAATTATGGAAGAAAAAGGAATAAGGTACATTTTAAGTGCGTTTGTGTGTTGTGGTTGTAACTGGCCCTGGCTTAGCATTATGTGTTGTATATATATAGATAACAGGAGGCACAAGAAGGGCTAGAAGAGGCATTAGAAAAGAATGGAAGCAGCTAGAAGAGGCCTAAGAGTTACAGGATATAATATATATTCTACTCGGTGTCAGAGATAAAGGCTTAATGAATAATAATGGTAATATCATGATAAGGTCTTAAAAAGCTTACATATCCAAGACATCTTATTAGCATTATAATTGGTATTATATTAAAAAAAATAAAAGACAAAACAACTGTATATGTATTGGTCGAGTTCAGATTTAATTTGATAGAAATTCTACATATTTTCTTAATATTTCGATCCTCGGTGGATCCAATTATTCAAACCAATTTTCCTGTGATTTATCCAAATAAACAAACTCGGGAATAGCGTAGAGGCGATGAGAACTTGGAGGAACTGATCGTGGTTGGTAACAGAAGGCAAGAGATCACGTAGCTGTTCACCAACCAGATGGACCGATCAAGTGAAAGACTCATCGTCCTCAAAACTATGCACTGTTATAAGAGAGGCCGCTGGACAGAAATCGATGGAAGCAGCTTGTCCGCTCCAGTTTACTTGCTGACCACGACGCTTAGACATCAGTTAGCGACAGAAGAGAGAGAATATCACTATAATAAACTCGACCTATTTTCAGACTAACATACACATACACAAAAGGAAGGTGGAAGGAGAATGTGACACTAGAATTATATAGAAAGATTTTCATTTTCCTTTTCTTTTTCTTCACAAAAGAATAACTAAAAATAAACTTGAGTATATTTTCTTTCATGAGATAATTAATGAAAAATTTGCGGATGTCGTTTGTACGAAATGACCCGACGAATTGGCCAAGCCATAAAATGTACAGTCATTTGCAATTCAACGTTCATCACTTTGTGTTATGCCTAATAAAATTTACATATTTAAATTAAACAGGAATAACAAGATTTGGACCGAGCCTATGTCGACTAAAAGCTTACTTTTTCACAAGAGATACATGATATATGTATGGTGGACTTTAAAGACAATTATATGAAAAGGACTAATGGAGAAAGAAAGCCATGGATAGAGATATTTGGGGAAAAGCTGAAAGAGGCCTTTACCCGTGAAGGGGTTCCCATCAATTGTACAGAAGGAAACTAGCATATAGAATAACAAGAAAAAAATTAATATAACAAATGTAAAGCAAATGCAACATTTGTAAAGATTGGGAATAGACAGGCTTTATTATTATTACTAGTGGACCCCACAGACGTTGTCCTGCATGATATTTAAAGCGATTAGGATATTAAGCAAAGTATGAAAGTAACGACTGCAGTGCCATCTGCCGGGCTGATTTGTGAATCTAAACCATTCCCAGATCCCCTTGAACACACACAAAAAATTTCATCAAAATTGGTCCAGTCGTTTAGGAGGAGTTCAGACACATACACACGCACACAAGAAATATATATATTAAGATATATACGTATATGATATAAAAAACGTGTGTGTAGTTATGTACACGCGTTAGAAGATATACTTCTTTAGAGGGACGTTTCCCTCTTCGAATTGCATTTTTCTTGACATTTTAATGGTCACTTCCAATCGAAATGATATAATATATACTAATCATTATATTTTACAATAAACACTTATGTTTTTTATCACATTGGAACGGGTTATCTCGTATAGAAATCATAATTTTTGTTAAAATAAACACGACTCTGAAAAACACTACGCCATGACAGACAATGCAACAGATATTCAGGGTGTCGGTTTTTTGTGACGGTATGCGGGTGTCAGTTGTTTGTGACGGTGTGCGCGCGCATCGTAAAAAATTACTCTCATAATCTTTCCCTAACGAAGTATAACTTCAAAAATTAAGGAAATTAATTAATTAAATTTCATACAACTCCACGACTACTTAAACCTCTGTATGTATATGAAACCAGAAAAAACAGTTTCACGGCAAATCTACAGCCTCAGACAACTGTATATGTTTCGTGATTAATTTTCTTATAAGTAAGTAGGTGATTGGCCTTCTGTGCCTGACACGTCGCCGACTGTTTGAGAAATTAAGGCGGTGGTACATATTAAATACATCACTAACAAGTACTAACATTGCACCAAAACTTAAAATATAAAGAGAATAGGAGGCACAACAAGAAGAGTTAACAACAGAAAAGAATGGAAGCAGCTGGAGGAGGCCTATATGTCACAGGCCACGCTGATAACCTCAAACGGGTCAAATGATGTATTAGATTAAATTTTATTTATGTATTGGAATTAAGTTTTATTATGTTACTTAAATAAGTGTTAACATATTATACTGGGTGTCAGCAATAAAGGCTTAATAATAATAATAATTACTTTTTGAAGCAAGTGAGCCTTATTTCATGTCTAATTGGGACAAAACGTGATTTTAAACATTATTTCAGTAAGTCAGTAAAAACAATATGAAACTTTTAAGACAAAGAGGATTTAGACAACTTGCAAACATAAAATAAATTTTAAAATTCTCGCACTGTTCTTTGAACTTTGTGATAAGCCACTGTCAGTCTGCCCTTCGGCACCAATCAGTCTACGATAATAAATAATAGGCCAATTACCTTCGTACGTTCAGTTGTAAAATACATTACATTCTTGCTGTTATATTTAAGAATGAGAAAATCATCTAGATAGATATATCATTTGAGAAACGATTCTGTATTTATTATAAAGAGGAAATATTTGTGTTGGTAAAAAATATACACAAAAACTTCTGGACGGATTAAAAAAACTACCTAATATTAGCATGCATACATCGTGATTTTTGATAGGCTATTTTCAAAATGTAACAGTAAATAAAAGACTTTAATGTATAGTAATTATAGCCAATACTCAGAAATAACAAAATTAGTTAGACTTATTATTTAGTTAATAGTTGGCATTAGGACTTTCTAAGAAAATCTCTAATAGCGTGTAACGGCGAATTTCAAGTCGATCTAGTTATTTCAATAATATCATTTGTCCCTCCTTTCCGAAGAACGCGTTTTTTTCAAAGCTCACTGATTGAGCATTCTGATAAACGAGCAAACCATAGTTGCTCCCCTCGCACTTTAAAATCGATGTTTGTTTAGTTTTTGTAATTTAAATTATTTTGATTATTAGTTTTTTTTTAATATTTATAGTATCTCTTCGTGTATGTCACTTTTGCCTATTAGTGCTTGTGACATTAAAAATTGTACATTGTGGTTATTTTACAAATGTATCAGTGTTCCGAGCGTTGGCAAGCTTTTATCAATAAAATAAAAAATATCCAGTATCAGTACGGGACACTGAAACTTCTAATAGGGATACCAATATCGAGGTGTTAATGCAATTTCGATGTAGTTTTCCCAACATTCGAAGCACTACTCTGGCAACCTTGGAATCGCGCGGTGCAAAAATATAACATCAAAGTCGAGATCACAATTGCTGTTGTACCTAAAAATATGATTTGTTTTTCTTTTTTTTTAGCTTTGGAAAATGCCTTCAAATTATTTGCCCAATTATAGGGTAATAAAGTAAGAATTTGTGTATGTGGTAATTTTTACCATATTTTTTGCAAATTTTTACTTATCTTGATCAAATTTTTTTTTTTAATTAATTTTATTTAATTAAGGTAATTATAAGATTTAGTTCATATATATCAGATATTGTATTGCCGTAGATATTGATTGCGGTTGCTTTAATAAATATCCTGTGCTAATTTTGTTTTATTTTACAAGAATAACTTGTATCACAAATTTGTATGACGTGGTACGAAAACTCATTCTCCCAATCGCTATTGAGGTTATATTCAATAGAAACCAATGAATGACTAAAAAGGCCAGGTTAAGATGGGTCAAGACAGTAATAACCGCGTCTGAATGACATGGATTAATCTTTGATCTTATTCGTTTGAGTTGTAAATCTTGACGTTTACTTGATTCTGATATCTTTGGCAATCTCGCAATAGATTTGGTCAAAGTATTTTTTTGTAATTAAAATTTGTCCATGAAGCTGAGAAAAGTCTTACATCTTAGCCAAAACTTACACTATAGATGGACAATGACCACAGAAATTCGGCGAGTTTCTTTAGAGATTGGAGAAGAATCACAAGAAAGAACGAGAAACGAGCAAACCTGTATAATGGTCAAGTCTATGGTATATCTCTTTGTATCTCTAACAGTCTTAGGGCTGATTTCACAATGTCGTAGTTATCGTCAAGAATTTTGCTATAACAAGGATAAACATATTTGTTGAATTTAATCCCCAGACTACTCATCTTTACATTTCTCCTATGGTAAAACATCCGATAAACTAGTCTCAGATTACTATTCTTTGGAATACCGTTATGCTTATCTGTGGAAGTGTATATTGAGTGAACGAACGAATGAGTGTATAATGAAAACAAATTAAATGTGCAATTTCTTTAAAGAACATGAAGGTTAAATGGAACTTTTTACTTTAGTTGGATTATACGTCAGTTTGAAGCTGTCATGGAACTACTTTGTAATCTGTGGTCAGGTCATAGAAGCTTTGTTTTGCCGAGTGTTTATTTTGGTTTTGATTTGAAAGAAGAAAATAATAAAGAAACAATACGTCAGAATACTAGAAAAAGAAGTCCTAACTGGCAAATTACCAGTAATCCTACCTATAATGACCTAAGATAGTGGAAAACAGCTACCGACGCATACCATGAAAAAAAAAATGCTGATGAGTAAAATATCAATGAATTCACGCAAACCAGTTTCAGCCACAGCCGCGGAATTAAAGGCACAAGGAAAGCTTAAAAAAATTCACCAAAAAGAATCTGCTGCTCAAGCGTATTCAAACAGGTAAATTTTTCATTTTACATCTTATTTTCGCAGCTAAAACATCTTCATGATAAACCTATGGTGGTACTGTGACATTCTACTATATTTGATTTGTAGGTGGGGGCCCGCAAAGCCTAAATTGAGACCGTTATTTACCGGATCTTGGGTCTTATTTCAACACTGTTGGACTCGAAAATCCATATGATGCGATAATTTTTATTAAAAGAAAATGAAACATTGGCACAGTTAAAATTCCAGATGTATAGGTATTTGTGCCGAACACCCCTGTGACCAATCAAGCCTCTTGACTTGGATATTGTCTGAAAATTTTACCGCGAAATGATAAATCACAAGGTGACTGTGCTGCTGATGGGGAGACTACACCCCAAAGATGCTGCAATCTCAGAAATCTGCTCCTCTGCGTGCACAGTCAGTTCAGCCTGTGGTTCAGCCAGCTAAATGACGCCTATTGCCTTGGATGGATTGATGACTGTGCTTATATCGAGAGGATGCTGGAAATACCCCTCTCATCAAAAGAAAAATTGGAGCAAGACAACCTCTTCTTCACTTTAGAAGAGTTACTAAAATAAAATAAAAGCTATGAATTTTGCTGCTGAGGAGAGAGAGGACGGAAAAAAAAATTTGAAGTTGAAATAAAAATAAAAAATGAAATATTAAAACGGGAGAAATCAAAGAAATCTTTTGCACAAGAATCGAAGAAAATAGAAAACAGCTGACATGACTGGCGGCCATTTATCAAGGAATATCTCCGTATCGTTCAAAATTGGGCGTATAAATCTTATCCTTGGAAACGTTTTATTCTCAGGTTAAGTAGTTGGTGAAATGTAAAATTTGCTATTCAGGGTTCCCTGGAATAAAACTTATCTGAGTTTGGGAAAGCCCTTACAAGTCTTATCGTCAAGTATTTTGTATTACAAGCTCGTACTAACCTGTAACCTGTTACACCATGTTCCATCATCATCTTCCTCATTTTTCTATGGGTAAAAGAAGTTTTTAAGTTTCAAATGCCGTTCTACCGTAAAATCATTACGTTATCAAATTAATATTAAAACTCTATTTCAATTTTAAAAAACTCTAGTGGAAATTTTAATGTTTTTCGATCGATCTATGGCGCTTTCTTTTTGAATTGTAGGGGGTAAACGAGCCTACGCAATGGCTAAAAAGGGCAGGCATATGAACCTATTTTAGTGGATGTATTTCCGGCCTTTTAAAACCGATTTAATAAATGCTGTCTAAATCGTAATTCGTTACGTTAAGCTGTGTAAATCTGAACACATTTTTCCAAAATCGATTAATAATGTTACACAAACATTTACTACCGTAATCAACTAATGCATTATGTAAAGAAGGGTGGTGTTCCTGTTTAGGGTGCGGCCAGTGACATACAAGTCACTGTACTAATGACCCACTCTTTTTTGAGTGTTATACTCGTACAATCTATTAAGTTTGTTTAGTTTTTGAATGGTAACGATATATGTATTTCTAAAATCCGTATTTTCACATACATATTACATTTCGTTTTTTTTATCGATTAGAGGGCAATGTACACTGTACAGGTCGCCCAAAAAGGGCCGGTATCGTTAGCCCCCATTTTAGTGGGTGCGTTGCCGGCCTTGAGGGAGGAGTATACTCTTACTTTAAACAATTGGAAGAAGATATAGATAGAGACCTCCACCGGGAGTCTATCAACAGTTTGCTAGTTCGCAAAATAAAGTGCCTAGTGAAGTAGACCGTGGAAGACTTCCAGCCGTCTAGGAGATGAAACGAGACAGGAGGGGTCAACCCAAACAACTCTTCAGAATTGTAATTTAGTGCCTAACACCCGTAGTAGACATGCATCTTAAATACTTATTTCAATATACATATTTAAAAGGAAACTTTTCAATGTACATGCAAGCGTTAATTGCGCAATAAAAATCTATAAGTGCTCAACCGAGGTCCAAACCCACGATCACTGGGTAAAAATTGCACGACTGTCCATGACACATATATAATAATAATAATAATAAAAACTTTATTAATGACAGAAGGGTTTGTGACAGAAATCATAAATCGCTAGTCCCCACACTAGGGAGGCCCTGTATATAATGTGTATATAATAAAAGTAATTAAATTAATTCTTACACAAATAAATAAAGGTCCTTTTAGTTATATCGGCAAGATTCGCTGTTTACAATATATTTAATTCAAAATTGCGTTTAAGTTTGCGATTTCTTGTGAGACACTTCGAACTGATAAAATTCATGAAGCCAAGGGTTAGGATGCGAAGTGGGCAATCAATCATGTCCCATCAGAATTTGATGTTGACATAAAATGGACGAGAAAATGATTGATGCATCGCAGAAACGTAATTTTCTAGGAATAACATGTTAATTGAATAACTTACACAGCTAATAATAATCTCGTCTTGAACAATGAGCAGTGGTTTCAACGACTCTCATCCCTGGGATCCTAGGTTCGATCCTGACCTCGATTTAGTGTCGGTGTTTTTTTTTTTATGTAATAGAAGGCAAACGGGCAGGAGGCTCACCTGATGTTAAGTGATACCGCCGCCCATCGACACTCACAATGCCAGAAGGCTCGCAAGTGCGTTGCCGGCCTTTCAAGAATTGGTACGCTCTTTTCTTGAAGGACCCTAAGTCGTATTGGTTCGGAATTACTTCAGTGGACAGCTGGTTCCACATAGTGGTGGTGCGCGGCAAAAACTGCCTTAGAAAACGCTCAGTTGTGGAACGACGGACGTCGAGGTGATACGGATGGTATTTTGTATTTTGCCTTGACGTCCGATGATGAAACTCAGCTGCAGGTATTAATCGGAACAACTCCTCCGAACACTCTCAATGGTAAATGCGGTAGAAGATGCAGAGAGACCCCACATCTCTACGCAACGCCAAGGGATCAAGCCGCACGGAAAGTAACTGGAAGCTAATTTAGCCTTTCCTTCCAGATGACCGGGAAACTGAACGTTATTCGATATGCATTTAACACTCGTACGGTGAGGATAACATCATGAGAGGCCCAGACTTAAAAGGTTGTAGCGACAGTTAACGTTACTCAACTTTTAGAGTGATATACAGTGAGTCTGCGAGTCATATAATATAAATTACAATGGTTATAAATATCTGTATTTATAGACAAAACAACCACAGATTTTAAGTCTAGAAGCCATAAAACAGTTTATTTCTAAGTCTGTTAACTTATTATTGTTTTTAACATGTGCAATTTGGAGTCAGTTTTATATTTTACTATATAAAATACGGTTCATTGGCGTGTTTGAAACTAAATTGTATTGAAAGTCGATTTTATTTATCTTATTTACGATGAAAACGATGAAACAATTGTAAATCATGGGTTCGGTGTATTCTTTCTAGCATAGCACGGGTCTAAAAAAATATGGAATAATCTACAATCATATAGATTGTTGGATTGTATTGGTATATATATTACCAGCCGCAATCACTAACCCACAGCTCGTTCGACTGCAGATCAGGTGTCAGATGGGGCCAAAAATGAAATAATATTATTGTTCTCGTTAGAAAAATGGGAATATATAGAAAATGATATGTAAAGATTAGGTTTGCTAAATTTCGTTTAGTTAATAAATGAAGGTACACATTTCGCGCACTCTATTGTTACTGTGAAGATAAAACCACAAAAAAATATGTTCTTAGTATAAGTTTAACCTTTATTTAAACTTAGCACTTAGCAGATTAACTCCCAGGCTGTCAAATGAAATTTGTAATTTATTCCGTTGTATTAACTCCTACCGAAATTTAAATAGAATTAGCTCAATCTTTCGGAAAGTTCAATTTTGTTTACTAAAGATTTAAATAATCAGATAACTATTGGGAATAATAAATAATAATTCAGTGGCAGTAAAGCTGTGGCGAGGTTGTAGGAGTTTCTTTCATCGTTTGTCATTATAGACGTTGTCTTTGTTTTTGAGGAAAGTTTGTTGCTCCAGGTGGTTGCCCTTAGAAGAGAAGAAAATTTTTTTTTTTTCCCTCTTTTTTTTTTACTTTTTCCTCCCCGGGGGGGGGGGGTTCGGGGGCGGGGGGGGGGGCTGCCACCTTCCTTCCCCCTTTTTTTTTTTTCTGGGGGGTTCTTTGGGGGGGGGGGGGGGGGGTGTGTGTTTTTTTTTTATTTAAAATTTTTTTTTTTTTTTTTTTTTTTTTTTCCCCCCCCCCCCCCCCCCCTTCCTGGGGGGGGGGGGGGGGGGGGGGGGTGGTTTGCCCCCCCCCCTCCTTTTTTTTTTTTTTTTTTTTTTTTTTTTTCTTTTTTTTTTTTTTTTTTTTGGGGGGGGGGGGTTTGGTTTTTCCCGTTCGGGGTTTTCCCCGGGCCCTCTTTCCCCTCTTTTTTTCCCCCTTTTCCCCCCTTTTTTTTCCTTTTTTTTTTTTTTTTTTTTTGTGTGGTTTTGTTTTTTTTTTTTTTTCCCCCCCCCCCCAATCTAGCATAAGTCCCAGAGTATCGAGGTTTCTAGGCGTCTGGAATTGTCGCTGTTATGAGAGCCATCGTTTGTCAATTTTTGAATTGCTTTTTGGAAGACATGCTGGTTCCTAAGGATGTTTGCCTTAGAGCACTTATAGATTGCACCCATGGAAATAATATATTTATTAATAGTAATTCAAACAGTCTCAGGGTTGAGTGTCGCATCCTTAAGCCACTAGGCCAACATTAACTATTGGGAATAATATTTAAAATCTATATATTAAAAATGTTTGTTTGTCTCGCTAAAACTCGAGATTGGCTGGACTTGGTTGGCTAATTACTATCTCGAAATATTTGTGGAAATTCAGGATCAAACGACTAAAAAGTAAAGAAATATACTGAAAACGACATTTGTATATTCCAATAAAATAGTTCCTAGCTGTGAAATATTGGATGTTTTTAAAATTTATGTATTATTTTTGACACAAATATACGTAGGTGATACGAAGTTCACCGGGTCTCTAGTATACAATAAAAGTAGCCTTAAGAAAAATAATTAATATAAAATTGTAACAAGCTCACTTTCCAACAAGGCTGCGCAACGAATGTTGCCAGAGTATAGACTACTATGGTTAAATGTTTCTTCTTAACTTAAACAAGATTATTGTGGAAACAAAAATACTACGTTTTGTCTTTTACACTGATTGATTCTTAATGTAAAATTCCAGCTTTAATTAAATTCAATAAAAATCTGGAAGATTTGTAAAAAAATTACTTGTGAAATAATAATGTAATAACCAAAATTTAATCTGTATTTCTATTAAGTTACAGAAAATCAATAGAAATTTCACTAAGTAAACTCAGGCCAATTCAGGTATAAAATGGTCATTTTCAGACAGTGGACAAAATCGCTCGAATAGTCACGCCTTTCCGGAAAAATGAACTTCTCATGAAATTTAATGTGGAAATGTCTTGAAACGAAGCCAAACCTGTCTGAATTATTTATGTGGCACTATTTTAATAGCGTCGCTGTTCATTACAATAGTGTTTGTTAATTTTATATGCAAACGCCTTGACAATTAAAATTTGTTTTCGAGTAGTATTTTTATTTATCGTTCGCTACTGGAATTGTTAATACAGTAATGGCTGCCATAGCTTTGATTCGTTAACTTTATACGTCATACAACAAAGCTTTAGATGGAAACTCCTAGAGGTTTGGTTTATTTAAAAAAAAACTATTATCTTGGAGTACACATACCCCAACATACTTTCTTAGGCAGCGGGCCTAAGAAAGTATAATGAAAATGAAATTATTACTATTATTTTCTACTAAGTATTATTGCATTATTTTCCTTCCATCAAAATCACAAATTCTCACATGAAATATTTTCTAAGATTCATATCACGTATAAAATTTATTTTTGCTGGTGGAGTAGGTAGAGACATGAGGGCGTATCGATGTAAATCAATCGCCTACACAAGGATGTGCAGCGTCTTGTCAAGAACTATAAAGAAACTCAGTGGCGCGGGCGTCGATGCGACGGTAATGTAGATCTGCCAAGAAATATATGAGAGAAATATATTTAGCGTGGACATTACATATATGTAAGTACGATTTGAAGGACTTTATGTTGCGGGCTTTGAACAGTTCTTATGCAATCATTATATTAGAAAGGTCATTAGTGTATCTGTTTGTATATTTAAATATCCATAAATCAAAGAACGAAAACCTTGATTGGTCTGAATTGTGAAATTTGTAATTTAGTCTAAAATATATATTTTTTTTATTTAATGATACGAAATAATTTTAACTAATAAAAATCACTTTTCATAGTGCCATCTCTTTTAGAAGGTTTGAGATCTTCATGTCTACTTTCTCAGCCATAATGATATCCTGGGGAAAATGTGGTGCTTTTCCATTGCCTTCC
Organism: Pieris macdunnoughi; assembly: GCA_905332375.1. Classification (NCBI taxonomy): domain Eukaryota; kingdom Metazoa; phylum Arthropoda; class Insecta; order Lepidoptera; family Pieridae; genus Pieris; species Pieris macdunnoughi. The sequence continues at coordinate 1,544,649 of CAJOBZ010000039.1, forward strand.
ACATCGCTGTTTGCTGGTCCTACCAACAATATAACTGACGTCTAAGGCTTTCTAAACTAAATAATAAAAATCCCTGAACTAACATTTAATCATAGGAATTATATTGATTTAAGTAAAACCTTAACAAAACAGATAAATATTTACGATTTTCTTAACCTACAAATAATAATAAATTAATAAAAAGAAAATTAAAATAAATTAAATAGTTTGGTGTCTGTGGCAGTGTACCTTCAATTAGTTCAATTTACCACATTTTTATAATAGAGCTTCTAACGAAAAACCAGTAATTTTATATATAATAAGAAATATCTGTAACCGCAAGCTTTAAAAATGCGACCACTTAGCGGTTAGATCATTGTACATTTTGCTTGTAGGCATCAGGTCAACGCAAAATTCAATAGAAACGGTAAATAAATTCGGTTCGCAGAAATATCGGTAAGTCAACGTGAACGCAGACGAAAATGTTATGTAAACATCACAGTATCTCCACTCCCTGGCCTCGGGTCGTTCTACTGAATAAATAACGTTATAGCGAAAGCAAACTCAAACAAAAGTAAATTTATTCACCAAATACGACGATTAATACACGATCTCGGACAGATTTATATTTCTACAAAGCGGTATACAGTGTTGGTACCGCTTTAGTATATAAGGTATATAATTTATTGATTAAACCCTCTTAAGTGAACCTAAAACAATCCTTTCCGCTTTTTTCCTATGTCATATATCGCTTTCATTTGTTTAATTGAACTAAGATTATGTTCAAGACATACGGGAGTCGAATTTCGAGATAAAATCTGAATATTCAGCAAGTACAATGAATGCAGTATAAAATAAAAATAGCCTTTATTCGAGTACTACATTATAATACATCCATGTCATTATTAAGGTCGAGTACTGATTATTAACATCAGTTCTCGACCTCGACGGAGTCTCCTCCAGATTATTCCTCTTGTCTTTCCAAAAAATTGTATTTAAATTAATTAACAGAATATTACCGTTAATTTTAGTGGTCCTAAAATTAGATCTTTAGATGTGATTGAAAGTACGTACAGTACAAGCTACAGAGAATCCATAAAATTTAGTTTGTTTTGACTTCTCTGAATCCGATACAAAGCGGTATCCAAACCGGTTCCTCCCTACGGCTATTTATCCACGGTATTCTTTGTTTGTGTGGGAATTAATTTTGACGTTACGGTAAAATTAAAATTGAAGATGTACCTTTTATTATTTTAAAAAATATCCTCTGGTAGTTAGATCAAAGCTGTATTTGTATTGTAACTTCAAAGACACGTCAATAAGTTTAGATTGCTCGTTTTTGTTCAAAATTTGTTGTTTCAAGTTATATATTATTTGCAAATAAAACTGTGTGTAAAAATGTGTTTTACTGATACAACAAATAGCTTAAATCATACATATTTTTTTTTATCTACATACAGAAAAAGTTCATTCAGTGTTGTAATCTTAAAAAAACAATTGTTCCTTAGACAGGCATTTACTAGCCTAAAGGTTAGTATGCGACACTTAACCCTGAGTTCGAGTATTCGAATCTCGGTACCCCAATGGATGCAATTAACAGTCCAGCAAAACTGGCATGGCTTAGCCTCAATGCTGATCAAACATGAGACTAAGAAATATTCTGATAATTCGACCTAATGAGGGCTGACGGTGATTCAAACAATGCTACCAGTAGTAATATAATATTTTGCATAATAGAATTGAGTTCAGAAATACATTTAAACTGAAATAATAAAAACCCAATATAACCGCTCTTTTAAAGGTGCTGATAGAGTGGCTATAAATAAATGGAGTAAAAGGGATATAAAATCGTGTGTATTTGATTCGAGCGCGCTCAATATAGAGATGATAAATCTATATTGTGCAACTAAAAACTTATTTGTTTCATAAATGTAATTTATTTGTCCTTGTTTAGTATATCTCAGTTGAATTTTTTTCGTGATATTCATTTGTTTCATACCTTCATACATACGTACCGTCCACCTCAAAATGAAAATCTTAACACTGTATTAACTAAAACACTATAATTTCAGTAAAAATTCCTATAATTTTTTTTATCGTGTATTTAGAAAAACCAACCCAGCTTTTCCACTTCCGCAGAAATGGACCGAAGTCCACAAACCTAATCTCTAAGAGGCAGACTCTTTTTGTATGTTTTATAAATTATTTTAACCAATAAGTTCATCAATTTCCTCCCTCCCTACTATTCTGAATTTTTGAGACTGGAATATATGATATATGCTGTCTACATACACATACTATATATATATATGTATGTTACCACTACATAAATGTAAACCTTTCCAGAAATCCATCGATCTTAATTAAAATTTCCGATATTCCATTAAACATTTTCCATAACCGCAGCCTGAGTGAAAGAGCAAATACCGTGTTACTGTCATAAAGGAAAATCAGCTTTGGGCGGAAATTGAAGTTCCGTGGCCCGGAGCGCGCGGGCGCAGACCGGAACCACCGCCATTAACCTCACTCCTAACAGTGTATGCAATTACAGCAATTACCTTACATTATGATATTTAAATTAAAAGGCAATTTGCAATGTCCGTCACTTTTTATAAGGGTTAAAAAGCTTTTGAATATAATATTTTCTATGAAGCAAGTACCAGCTTCACATGACTCGATATTTTTAAATATTTTGAAATTAAATATAGCCAAATATGTTACCTCAGAATCTAAAGCACACAGACCTCGTTGGAGTGGTTATCTTGGGAGAGTAGGAGAAGTGTTAAAGAAACGGATCTCACTATACCAGCCGCCACCCTCCCAGATATCGCCGTGGAGTAGGACTTACGTGAGCGCCAAGTGCCGGATTGGCAAGCGGTCTGGCGTTCTCTACTTTCGGAGGGCACTTTGGGTCACTGCGCCAAAGGAGTAAGAAGTACCTCAAGAAGAACTATTGAAATCAGTCCACTAGTTATTGAGTTTATTAATTACAAACGTACAAATCTTTCCGTATTATTATAATATTAGTATAATTATATCTGTAATAAGAACACACTTCTTAAGAAATTCCTTGGATGGACCTGTTGATTTATTGTAATTGTATAATATCGTTTATTCTTAACCACGGCAAATGGCTTAAATTTCAAGACAAAGCTTCGATTTGAGGCGAAACCTATATTTATAGCACCAGTTCTTTTTGTACGAGCATGTGACAAATGCCCACATAGAAAGAAAAATGAAATGTTACCGTTGAAAATTACATGAGACATAACGAACATTCTTCCTCCCTTGACATATATTGCCAATTAAACATAAGAACTTAAAAGGATTCGTAGAACCGTTAACAAAGCTAATTTCTACGTATTTAAATCAACCGTACCAAGCTTTTATTTACAAACCAGCTACTGAAATTTACAATAAAAATATTTTCCCACATTTAAATTTTACCCTTTTACGGGCTAAGATAAATAAATTGTGTGCATGTGGTATTTGTTATGAACAACCGAAACTTGTGTTACCATGTGTGATGTTCAAATTGAAATTGTTGTATATAGTTTAAAGTCGGCAGCCGGTTTGACAATTTTTTAGACAAGTTTAGTTTATCGAAAAATTTAAATTTTATTTTTTTATGTTACAGGAGGCAAACGGGCAGGAGGCTCATCTGATGTTAAGTTATACCGCCGCCCATGGACACTCGCACTGCCGGCATTTTGAAAATTGGTAAATGAAAATTGGAAAATTGGTCGCCTTTTTCTTGAAGGACCCTAAGTCGAATTGGTTCGGAAATATTTGAGTGGGCAGCTGGTTCCACATAATAGTGGTGCGCGGCAGAAATTGCCTTAATAATCGCTCGGTTGTGGAAAAACGGACGTCAAGGTGATACGGATGGTATTTTGTATTCTGCCTTGACGTCCGATGACGAAACTCAGCTGCTGTATTAGTCCGAACAACTCCTCTGAACACTCTCCATGGTAAATACAGTAGATGATGCAGAGATATCCCACATCTCTACTCAACGCCAAGGGATCAATCCGCTCGGAAAGTCACTGGTCGTCGACCATTCGAATCGCTCTTTGTTGAATACGGTCGGCTTAAGAAGGTATATGTTTTAGTTTCCTATATGTATAGTTATTGGTCTTGTGTTGCCAAGAGAATGAAAATTATGATTATGATTATACCCTGAGGTTTAACGGTTTAGGACGCACGAGTGTGTGAGCGTGGATTTATTATTTCTGACACCTGTTGAATCTAATAACAGGGGGCCTACCATGAACTCTTATTGCGAGCCTATTGACAACCTACAACTGAGATGCATCGCTAATTCGTACCATGACATCGAAAAAACGAGACAGTTTATGTTCCCACGTGACCTAAGCGGTTATCAGATTTCGTTCGTTCAATTTGTATGAAAATTCGTACCATGACCGCTCGGCTGAACCGAAATTTGACAGTTGCGCCTTCCAACTATGACAGAATAAGCGATTCTAAAAAAGTTACTTTTTGTTCAACTTTTTTGTATCGAAATGTCCAAATAATAATTTAGAACCTATAAAATTCAATATTTATATTAAAACTTGTTAATAAAGTTAAAATAATAAGATTTATCTACTATGGCTAATATAGGAAAAAAATATAATTTTTATATTTCCGATATTTTGGAGTATTTTGAGTTTAGAGTGTGATTAAAAATAAATTATTAAAATATCGACGGAGATGAGAAACAAGACGGCAATGCCCTTCTACCGACTTCGTAGATATTGAGTTTATAATTTACTATAGATTAACGACTTTGACTCGTTAAAGATTTCAGTGTACCTACAAATAATTGCACATGGTTCATTAATATTAAATTAATTATTTAGGCATGTCTAACAAAAACATAATTTCCCAATATAATATCACATTTTACAATAAATAAGAATGCCATATCACTAGTAGATATTTCTTATAATTAAATTTTTCCTCATTATGTTCATGAATTGTATTATTCTCCTCTGCTTTTTGTTGTTTTAAAAAAACATAGGTATTTTTAAATTGATAATGTGTAAATAATAAGCCATTTAAAAATATTATAATAACAGTATTTATTTAGTTAAGATGACTCCATCAAGATAGAAAAAGATGTATTCAGGCAATGTTCAATTGGTTATAAACATTTATTCATATAGTCTCTCAATTTAGCGATTTTGTCAGGTTAAGCTGTAAAGAAAATTATTATTATAGCCTCTTTATTTCCATAATGAATAACATATTAAACAACTATATCATATGATTAATTATTACATAATATGTGCATGCATTAAAAATACAATATTATTATTTATAATCTTTAAATTATATTCCAATCATAATTAATAATTTCAATGTATATAAGTTTGAAATGATAAATAAATTAATAAGAATCAAAAACAAAATTCATTTTTATAAATCATTATAAAGTATCATTAAATCATTATGGACCGCTCTACAGGTAAAGGCCTCCTCCATCACCAGCTTTTCTTTTTATTTCATGAATCCAGTTTTACTTTGGTCTACCTCTTAATCTTATTGTTGGTTCTTGCCAGGTTACCTTTGATGTCCATTTTTCCTTGTCCATGCGAGCAGTAAGACCCGCACAATTACATTTTTGTCTAAAGCGTCTATTATTTTTGTTGTTTTCCTTATTTCTGTATTTCTCTTCCGATGTTGGCTTTGTATGTTTAGTAGACTCCTTTCCATCATTCTCTGGCACACTTGTATTTGTTTTTGGTGTAGTTATTGTTAATCCATGTCTGGAAGCCATATGTAAGACAAGGTATTAAATATGAGTCCATTATTTTTTTCTTAAGTTTTAAAATTCTGATTTAAGGGTTTCTTTATTGCTCCAGGATTTATTCCAGGTTATGTTGACTCGTCTTTTAACCTCATTGTCGTGTTTTGTCTTTGAGAAAGATACTTGTTGACCCAGGTAAACATAGCTTTAAACATATTGTAATGTACTGTTATTAACCTTTATTGGAATAGTTTGGTGGTTCGTCATAATAAATCTTTCATTTGATAGAAAAGATTTTGCATTGTAAGTGCATACATCGAGGTTTTGTAGTGGAGATGGAAGGTTGTAGTCATTATTCCCCGCGGTGACCAGCCTGTAAAGAAAGTATAATTATTTATATTATATGAATTAGTTAACGTATAAATTGAGTTTGTACAATTTGAAGGAATTAATTTTTATTATAGTTATGATTTTAGAGTAATAAGTTGATTTGTAATATCTTTTGCAAAGGGTTTTATATCAGTAATTCACTTCGTTATAGGTATTAATTTTTAATAAACAAATTTGTGAACAATACTTACCCCATACTATTGTTTTATAAGTTAAACAATTTGTATTTATAAAACCGAAATTTTGTAAACACCAAAATATTGAAAGCTCCCATCAAAATTTGAAGGAAACGTTCAAAAATAATAAGTGTCAACTGTCATAGCACCAGAGAACTTTCCGTTTAAAATATATCAAAAGAATAGTTTTATATAAAATAAATATATATATTAAGACATAATAGCTTATTGTGATTGATGAATTATTTAAAATAATTTTATATTTTATTTATTTTCATAGAAACATCTGTCGAAGTAAGTTTGACAGCTTATAGGCGGTCATGGTACGAAAAAATGCTATTGACTTCAGGTACCTAAACTCCGCTGCATCTCAACTGGATTGTTTTAAGAAAGTTCATGGTAGGCCCCCAGATTCATACTGATGTTTTCCATGAAGCATGAGTTATGAGCAAGAAAAGTTCATAGGTGAATGTATACCTGTGTTTCAAACTCACGTCCTTAGGGTTGAGAGTCGCCCTCTAAGCAACACAGCGCTTTTAGTCTAAAAGAGTAATAGATATTGAAGTTTTTACAAAGTTTGAAAAGGTAAGAATTATGTAAAAAATAATATATAATCAGATCAGTTTCACTCTGTTACTAAATAGATTAAAGCCGTGACGAAAAATTCGTTTTGGATAAACTAATTTGGGTTTTTTACCTATTCTTGGAACTTAAAGCGGCAAAGTCTCTTGTCCATTTTATGTCTTTTTCTCGTTGTTTTATTATTCATGACCTCAAATAACATTATGTCTAATCAAGATAGCATTGTCACCGTTATTCATAAATGTTGAAGTAAGTATGGTTACAAAAAATCACTGATCTGCCTCATATCATAACAGTGTAAATACATGATGACAAAGTTATATATTATATAGGGGCATATAGCAAGATGCACAGGAAAAATAAAATGGGCAAATAAACAAGAAAAATAATTTCTGTGTCTAATGTTAAGTATTGTTTTTATTGTTATTAAAAGTATATTTGATTACACATAAAAATAATTTTAAAGACAACTATATGGATAGGACCAACGGAAAGGAGATGAGGGCGCCCTTGAATAGAAGATATAGAAGAGTTAGCAGGAAGCGAATGGAGAAAGAAAGCAGTGAATAGAGATATTTGGAAAAAGCTGGAGGAGGCCTTTACCCGTGAAGGGGTTCCCATCAATGGTACAGACGGAAGTGAGGAAGAAGGAGGATATAACAAATCTAAACTGTATATTCAACATTTGTAAAGATTGGAAATAAACGAGTTTTATTAAATTACTAGCTGACCCGCTAACTTCGTTCCACCTAACAGTCTAATAATATCGTGTTAACTTTAGTAAAACTTAATTTAGGATTTCATTAATACAACTTTTTTTGCAAATACAGAAATGTGCTTTTGCTTGCCATTGCGAAAGAAGAATGACAGTTTTACACATTAGGCCTCTTGTCTCTAGCGCCAATATTGCGGATACTGCATGTTAAAGCACTTTCTAACTTACACCATTTTTTGATGAGGTTTGACACGTTTCCGATCAAGATCAAAGCCTGGTTATGCATCTCCTCATTCACTACCAGATCGGAATTTCTTCAACGAATTCGATGTAAAATGGTGCGTAATAGTATTGTCTTTGATTTACATAACCTTTACACATTTAAAGAAAAAACTGTTTAACCGGATTGAAGTTATGTATTATTATAAAGATCACGGTGACCATGCACGCTGTAAAGTACGCGAAACGTCGGATAAATTTAAAATTATGTTAAATAGTTGTAAATTTATAATAATACATAACTTCAACTTATTTTGCTATTCGGAGCGGAGAAGAATCCGCCAAAAAAGAGATTACCTACTAACATCGGTCCAGCCAAAATTTTTTTTTAGTTATTAAGCTTACGACATCACACACAGTCTTAAATTTACTAATTATTTTACAAAATCTTACATCTAAAATGTGTGACAATTAATGTAAGCATAAGTTTCTCAAAAAAAAAATTAAATAGATTATAAAAAAATACAATTAAAACGTATACGATAATACAAGCACACATTAAAATAAAATAAAATTACAGAAATTTGTTGGCACTAGGCAGAAAAAAAAGAAAAATCATCAGCAAAACAGCGAAATAGCGAATCATATTAGGTATATTAAAATTCAATCAAAATATAGCAATCTTGAGTTATAGTGGTGAGTTGAGTTATATGGTGTAACTAACAAGACTTCGTTTTATACGTAGTCGGTCCCAAAGTTCTGTCATAAATGGAAATAATGATAAAAACAAAAGTACTGATCAGTTTGTAATGAGTGATATATCAATTCTTAGTACATTAATTAAGGAATAAAAAAAGCATAAAAATATTCGAAATAACCTCCCTCATTTTTAATACAGGCCCTTAAGCGTCGCGGCCAGTCGTCTATCGCAGCACGCACCATATTCGTGTCGATTTCAGTCACTGGTTTTTTTAAAGATGACTTCAGATTCTCCAAATTTTCATGAGGTTTATCACAGACCTTCCTCTCTAAGCCCTGTCATAATTTCTGGTCCAAAGGATTAAGGTCCGGACTGGAGGAAGGCCAATCCTCATGTCTAATTAAGACGATGTTTTGACGCTCAAACCAGGCTTTAGTGGTCTTGGCTTTGTATGCAGACGCAGAGTCCTGCTGGAACACGAAGTGATGTCCCGCAAATAGGGTGCTGGACATGTCTTTGACAAGGCGATACAAAACCGTCTCTTGGTACACTGTAGCACTGGTTTTGACCCCCTTTTCGAAAAAAATTAACCTCAGTTAGCCCGTAATAGGACACTCCCAACCAAACTATTACTGATGATGGATGATGTCCATGTTGCACCCTTGGAACTTTATTTTCAGCTTCTTCAGAACTCCTAGCGTACACTGTATAATTCTGTTTATTGTACTTCTCTTCAATATCGAAAAATTTTTCGTCCGTAAAGAGGATATCACGGTGTCGGTTTTTCGCGTACCGCTTAAACAACACCCGCGATCTCTTAAGCCTTATTGCTTTTAGACGAGCATTAAGTAAGTGCCCACTCTTTTTTGTATGCTCGTAGACCAAGATCTTCATTTAAAACCTTTTTTACTGTTTTCCTACTGACACCCATCTGCAAATCCATCAACTTCTGTTTTCGGACAGGATTTCTTACTATCCGCGCCTTGATAGCTTTGATTACTGCTGGTGTTCTTGCGGAGCGTGGCCAGCCAGTTCTTTTCTTGTCCTCAACACTGGAGACTTCAAGGTACCTATCAATAGTACCGTACACAAACCTAAGCGTTATATTCAAATTTTTGAGCAACTTGAAAATGGTACTCGGCGAGTGTCCACAGCGGTGCAACGCAATAACAACTATTCGGTTTACTTTCAATGTCCACTCCATCGTGAAAAATTACGGAAAGTTATTGTTTTTTGTTTTAAAACAATAATCAAACATTCCAATATAGAATGCAATAATTTTTTTATAAAATCCTGCTCGAAATGTAGAAATAATGTGCTAGTGACAGAACTTTGGGACCAACTACGTATATTTAGATTATTATGTCAAATCTAGTATGTTTTTAACATAGGGGAGTGATAGTTACCCCTAAAACTTTTACCCTCACAAGGCTCACAAGTTGCCGGCCATTTTCAAGTTTATCATTCTGCCCGCAGTTTTTAATCACGAAACGCCAAGAAACCTTACACTACCGAGTGAACGCTTTCGTTAGTTAAGTCGAGTTAACGGTCGGTTTGTCAAAACAGATTTAGGGCGCAGTTGGCGGTCTTCGCGACTTCCCGCAACACTAAACCGCGGTAATGCCCTTTATATTAAGTTGAATAATCTTTTAAGTTTCGCTCTAATTTCGGGGAATGACACTATTTTGTTGTTCACGTGTAGGTTATACAAAAATATAAAATAAATAAATCAGTGGCGCTACAACCTCTTTAGGTCTTGGCCTCAGATTTCTGAATCTGTTTCATGATCATTTTTAAATCTAATAGGCAAGTAGGCCTCCAGTGCCTGACACACGCCGTCGACTTTTTGGGTCTAAGACATGTCGGTTTCCTCACGATGTTTTCCTTCACCGTTCGAGCAAATGTTAAATGCGCACATAGAAAGAAAGTCTATTGGTGCACAGCCGGGGATCGAACCTACGACCTCAGGTATGAGAGTCGCACGCTGAAGCCACTAGGCCAACGCTGCTCATGTTATATTATAAAAATATATCTTAATAGAAATATTGTGATATAACACAGGTTAAAACGGCAGGAGGCTCACCTAATGTTAGGTTGACCTATGGACACAATTCATGTGGCGAGTGCGTTTCAATAAACTTAGTAGGAATTTGCATACTTAATTCAACAATCGTTATTAAGTTCCAAGAGTTTTTAAACATCGACTTAAAAAAAATGTATTCTATTAATTATTATTTGCGTGAAACATATTTCTAACCATTACTTCTACTATTATACATTATTATTTCGTTTCAACACTCTAGCGTAAGCCTTTTTCCGACCACTATTAGTTCTCGTTATAAACATGAATTAGTTATCCTAAGTACCTATAGGTATTTCAGGTGTAATAGTTGCAGCTCCTTACAAACGTTGTGTAAAACAAAAAACTTAGCGATTAAAAAGAGTGGCGGAGAGTTTATTGCCAGTTCTTCTATTCCGTTCTACTGATTGAGCCCTTGATTTGAGAATTGGCAGTAAATGTAAAATTAGAAACATTTAATATATATTTATTTTTTGATGTTCAATATGTACATTGTGTTACCGACTTTTCATTGTTAAAATAATACAATTTTTTAAATAACTTGACTTTGTTTTATATATTTTAATTATTACCATACTAAGTTTCCATAGACAAAGTCAGTTTAATGCTTTATAACGTACATCATTGCAACTACAAAAGGAAAGAAAATCGTCGGCTCAGACCGATTTAGATATGAAGAAGGTGGATTATTCCGTAATCTCGAATGCCGATGCCCAAGCACGTCTGACTCGAAGGCTACATTAAAGGCACATTAGTGGGAATCGATTATTTTATACATATACTATTGCTTCACAACGTTATACAGTCAATTAGGTCACGATTTAGAAAAAGGAAAACAATTTAGGGTTTCAGGTAGTTTTGTTATTTATATGGTACAACCGTACCACAAAGAACGGTTCGGTGGCCGTCGATACACAATTTTATACTAAATAAGCCCTGAGTACATACCTCTTTACGATGTATCCTTACTAAAAAGAAAGGTTGTCAACAATTGTTTGAGAACAAAGAGAAGTTAGACTGGTACTAATACCTTGCCTCACAATAGTTCACAAAACGCACAATATACTCACTATAAAGTTATAAATTGAGGACGCAACCATTAACAAATATAATTAACAGAAAGGTATAAAGTAAGTAAAAATATTTTGGATCACCCTCATCAAATTTTAATAAACTAAAATTATGTATTTCGAACAATCGTTATTATTGAGATTTATTTGGGATTCGAAGTATATTAAATGAAAGGTAACAGTTTTGAATACCATCGCACTTTTTTGACGATACTAATTATTTAGGAGTCTCGGAGGACCTTCATTGGAACACCTCCAAGTGAGTTTTGCTCCGGAAACGCGTCAAAAATTTTATAAAGATTTATAAAGTAAACTTTGCACTGTAAAACTAATTACCGCTAGTCTAGCATAAACCACATTCAAAATGGCCGATTAAGTTCATAAAATTAATAGGGATGTGAAAAATAATCGATTTTTTTAAAAGTGAAAATCGATTTTTGTATTCGATTTTAATATTAAAAATAATTGAAAATTCGGCGACCAAATATTCATATACTAACTCTAACCTAACCAATCTAAATAATATTTGTTTTTGTGGACAGCTCCGATCTAAATAGTAATTGTTTATTCAAGCCTCGGCTTCTCGGCGTCCTGGGCTCGCCTTCGGCGACCAAATATTCATATACTAACTCTAACCTAACCAATCTAAATAATATTTGTTTTGTTTTTTGTGACAGCTCCGATCTAAATAGTAATTGTTTATTCAAGCCTCAGGCCTTCTCGGCGACCAAATATTCATATACTAACTCTAACCTAACCAATCTAAATAATATTTGTTTTTGTGGACAGCTCCGGCGCTACGGGAAATGCAGCCCCCACCCGCTGTAACCAAAAAGCCGAGGTTGCGGAGGCTTGAATAAAATGCCTGTGCTTTGGTACAGCGGGTGGGGGCTGCTCTTCCTCCGCGCCTCCGATTATTTATATACACTCTAGGGGTAAGACAGACAAGACCACGTGGATAGTGGGGTGCTCTGATTCGGTTTTGGGTACTTTTTGGATATTAAAGTAAACACTTTATTCTAGTAAAAAATAAATAATACAGAAAGTTGCAAACAATGAAATACAAGTACTAATTAGAAAATACAGACGAGTAGGTATCGATAATTTCAAAAAATTTCGGAACCCTATAATCTATCAACACCAAATTAGGTTAATTTCAATGTTGATTATTCTATAACTTTAAATTTCAAAAATGAGGAAATAATCGATAAATAAATAAAACGATTATTAACAATCGATAAATTAAAAACACGATTTTTTAAGTGAACGTCACATCACTTATAACCAATAGAAAAGTAGAAAATGGCGGATTGTTTACAAATTTTAATACATTACACAAAACTTTAAATTTTTTATAAAAATATTTAGACGCGTTTCCGGAGCAAAACTCACTTGGAGGTGTTCCAATGAAGGTCCCCGGACACTCCTAGATAATTAGTATCGTCAAAAAAGTGCGGTGGTATTTAACACCCACCCCCACCACCCACCCCCCCCCCCCCACTCGGCGTCAAAAAAATCGCACCTTTTCTAAAATTCGTGTCAAGCGATTATAACTCCGAAGATCCTTCCTGTACCCTATCATTATTAGTATCATTTGAAACTAATAAATCCTTATTTGAAAACGGTAGGAAATTGGTAACCACCCCCATAAAAAAGAAAATTCTGGGAAAATGTGAAACATTGTATTCCGATCAAAATTACAAAGAAAATGAACAATACAAAAATTAAAAATAAACAATAACAATAATTAAAAATTAGTCTTAAAACCTAGTGTTGCCTCCTCTAGCCCTCCGACAAGCTTCCAAGCGGTCAGTCGTGGACCTGATGCGCGTCACGACGTGTTCCTGGGGAATATTGTCCCACTCCTCGATGACGGCATCTCGAAACTCATCGAGAGTGGCAGGAGCTGGATTACGGGCCCAAACTCGCCGTTTCAGCTCGTCCCAGAGGTGCTCGATAGGATTGAGGTCTGGGGTTCTTGCTGTCCAGTCCATAACCTTGATGCCAACTCGACGTAGGTAGTCCTTGACAATCAAGGCTGTGTGGCACAGGTCGTAGTCGTGCATGAACTCGAAGTTGGCGCCGACAAAACCTGCACATGGGACCACTAGCTCCTCCAAAATCTCAGTGATATACCGGTGGGCAGTGAGAGACCCCTGGCCGCGACCATCTCCAGCTCTGGAGTCGCACACGAGGTCTGTTTTGCCGTCGATAGAAATGCTCCATATCCGACGGTTTCCACGGTGCAAGCTGGTGTGAAACGCTCCCCTGGTCGCCTGTAGACTCTCTTACCCATGTCTATGGTGTACTGGCACACTCGGGTTTTATCGGAGAACAGGACATTCCTCCACTGGTCGTATGTCCACGGCACGTGCGTTTCGTAAAATCGCTTCCTGTTCGTCCGGAGGATGGCAGTCAATTGGGGGCCTGTAGCAGCTCTCCGGGGCAGCAAATTCTTCTCTCACAGCCTTCTTCTAATAGTGGAGACGCTGTCTGCTGTCCTTCGAGTAGCTCGAAGCCACTGCTGCAGCTCCACAGCGTTGGAGAAGCGGTTCCGCAAAGACGTCGACACAATGTAGCGAACATCTCTGACGGTAGTGCAGCGACGTCTCCCGGATCCATGTCTCCTCCAGTCCTCCAGATGTAACCTCCAGTCTCTTGGAACCGTTGGTATACCCGTTGCACTCGAAATCGGCTGATTTTCAGTCGCCGAGCAACTTCAACCTGCCGTAGTCCGATTTGCAGTAGGGCCACCACTTGAGCTGCTTCTTCTGCCATGGTATCAATTTTCACTGGGTTTTTTACTGTCGAAGCTCTTTAAGTGTGACCTCTGTGACGTCTGGATAGCGAATAACCCATAATTGACTTTTACCCCCTCGTTTTATACGCGTCCAGGGTGGTACAATTAGTGAGCCTCCAAATGCGTACATCGCCACTTTTTAATCAAAGTGCTGGAGATTTGTGGTTTTTTATTTTCCGTAAACAAATGATTATTTTTTTGAAAGCTTATTAATTGAGCTTTTAAATGATACTAATAATGATAGGGTACAGGAAGGATCTTAGAAGTTATAATCGCTTGACACGAATTTTAAGAAAGGTGCGATTTTTTTGACGCCGAGTGTATTTAACAGTTATGGTTTTTGGATTGGATTGGAAATTGGACAAAATTTTAAGTCAAGTAATTCGGAGAGATTCTTCCTTTTGGGAGCCATTCTGGCGTGAGATACTTACTGCTAGAGTTACACTAACATAATGTACGGTTGTAATGTATCTTTAAAATAGCTAACACATAAAAGATATTTATGTCCGCGACAATACATATCTTTAATGTGTTAGCTATTTTTAAGCACTAGTTTTTGTAAGACCTAGGACAAAATTTGGCTACTCGAAGTACCTACTAACCTTGTGCAGACGACATCACGGACAGAAGTTAGTACAATTTTTATCGCGTTATATGACTTAAATATTTAATTTATGAAGGAATTATGGTGACGAGTTCCTTCAACCTAAAGGAAGGATCCTCGACCAGTCTGCAACTAGATTATTATTATTATATGTAACATAATATTTAGAGCAGTGTTGGTCTACTGGCTTCAGCATGCGACTCATCACTGAGGTTGTAGGTTTAATCCCCGACTTGGACCTTTCTATGTGCGCATTCGCTGGAACGGTGAAGAAAAACTTCGTGAGACCTCCGTGAGGCACAGACAGCTGATCACATTAGATTGATAAATGATCAAGAAACAGATACCGAAATCTGAGGTCCAGACCTAAAAAAGTTTGTACCGCCACTGATTTATTTTATTTTTTTAACAAAATATTTAGTAGAAGTTTTAGTAATACAGTCAAAACCGTTTACGACGACATCGTTTAGAACAACATACCGGTTATACAACAACAAAATCAAAGGTCCCGGCTGAATTATATTATATTAGGTTTTTAATAATAACGTCATCGGCATCGACTATTGGTTATTACGACGAAATATGAGTAGTCCCTTCGATGACGTTATTTAACAGATTTTGACTGTAGTCACACAAAAACTTGAAACATTAATCTGGAGATTAAGACTTCTTTTAAGTTGCGCCAGGCAGAAATTAATCGTGTCCTACTTAAAATAATTAACTAGAAAACGTTTAGGGAATGAGATTTAGAGCACACTTGACAGGCATCGGCTAGTCTCAGCACAAAGCTATGAAAGCGGCTTACTAGAGAAAGGGGATTAGGCCATAATCTGCAACGGAACGGTTGACATATGCCTCAAGCGAACTTCCCTGTTTACCAACTGTATATGTATACTACGTTGTGAACCGGTTCCGAGGAACTGCTTTGGTTTATTAAAATTTATCGGTAACGGTATCTAAATGTATCCTGGGTCATCGGTTTAAATAATAGACGATTTAATTTCTACTCTACATTTACCACTCGCGTACAACAATAGAATATAGGCGAAATAATAAAATGTCAATTGCTATGTAACGAATGAATGCAATGTAACAGTTGAGGGAATAAACGCTTATAAAACTAAGAAAGCCTGAGTACAGTAAATCTTCTGTGAATATGTTTTTGCCACACACTCGATGAGCAGCTCCAATAATACAAGGACACAATTATACTCTATTTATTTGGTAATTGGAACCAATTTAAGTGTATTCTAAGGGATTAAGACTAAGAGTAATGTGGATGTTGGGCAACAATAACTTAAGGCCCTATCCCAGCACGAATTGCTGTGTCAGTGGTGGACTGCGGGGTGCAGTGGCGCGCCACGCAAGCTGGTTTTTCTGAACTTGGATTACTTGGCTTGCGATAAAATATATCGAATAAATTTCAAAATCATGTTCTATATACATTTTCGTCATAAAATGAATTCAAATTGTCAAAAATTTGCCAATTTTTTTTTGTTTGGATTTTTTTCTATTAAGCGAAGTTATTTAAATCGTGAATCGATCTTTCAAAATGGATACATGAACTACTCAACTCCACCATATTTTTTCCATTCACTTTTTACTTCAAGAAACGATGACGAAAATTCGAAAGAAACAATGTACTTTGTTGGTGTTTGGCGACCAGATAGGTCCTTTTTTACATTATAACAATGCGATTCTTAATATGTATGTGTATTTATATTCTTGTGAAACCGTAATCGGTTTTAATTAATCGATATCGCCGCTAGGTTTTACCGGTTTCTCAGACCCCCCTAAGTTCATGGGTCTCCAAACACAAGGCTATTAGACAGGTTGATCCAGACTGGTCTAACCGCTTCCTTACTGATTCTAGAAATGCTTTTACATGATTGCGCACTTACTATAAATTTTTATTAGGTGATAATGCGACATTCACAGTACCAGCGATTTGCCGATAGCGATTTAATGGTCTAGGTTATATTTTATCGTTTAAAAAGCATGTTTACGGTATTTTTATGCCGTTTAATAATCTTAAAAGCTTGTAGCATACATTGTATTAGTTTGTCGAGTTGTTAGCAGTTAATTTCGTAGACTACGAGTGTCGCGAATCGTAACGGAAATTACCAACGTTCGTTACAGCGGATATAACGACAGTTTAACGGATTATATTCTGTATGAACATGCATTAACTTAATCAACGCTCGTAATGTATGGAATTTATTAGCTTTACTTTGAAACACATTTTACCAAGTGTTCTCTTAAATACAGATATCTATTAATATTGCATTTGGTTTGAGCTAGTACTACACATCTCTAAAATAACTTTTGTTGCCATAAATCCTTTTTGTTTTATTGTTTGTAAATAGATTCTGCTTATATGTAGCAAATATTGATAGGCAATTAATTTAAATTATTTAAATTCTATGAATTACCTTACGACATTGTAAGCCCAGCGGTCTGTGTCAACTGAAACAAAAAAATCAAATTAAATAATAATAATAAACTAGTCATTTATAAATTACAAGTTAACAAGTGACCAGTGGTCAACGTTGCCCAATTGTTGGATAATTCACCCACACAAGGGTATTGACTGACAATAAATGTCACATTACTCTTAATAGAGCAATGATGGCTGACACCTTCAATTGGTAGCGTAGATGCTATCGTTAATAAATTTGGCTTTGTTATTTATTCAACTTATAAATTAATACTGTATCTGGTTGACGTTTAAATAAAACTCCCGCTAACTATTCTAGTTCTAGTCTAAGTCAATCATCTCAAATCAAATTAATTGCAACTCACTTCGGAAGAATTGCCCTTCCAAGTTCCTGTCTACCAGACTCGTAATCGGTTCACGTTCCTCACATCAACACTAACTATGCGAAAAAATCAGTTTCGTATTGCGCAACTCGGACGAACACCAATATTTAAGCCTTGATTCGTTTAAGCTATCGCGGAATATGCTTAAAAGGAATATTAAGAATATCTATAGCGCTAAATCATCTAACCTCACGTACGTACCCTCACTTTTACGGCATATACAGCGAAATTAGGTATTACATATTTAAATGTATGGAATATTTTTTATTGATTTCTTCCTTTTGTAAATGTTTGAACCTTTTTGTATCGAGGGCGGCACTGAAAATTTCGGGAATCAAGGAAGTGACACAACATTACTATTTAAAAATGTATTTATTGCTTTTCCAAGTATTCTCCGCGAAATTTGACACATTTTTCATACGATGGAACCAATCATTGAAGCAACCATTCCATTCGGAAGTTGGGGTCCCCAAAATGGCCGTTTTGTAGACGTCCACAGCTTCTTCAGGTGATGAAAATCTCTGACCACGCAATTTATTCTTTATTGTAGGGAAAGTATAGAAATCATTAGGACTTAGGTCGGGGCTGTACGGCGGATGGTCTAATAATTATATGTTTTCTTGCTCTAAAAACTCTTTTGTTCTGTGCGCGGTGTGAGAACTTGTCGTGATGGAGGATGATGCGGCGGTTGCAGTTCTCTTTACGGAGTTCAGAAACGACCTGTGGCAAACAAATGCTAGCCTACCATTCTGCATTAACCGTTCTTTGTCCCTCAAGAGGAATAGTCGCAACATGGCCGGTTTTGGAGACAAACGTGGCCACCATTTTTTTTGCAACACTCCATGAACGAACAATTTTCGTTGGCTTTAACTCATTTTTGCACACCCAAACTCGTGACTGGTTTTTTGTTTCGGGTTCGTACGGGTATATCCAGGATTTGTCACCTGACACGATGTTGTATACAGCATTTGAGGATCCTGCGTGGAATCTTTCGAGAGTTCTGACGCACCAAGTAACGCAAACCGCTTTTTGCTCTTCACAGAGCGAATGCGGTATCCATCGGGAAAACAACTTTTTTACACCTAATTGTTCATGCAAGATTAATTGTATTTGACTCATACCAATGTCTAAAGTTGCCTGAATTTCGCGGTATGTCACATGTCGATCTTCCTCAATCAGCTTACGCACAGCATCAACGTTTTCTTGGGTGACTGCAGTTTTTGGACGACCTTGACGGGGATCATCACTGAGCTTGACACGTCCACGTTGAAATTCAGCAAACCAGCGATAAATTGTGGTTTTGGATGGGGCTTCATCACCAAATGCAGAAATCATCCGGTCAACACACTGTTTTTGTGATAAACCACTTCGAAAGTCATAATAAATCATCGCTCTTGAATTTTCTCGAGTCAATTCAATTTTCTCAACGACTAAACAAGTTTGACAAAACTTTGTAAAAAGACCAATGTCGTAAGAATCTTTAAAAAAAAAAAAATGGTATTCGATTTAAAAAAAAAAGGAGTTTTCAATTAAAAAGATTTAATAATGACAGGAACGGTGGTATTATTCCATTCCCGATACTTTTAGTGCAGTCTATGTATGTATATTCAGCTATATCATTAATATAATTGTTTTTTGTAATATATAATTTATGTTAGCTTTAGGATGACTAAATAAAAAAAAAATGATATGAGTAATTGTAGCTTATTCCCAATAAGATCGCGAATGAAAATTGGTTACAATATTCAAATAAAGATTTTTTTTATTGAAATACTTTAAACAGTTATATCTACTTTTAAAATTTTACGATCCTCACAAACATGTAGACATACTTTCCTGTTTTAAATATTAGTATAGATGTGCTAATTGTGTATAACAGGGGGAAAACGGAAAGGAGGCTTATCTAATGTTAAGTGATACCGCCTATGGACCATGGCCACATTAACAGAAGGCTCACTAGTCCGTTGCCTTTTACGAATCGGTACGCTCTTTTCTTGAAGGACCCTAAGTCGAATTGGTTCGGAAGTACTTCAGATGATTATAGCATAAATCCTATGCAGAGATGATCATAATAATTCTGACATAATATATTTCATTACATTGCATTATTCTATACAGTATTATTATATCTTTGAATATAAGATCTACGTGCACGTTGTGAATATTAAAATATATTGAATTTTTCCATGCATTGCCTTTTCAATCGCCGAACTGGATAACTACAAGTTTCATGAGATAGGATCAGAGATTTGCATACAATATTACAAAGAGCTGTACAACCAGATTTGCAATTTTCTACCTTCTTTAATAAATAAAATTGTATTGTATGTTTGAATCTAAAAGTATTTATTTATTATATAATTTATCGTGAGTGTAAAAAAAATCAATAAACATATTGTTGTATCATCCATTTCGTAAAACGTAAGCAGCAAATGGAATTTATAACAAGATTTTTTCGTAACAACTGCTTTAGACCAATAACAAACACGCGACACGAGCTGTCGTTCCGTTTGACTAATCACAATCAATCGAAAAGCGCCACCCAATCGTCTTTTGTTTTACATTCTCACCCCATACACATTTCTAAGTTAATCATTACCGATGCGATAAAGACATTATTAAATCAAGTGTATCTTCATGATAATAATAGGACGAATAAATAGTCTTATAAACGCCTTCACGCGACGTCAACATAACAAGCGACAATATTAAAATGAAACTCGTAAAAACTAAGAATTCAATAAAGGATAATGACGAGTACCACATTATTATTTATACCACAATACATTCGTTTCCGCCCTTTAATGAGGTATGTTCACGAAATGTGTTAAATAATGGAAAGGAAAATTTAATGAATGGAATGTGTTTTGGTAGAAAAATTCACGTTTCGTCTCGAATTGAAGGCTTCTTTGAATAATAATACGTTATACTGAACAAAGTTCAAAATCGGCCTTCTGTGTACACGCCGTCGACTTTTGGGGTCTAAGGCATGACTATTTCCTAAAGTTGTTTCTTAACCTACAAATGAGTTTTAAATGGGCACATAGACAGAATATCCATAGATGCACAACCGGGGTTTGAACCTACGGACCTCAGGATTGTCGCACGCTGAAGCTACTACACCAACGCCAATCTTATATTTCGTAATTATGAATCCCATTTTAGGAACTTAACAGATAAAAAAGAGGTACCAACTCTATATGTTCCCTAAATGGGTAACTGAAATCGTGAAAATACATATTAATTTGTAAAACATTTATTTCCAACACACAAATATACATCTTTAACTACTGCTAACTGATGCTGGCAGCATTTCCTGGGGTCACCGGTACTATCTACTAGGCGCCAACTTAAATATTTTGTTAGCTGTGCACTTGAACCCCACGGCCCAAGAGTCTCTACTCCAAAGGGAACAAATTCGAAGTTGGAGGTAAGACTTATACCTATTTAAGCCATTTATTATTTTCCGCCAGCTCTGCGGCCGCCCCAGCTTCTTTGCTTGTTGTAGCATCTCATACCAGAGCCCATCTTCCAAGTGATCAACGACATCCCATCCAGCCTCTTGCTATCGTCTCTATCGATACCTGTTGGCTCTAAAATGGCTCGAACATTGACGAAGGCAAGAGAGCGGCGTTTGATAAATACAAATTGTATAATACATTTTTTGATATATACTGTTATATATATTTAATGATATCCATACCTGTTTGTTCTAGAAGCGAATACACAACACCAAAAGGTGTTTATTCGAATTGTAAAGGATTTATATTAGTAATAGTTGTCTAGTATTACTCACTAAATAAATAATGAACACCAACGTCGCATTAATTCAAAGTTGTCTTATTCGAGCTTAGCTATTGTAGTCCTATAGGATTAGTTCATGAATAAATGACGCTACGAATTAGTTCCCTGCATGCCTTCAAAGATATATTTATGTGAGGTAATACTGTGTTTATACATAATTACATTCTAATATAATATTTATTCTATTATTAATATATGTTTGAAATTAAACTATCGAAAGATAAATTGGAAGTGGTTGAAAATTAACATTTGTTCGAATGTAACTCTTAAGAGAAAAAGAGTATTATTTTATGTATGTATTTATCATATACAATATAGTCCTCATAATGTTTACAGTAAGTAAAATTCACTCTTTATTTTATATCCTATCAACGTTCAACAATTGTGTTGTTACACAACTAGGTAAAAATGTCGCAGTCTAAGTCAAATAATTTATTTCAATTAGGCCAATTAAAAAAGCCACTTTAAAGTTTCAAGTTAAAAGCTAGTTGCCCCTTCCAAAAGTAGTTTCATAAAAAATGGCAAGAACTGGCCTTTCCTATAGTTTTAACAAAATGTAGTTTCATGATATAAAAAACCATTTTGACCGGTCACCGTGACCAAGCACGCTGAAAGCAGCGAACTCATAACTAACTTTGTTATTATTAAACCTATAGTATACATACTAAGCAAAAAGTGTTTTATTAAATGATATTAATCAAAGACAATACATTGATTTACTATATATGTGAAAATCATGTACCTAGTACAAAAAACCACTATACTAAAACTG
The DNA here is from genome assembly GCA_905332375.1 of Pieris macdunnoughi. Lineage (NCBI taxonomy): Eukaryota > Metazoa > Arthropoda > Insecta > Lepidoptera > Pieridae > Pieris > Pieris macdunnoughi. Next base: position 1,567,112 of record CAJOBZ010000039.1, read on the forward strand.
CACTAAATTATTATGTGCCATGTTCACATATTTACAATCGAATTTGAATTATTTTGATATCCTCTGATATACTTACTAACTCCTTACAAACTGAGCGATTCTATAACGCTAACAATATTAAAACCTTCTAATATATTAATACAATAAAGTCGTAAATCTAAGTCAACCCCATGAAAATTCACCATCAATCCGAATAGAAATTAATGTGCCTTTAAAGACGCTTAAAAGGCATCGGAGCGTATAATGATATATCCTGTTCGCTGACCGATGGCATTACAATAAGCCCGTAATAGATAAACCTTTTTCCATTTAAGCGGTGATAAGGCCCTTTTAAAATGTTGCTCTTCGCCCACGCGAGGCGCTAATCGCTCATTTCGATTATGATGGTCGCACTTATCTGCCCTTAAAATGGGATTAACTGTTGAAATTTATAGGTCTGTATTTCGTAAGCTTACGTCAAAAATGGGTTCGATATTTATGTGTTATTTCTCTGTTGACATCTAGGCAGGTATAAGCAAGTCGTTTTTAGGTTAAATGTTTAAATACAATTATTTCATGTTGTCAAATTAACTAAACTAACCTATTGTTTCTTTATGAATGATATTCATGATTCTATAAAGGTAATATATTATTTATTATACATCTCTTATATACCATCCTGTTCAATCATACAACTCCTTTCTATCTCAAAACCGATTTCAAATATTTGGAAGCCCATAGCTATAGCTTACGCTCTACCGAAAACTATATCCCTGAAATCCCATCTCATAACTCTTTTTTTCTTGGCGAATCCTTTAAGGTCTCTGCAGTGAGGCTATGGAATTCACTTCCCGTCTCTATTCGCTTAGCTCCTTCTTTATCTTCCTTTAAATCTCTACTGTACAAACATTACCTGTCCACATCGTATCCCTTTATATTATTATATTAAAAAAAGATAATATAAATTATATATTTATATCTTTCGTACTAACTCATGTAAAACTGGTCTTAAATTATCGTGATTTATGTGCCCGTTTTTTTAATATTGTCCTGATCACTGTTTATTTTTTTATTTATTTTTATTTATTAACACTTCGTTGCATATACATTAATATAGTACAATTGACATAATTAAATAAAAAGGAGAGCAACTGGCGGCCTTATCGCTTTCGAGCGATCTCTTCCAGGCAACCACTGTGAGAAAAAAAAAAGTATTAAATTACATAAGATAGGCAAGAAGTGCAAAAATACATGTATTACATTTAGTTGTTTACATATTATGTTTTAATTGGTTTGTTTTGAACCATTGTATTTTTGCACTCCTTGCCATATATAATTTATTATTTTTTTTTTTTTCTCACATTAAGGGCGCCAGTTGCCCACATTTTCATTTAATTATGTCAATTGTATTATATTTCTGTATGCAACGAAGTGTTAATAAATACATAAATAAATAAATATTAGTAATTTCATATATTTGATTTCCTAGAATAAATCCTCTATTATATGGTATCTCTTAACAATAATATTAGCAGGAACGGGCCCGGAATTGTTAACACTCTATACCGAAGGATCTCAGCGAGCCGTTAAGGAAAGAATAATAGGAACGTCTATGAACAATTATATCAATTATTAAATATCTATGTATATATAAGGGAAAGGTACAATGGATCTTCTTTTATAATGAGAAACTATTTAAAACAAAACAGTGAGTCAGTCTAATTAATTGTGTGCGAGGAAACCGCAAGTCGATATTTAAATAAATGTGCATTGTTGCGGTTTAAGGAACGTTCGCCTGACACGACTGAGGCCTTGTGGCCAGATAATTTATATTCTATGCGTTAACGGAAACTGCTACTTTATTGATTTTAATGTAACGAATGTTCTATTGACAAAAGAACTATTGAGATTATTAATAAAATTTCTCGTACAAACCCTTTTTACCGGTTATAATAATGTATTTATCACATATACTTTTAAATTATGTTTGTTAAGTTCTTCATTTATTTGTTTATTAGAGCTTTATTAATGAATCCATACAAAAATTGGTTTGTTAAATTTTTTTAATATAGTTGGTTTAGTTGTAAAAATTTAAGTTCGTTTTTTTGCGGTCTAGTATTTGTATTGGGCCTTTTTAGGGTAAAAGCCTCCTCCATATTTTTCCATTCCTCTTTCATCTTTTTTGTTTGATTTTTGATCTAATTGTCTTGTTTTGATGATCTTACGTTGAAAGTGCATAATTTTAATTGTGACGTAAGCGCCTTTTTTATTATTATTATTGTCCTATTCTTCGTTATTCATCTGTAATAGGTAATATGTGTTAAGGTTTTATAAATATAACGTCTAAAACTAGTCTGAAGCTTCTCATAAGCCTTCTAATCTATATATCGCCAGATTGAAGGTTGTACCTAATTGTCTTCCGTGTAAGCAAAACTAACGGAGAATAATGTAATATCTGGATATATATATGTAATAATATCTAATACATTTTTAAAATTCCTTATTAGTTCCAAAAGACCAAACAATAACAATAAGTCTTAATTATAAATACATCGAAAGTAAAAATGTTGTTCTTTTAAATTTATGATACCTGCTTTATCAGTTAACCTATCAACAATCATCGAATACGTAAATGGCCAATGATTGTCACATGTTTCGTTTATAAATTAGCATCACGTGTGAAGGGTTTGTGATAATTTTATTCGTTGTATCAAGAAACACGCTTTCACTTAAGTGCTGAGTGCACTTTGTTGTGTTCGGTATCGCTGAACGTTTATATATTTTATACTAAAAGCTTGCCCTGCTTTCTCTTCACATACAAAATAATATAAACTTCACATTAAAAACATCATTCTGAATTAAACACAGATGTGGTGTGTTCATAATTTATCTAGTAGTTAGTAAATATTGGTAAGCATAAAGAAATTGGTGTAGTCCAAATGTAACGACCGATCGCGTGTTTGTGATTCGACAATACTATTGACCAATCACGATCAAGCGAAACACGCCATCGCTTTGTCTTTACATTCAACTTTAAGATATATTAAACTATAAGTATATCAGAAATTAATTATTAATTTTAAATTTGCAAAACATGGTAATTTACATAAAGGCTTTACAAACAGCATGTGTTAGCGAAGGGATAACGAAAACTGTCAAAAATAACCACGATGCAAAAATTTTAATATTTTTAAATTGAACCAGAAATTAAACAACACCGGAAAATAAACAATATTTCTGCAATTTTTAACAATATCAAAAGAACCTTTGTATTCCTTTATTTATCGACAATGTACATCGTGAACAATTTTAACATACGTATTTTTTTATTTTCGAGTGATCATGTCCATTAGGGTAAAAGTACGATAAGGTTGACAAGTAATATCGGAATTGAAAGGTACCGGAAGTGTGAATTTTATTTTATTTAAATTTCGAATGACAGACGTGATAGGACAACTGATAACGCACTCAAGTATATTAACCATGAGTATTGAGTAGACTTGGTATTTAGACTTTTTTTTATAATTGATATTCCTAAAACTAACGCGGTCAATTAAACAAAGTAGCTTTAAATATTAGTATAGAAAAAATAACATTGAATTGTGATAAATTATGCTTATATTATATGATTTGCGTAAATACAGAAACCACGAGTCGTAATTGTTCGTAATATCAAAATACCTTTTTTGACTTAAAATGGTTTCATTTATAATATTAATACAAATTGCTTGTTTTCATTATCTTCACGGAAAATTGTTAAATTAAGTCGAAAGCTCCATTTAAGTCACGAACTTTAAAGAGAAGATGAACAATGTCTTTTGTTTCATGAAAATCACACATTTTTTTAAAACTAATTTTACTACTTTTAATAGTTTATTTTTACTTACAGAACTAAAACCGTAATTAGAACAAATAATAACAAAATGTATTTATTTATTACCATCTTTCATCAGTAATTACCACTATTGCGACTTACAATAAACATTGAATAAGTAATAAAAGTAATAATAAAAACAATTCATGACATGACATGTATTTGAGAGTATTATGATATGACTTCAGATCTTTAAAAATACGCAAAAAATATTTACGAGATGTATTTGTCGCTGACCAATTGTTGAAAAACACGTCGAGTTATGTAAATAATTAATAAATTCACACTTATTTATTTGCTTATAAGTACAAGACTTCAGATGGGCAAGCAGGGGAAAAGATGCGCTAGCAGAAGGAGGAAGTCGTGTCTCCGCAATATCAGAGAATGGACGGGAGCGGCCAGCGTAGAACAGCTGATGCGCTTGGCGAAGAATAAGAGGAAGTATGACGAGCTGACCGCCAACCTACAGTGGAGAAGAGGCACTACAAGAAGAAGAAGAAGAAGAATACACCAAAAACACATTCAAACATAAACATAAAACACAGTTAACAATTATTACCTATTCATACAAAAAATACATTAAAGAAGTTTTATCTTTAAAAAATCGAGCATATCTCGTGTCATTCTTTAAATCAACATTACAAGACATTCTTCAACTAATTGGTGCTTATATTACGCTTCAATGAAACCATAATTACACAATAGGCCATTAATAATCCCTAATTAAAAATATATGGGTCATTTGTTTGCGTATTAAAGAAAAATCGATATTACCAACAAATTATGGCCGATTAAAAATTCTTTGTAAACGCTTCATTTAAACCAAAAGGTGATTTTAATTTAAATGAAATGAACAGGAAATCTGGGTTCTCGGTATTAATTAGGAAATCTATCCTTTGATGTATTCAACTGCTTTTATATTTGCGTTTTTGGCAATCCAAGCAGATTTCATTTAACAAAGTGTATTAATAAACTCTCTGGGCAACCTTCAGTAATCGAGAGACACCAAAAGAAGAAGTTTTCTGGACTGAGCCATGGCGACTACGGTGTCAAAGGTACGAGCGCAGATACAAAACTATCTATTCCACATTCTCGTAGAAGATTAATGTGTATGACACGAATGGACGGGAGTTCGATCCTTTACGTTTTAATGATAAACACTGTAGAAGCCAGTCATAATAAATTCATTGTAATAATTTGAGAAAAAACAAATTGAATCCAGAGTCTCAAACCCATAGCCTCTGGATTACGCAGTTACGTACACAATGCTAACACAGCTACATCAACGTTAATGAGATATTCTTTTGAACCAGATATTCGCAATGTCGACCTCCATAGGGACCTTAATGTAGACCTCACCACAATAATAAAAAAGATTGCTGGATCCCATCAAAGGCTCCACCAACACGTGAATGTCGAGGCTATTCAACTTCTTGACACCACGGGCCTAGTAAGATTGAAAAGGACAAAAACATTCGAATTAGTGAATTAGTGTCCTCCCACTTAATAGAGACTGTAAGTAGTGTTATTGGACACTTTAAATATCCTTTATTTAATAATAAGTTAGGTTAGTTTTACATTTCATATGAGTCTTAAGTTATACTAGATGATAATGTTTAATGTCTGTGCAGAGACAATTTCTGAAAAAATATATTGTTTCGTGTAAATATGATTCGAGATAATTGATATAAAATGTGTGACATTAGCTTTCGTGTCACGCGAGTTCGGATTACGGTGACTTATTTTGTAGTAATGTTCTGAATAATTCTAAAATATTACCTTTTTTATTCGCTCCCTAATGATTCAGCTTATCGTAATGGGGCCAGTGAATATAAAATATGTCCTAAATAACAGGGTTTTGTTAAAAATAAGTAGGTTCAATTTATATTTTGTTAGAGTTTAACAAAGGAAATTTAAAAATGATAATATTTAAAATAATTATTGTATGTAGGTATCCTACATTTATTTATTTTATCGTGTCGGAGTCAATATAGAAGTAACTTGTGAAGTGAAGTTTATGAAACTGAGGTCGCCGGATCAAAAAGCTGTCACTGCACAAATAATTGTTTTTTATATTTAAATACTTGATATTTAAAAATCGACCTGTTACAAATATAAATTAATGATTTACTCGACGCCATACCCCATTTTTCGACACACGGCGATTAAAGAGTGGTGAAGAGTTTATTGCCAATTCTTCTCCTCCATTCTACTTCTTTCTTTGAGAACAATACAAAATGTTGGAAACATTAATGATATTTGACGTGCATTCTGTTACCTATATGCATTAATTTATAGTTATGATTAAATATTAGGTCCTTACATATTAAATATGCGCTCTGTATGGGAGGAACAAAAAGTAGCGTAGTATGTAGATATACAAGCCACTATTGACTAAAAATCTATTATATCCAAAACTATATTTGGTCACTAAACTGCATTTCTCTTATTCGCAAATTACTCTATATCGAGTCAAAGTAATTTTCTCTTACCATACGACTTACTACGTTCAAATTATCTGGTCGAGAAAGGATCCTACAAACTAAATCCAATTCGAAAATTCGTCGAAGCCAATATGCGGAGACCTCATTTGAGTTCCCCCAAGAACCAGGAGTGAACCAATAATAAAGTCTGCGCCACTCCACGTTTGATGGCTCTTCAGGACTTCTTTATAGAGAAAACGTATTATTACTACTGGGGGGCTTTTTTAGCATAGAAGTAAGATTAACATTTTTAATCACCTTATTTACAATGAGGCGAATCATTATAATGATAAATGGGAAATCGTTCTGTTTTACTTAAGTGAATTGATTTTGCATAATGCTCAATATAACTCATAACAGTTTAACGGGTCGTTCAAAAAGAATTAAGGCTTCTTTTACGTAGGCTGTAGGGTCAGAGACGGCTTTTTTCATGCATATTCCATGAAAAATCGGCTTAATGTAGACGGCGTTGCCAATAAGTTAAACCAATTGTAAATAGCGGCACGAGATGGGGCTTCATTAAGAAATGCTGCCTATCATAGCTTTGTTGTTGAGTAAACCCACAACGGAAGTCATAATAAATCATTGACCGAAAATTTTCAAGCGTTAGGTTAATTTTCACGTGTAACAAGAGTGCCGCTAATTCAAAAAAACAACTGACAAATGAATGCAATATACTACATTAGGTTATTAAAGAGTTCTAAAATTAAAATTCAAAAAAGTTTTCATTAGCAATGTTTCTAACTGGCCAGTTCTAAACATTTTCAGCATTACCCACGTATACCTTATAAAAACTAGAATTTAAAACTGTGTTTTCTATTTTTTACAAGAACACTGAATTACAATGTTCAACCTTAAATAAACGGTAACATCTATTCGAATTATAACATACAGTATTGTATGTATTTATTTAAATTTCACTAAATAAATTAGGGTATAATTCACCGGTTACGAGCGATGAACACAGCGATACGAACAAAACACTTCCTAGTTCACCGCTTGCCCACGAAAATTATGATCAACAGCCAACAGTTAGATGAAAACGATAAGCTGTTATTAAACTATTACAAAGAAATAATATTAATGTGGAATTAATGAAGATACGTTCCCGGAAAATAAACTTTACGAGTCAAATAATTTAAATATTGTCTGCGGTAAAGGCATTGGAATCTATATTTTTGTTCATTTGAAAAATTCCTTCCTGAATCATTATAACGGCACGTTCGACTATAACTTCGTTGTGGATAAAATTAGAACTTTGAGATTTAAGCTTGACTTGGCAATTGCACTAAACAATCTAATTTAATAATACAATGTATTAATTGTGAAATACACTGTGTTTCCAAGACATTGTATTTAGAACATATAGATTTGTAATACTGATATTGTCAGTTTACAATGTTGTCACGTTAGCAAATTACGTAATAACATAAGACAGAAAGTCACTGAAGTACTAAATAAATTAAACGATTTGGTATTACATAGATCTCACGTTATACGGTAGAACTCCGAAATTCTCCAGTTCAAAGAATTTGTATGACTCAAAAATTTGCGGTTAAAAAGAGTGGCGGAAAGTTTATTGCCAGTTCTTCGCTCTACGCCCTTGACTTGCGAACTGGTAGTAAATGTAAATTTACAATTCGTTTAACTTCTTTTCTGACGTTCATAAGTGTACTTGTCTACCTATATGAATAGAGTTATTTTGAGTTTGAACTGTCTTGTTTTTTTTTACAAGATATGTTTTTGATGACATAACTATTGTCTATTATTATTTATGTAACTTTGTTCTTTCTCGCGTTCAAACTCTTCAACTTTATAATATTAGTATAGATTTGGATGTAAACGCAGGTTCAAAGTTCGTAACAATGAAAAAACCAACTTTTAATACTTGTTATTTTCCCCGAACAAAACCCCGACTTCTTAGCCGTATTTCACTTAAACATATTCGTTTAGCCCCCGGCATTAGGGAAGATGATTAATGAAGCGTTCCTTAGGTGCCTGATGGCGTCTGCTCCTGATTCGTGCATAAATAAACAAGATTTAAAATTATAACTGGATTATGGCTGCGTGTTAGGGAAAATATTTTCTTTTCGATAAAGAAGACAGATGATACGCGTTCAAAACATATTGAGCGTCATGTTAATGTAAATATTTTTACAGGTTTTTTGAACATAAAATGAAAATTGAATTTTATATTCTACTGTTAGCTAGCTGACAAGGCGAACTTAGTACCTCCTAACAGTCAATGATAGAGGATAAATCTTTGTTTTTAATTTATTTTATAATTATCAATTACTCAAGATGTCATGTGGAACATGGTGTGATGGTTGCAACTCCTAACAAACATTGTGTAGAACATAAAAACTTGGCGATTAAAAAGAGTGGCGGAGAGTTTATTGCCACTTCTTCTGTTCCGTTCTACGCCCTTGATTTGAGAACTGGCGGTAAATGTAAAATTAGAAGCATTTAACATAAGTATATTCCTGTTTTGACGTTCACAAGTGTACATTGCGTTACCTATATCAATAAATGATTTCGAATTGAATGAATGACTGGTTACAGATTAGCTGAACTAAATTTATTATATAATGAAAGTAATACAATAAATACATAACAATTTTTTTTCCCTTGTTTAATTTTTTCGTAAATGTTTATTTTAGTAGTTATTCTGCTATTCGGGGCAAAGACAAATGCAAATACAAAATACAGTAATCATGAAAATCGGTCCAGCCGTTCTCGAGTTATAAGTGTTTGAAACCCCGACTTTGTTTTAAATATTAAGATACATGGCGATATGTGTGTACGTTTATATTTTGTGAGATGACGCGTTATTGAAATAATATTTTCCACGTATACGTACATATGACTTTATGTTAGAATAACTATATAATAATTTACAATAAACATTGTTGAATTTGAAACCAGAAACGAAGAAAACTCTAACAAATTAGAAATACAATCACACTATAAAGATTCAAGAAAAACGAAATAATTAATCATGTTGCTTGACTGTGATTGGTTAGTTGCTGGTGACCAACCACAATCAAGCGTTTTTCAACTGTACATTCTAACTCTGATTGCGTTCTATCGTTTTTACATTGCTTGGACATGCATATAGCAGTGTTGGCCTACTGGCTTCACCATGCGACTCTCATCCCTGAGGTCGTAGGTTCTATACCCGGCTTTACACCAATGGACTTTCTTTCTACGTGCGCAACAATTGCTCGAACGGTGAAGGAAAACATCGTGATGATACGGGCTTGCCTTGGACCCAAAAAAAATCGACGGGGTGCGTCAGGCACAGAAGGCTGATCACCTACTTGCCTATTAGATTAATAAATGATCATGAAACAGATACAGAATCTGAGGCCCAGACCAAAAAAGATTGTAGCGCCATTGATTTATTTATGTTTGGATATGTAAGCGAAGCAATTACTTTAAAAAAGTAAATTATTAAAATGATATAAAATATCTGGTTACATTGTCTATCTATGTTATATAATATGTACCTTCAAGAGATGCATGGATATCATAGCAAAACTACTGAATGGATTTTACTATTTAACATTTTACTGACTTTTTGTTCTCGCTAAATACCGGTTACCTAGAAGAGATGTTGCTCATAAAGGCTTATTGTTTATGTGTGTAATAAAGTGTAAATAAATAACCCAATAGGTATGTAGGAAAATATTAGCACCCTAGCTGTTATATAATTTTATATCGCGTGCATTGTAAGCATATTCGTAAGCATTTGTTACCCAAATGCTTTGCTTGGCGGTTGTCAGTTGGCAAATTGAATACAATTTATCATGCGATACGCTGGTATTTTTCGCCGACAAAATATTATAATCTTTATTTATATTTCCTACGATTATTTTGCGGGTTTTAGATTTAGAATCCAGCCTTGAAATGTGTATAAGTAACTTAAACAATAAACATATAACTCAAATAAACATCTAATGACAAATAACTTAACCAATATGTTAATGACACTAGAAGGAACTAGCGTTTAAGATACAGTTTAAACGCTAGTGCTCATAGAATTATTTTATGTACGAGGTTAACCAAAATTAATACTGTAACTCAACGGTTTATTTATTTATTTAGTTCGGACAATACGGTTCGTTGACAATAGGCTAAGGTCTATAACCTTTACAATGTAAGTACAAAATGTAATTGTTTTTGCATAAATAAAGTGATTTTTACTTCTTATTTATTTATTACTTACGGTATCATCAAAAGCAAAACAAAAGATCTCTTTCTAACCAGTAGCATTTAAAAAAATATTATATATAATTTGGGCGCGTATATATATGCAATTTTATGCGTGTGATTATGGTGTGTGTGTTTTTAATACTTATTGTCGTAGACGAGAAGTAAAATGGGATCTTTATACATCTATCGCCCTCAAAAAGCCAAGCGACGCTAGTTAGCCAATGTACCAAGTAGTTTTGTGAAAAACGCCAGTTCCTATTTGTTTTATTATCACAGTGCATATTACGCTCACACCAGACTAATTTCAAATAGCCAAGTTGATAGAGCTACAAATTGTTCTTGGCGTAGAATGTTATTTCACGAACAGTAGCTGTCTGTGTTCTCAGATAACATCGAAAATTTTCTAGTTCTGTAAAATTCGCAATAATAATATTATCTCCAACGAAATGCCGTATATTATGTTGCCTCCGACAAAATGAAACTCCACTGAATGTCTGGAGAAATTAAGCTTAAGTATTTCGCTCGAAGAAAAATATCAAATGTTTTCTTTTCTTGTGTACTGTGATTTAGTTAAATTATTTTTTTCAAAATTAGGATTCAACGGCAAACGAAATTGTCTCAGCAATAGCTTTTCATTTTCTTGTGCGTGTATTTGTAATTGTGAATAATAAATAAATTACAAATCTGTGTAATTCAGTAAATAGACCACACACAAGATTATTAAATTGTAACCTACATCCTTAATGACGTACTCATATTTATATTTTGAAATAAAAATTTACTGTTATTGATTTTAATCTATAGAAAATAGTGCCTTACGAACGCAACGCTTTGACGTTTCATTATCGCAAGATAGTGTGTAATATTATTTATACATATTATCTGCCAAGTTTAATAATGGATTGGTTGATTAAATATAATTTTAACACATTCCTGCAAAGTACTTGTATACTTGCACAGTTAGAAACCCAATGTATTATCAGAACACGTCAAAAAGAGCAAATCGAAATCAAATTCTTGTCTCATTTAATTGACTGAAAGTGTTTTATGGAATAGTTGCGTTCACAATAAGAAGTCATTAGGCACTAGGGAGCAGTTTAATGGACCATTAAACGAACCTATAAATTAAACTTAATCATGACTAATTGGAGTAGCACAAAAGGGTACACATATCGGCATTAGTTTTAAAGCGTCCGGGTGGTCCCAAACTGGCTTTTGGATAACATAAAAATTTTGATAATACAATTTATTGACAAAATATAATGTGACAAAACGTGAAATTAATACTCCGAAGCTATTAGAATGAAATCTCATTAACGAAGCGAGGCAATCACCAAACAACCCGAAGGTGGGTTACTGTATTTTTTCTGTAGGTATGTATGCGTAGCTCTGTGAAACACACACACACAGGTTTTGCTTAGATTTTGTTTTTAAATGTATGGATATGGTTTCAGGACATTAGCTGAAATGTTTCGAGTCCGCTGAAAATTTCGAGACGGTTTTATCAAATTACTTTTTTATAAATTAAAATTATATTACTGCTGAACGATTTGACATTTCTTATTGCCATTTCTTTACTTCAACATCCAAAAAATATACGAAATAAGTATAAAGCCCTACTTTTTTAACATTGGGTGTGTTGAGGTCACAAATTTGTATATAAATTAAGGTTTTTAATTTGAAATATATTTTATTTAAATATGCAGGTCATTTCTTCGTGCAATAAAGCAGTTCAGTGAATACGCTGTGCGTTGAGTGAGGGGACTGTCATGAAACACTTTGACAAACATGATGGCGCGTATGGCCACTTAATGAAATTAAGTAATTCGTCAATTGCTTTGCTTGCACCCTTGTGGATATAAGATGGGGTGACCAAATTGCAAATCTTTACTATTAAGCAGGCATGTGTCACACTAGAATCTTACCAGTAATACTGTAAACTACGTAACTTCCAATAGAGATTGTAGTATCGTGTATTTTGTAACGGTCAGGAGGATCACCACTCACATTGACAGAGGGCTCGCAAGTGCGTTGCCAACCTTTTAAGAACGTGAAACGGAACGTGGTACGCTCTTTTCTGAGGACCTTAAGTCGAATTGGTTCGGAAATACATTTGTAGGCAGCTCCACATAGTGGTGGTACGCGGCAAAAACTGCCTTAAGAAACTCTTAGTTTTGTAGGACGAGGTGGCCTTGACGTCCGATGATCTCTTCTGGCGTTAAATGTAAAATTAGAAGCATTTCATATATATTTATTTTTTGACGTTCACATAAGTGAATCATTTTGTTTTGAATTAGAATAAATGATTTTTGAATTTGAATTTGAATTAAGTTCCGTCATCATCCCACTGTCCTATTTTGAACTACTTTCAAGTATATTCAATAAAAAGTTTATAAATTAGAAGATCCCGAACAGATATAATTAAGACATTAACCGTTTTATACCCATCTAGCACTGACAGTCTAATTAATGGCTGCAGCGATTGAAGCGCGGTGTTAAATCAATCCCCGACTTTAAGGGAGAAATGATATTTGTTCTTGTTGCTAATAGCTCGTAAATATTTCAGCGTTAGCGGACATATGCACTTAAGACAAATGGCGGTTGAAATATACATGCACCGCCACTTTGAACTTTTCACATTCGTTATGTTACCGAAGACTGAAATAACAATAGCATTATTGAGTGAGGGTTTAAAACTCAAACGGAAACCGGAGCCATCAATTATTCTGCTGCTTGACAAATATCGCTCTTAATGTCTGAACCACTGAATTGCTTTTTCTGTAAATTAGATTTTCGTAATTTAGATTATTATTTAGACATGAACATTGGGCACTCTGACGTGTCAAAAGTTTAATCGTTGATTTGATTTTCGAAGTCGCTGGATGATGCTTTAGAATTAATTAATTCTAATTTTATATTTCGATTTACAAAAACTTATTAAAAACATACTCAGTCCGGTAATCGTTATAAAAGCCATGCGTTTCTACATTTATTAACTCATGTTTTACAAGTTTTTAGGTAAGCAGGTAATATTAGGTCCTTACATATGAAATTGGCGTTTTGTATGGGAGGAACAAAAAAGTCGAATATTTTTAAATATAATACATATATTTAATTAATCAAAGTATGAACCATAGTTGTCTATGCACTTTTGCCATCTCATAGGTAGTTAATTGATCCCTTTACTAAAAAAACCAGTCGGACGGGAATCAATAAAATCTGTGAAGGCGATTTGGACTGCCCCATTAGAGTTAAATTTTTTCCCTAGCAAGAAGTTGTCCAAATTTCGAAAAAAATGGTAGTCTGTTGGAGCAAGGTCCGGTTAGTACGGAGGATGTCTTAGACATTCCAATTGAAGCTCTTCTAATTTGTTAGCCGTCTGTTGTGCAGTGTGTGGTCTAGCGTTGTCGTGAAGTAGCAGTGGCGTGGAGCGATTGACCAGCCTAGGTTGATTAGCCGCTAGCTTTTCCATCATGGTTTGCAATTGCTGACAATAGACATCAGCCGTTATAGTCTGGCCAGATTTGAGAAAACTGCAATGAACAATACCGGCACTAGTCCACCAAACGCTCACAAGTAACTTTTTTGGGGTTAATTTTCGCTTGGGGCAGGATTTGGCTGGCTGGCCAGGATCCAACCATTGCGCTGAGCGCTTCCGATTATCGTAAAGAATCCATTTTTCATCATAGGTAATGATTCGGTTTAAAATACCTTCATTATTGTGCCGGTTCAGTAATGTAACGCAGCAGTCGACGCGCGTTTGCCGGTTTGCTTCAGTCAATTCGTGAGGTACCCATCTATCAAGCTTTTTAATCCTCCCAATTTGCTTTAAGTGAATTAAAACAGTTTTATCACTAACACCGCAGCCTGCAGCTAACTCGGACGTGGTTTGCGATGGATCTCAGGCCGTCCACGGGGCTTGTTCTGCAGGACGAAATTTCCAGAACGAAAACGTTGGAACCAAAAACGAACTGTGTTTGCTTTTGCAACATGACCGCCATACACATCATTCACCCTTCAAATCGTTTCCGCAGCACTAGTGCCACGGCGGAACTCGTACTCGTAAATAATGCGATACTTTAAGTTTTCCATTTTGTAAAATGAGTGACGCAAACAGAAAAAAACAAATGAATGACGGTCATCGAAGCACAAATACATGAGTAAATAGCTGTACAAATTTGAATTTGGAATTCCTTACCAAAGAGGAGAACATCGTGATTAAAGTGCCCAGTACGAAATACGCCAATTTCATATGTAAGGACCTAATATAATAAGATAATGGTAATATTAAAACGGTCTGTGAACTTACTAAGAGTGGGTGGAAAATCAGATCAGAACTGAAAATATGAACCAAATTGTGTTAAATTACATTGAAGAGTTAACTCAAGGAAAGTTAACGTCGGAAGAGGGATTTATTTGTCAACTTTTCTTAGATAAAACTTCGTTTGACAGTTGATTGTAAAGCCTTTTAGCTTTTTGTTGTTCGAAGTATTTATAACTGATGCTCTCGAATGGTTTATAAATAATCAATCTCATTAATATCTAGTACAATTGAATTGTGTAGTGTTGGTATAGTATACTACTAGTCGTTCCAAATGGACCAATAGATTATTCTACGTAAATAATAGTAGCTCGTAAGATGAACCTAACATTGAAAGGCAACCGGTATCATATACCCAAGAGAAGAGAGCAAGAAACCATAAATGCGTGCTTTCAGGCATTGTAAGTGTCCATGTTCAAGTGGCAGATAGAAGGAGACCTGGCCGCTGACGCACGTCTTGGTTGAAAAACCTGAGACAATGGTTTGGTCAAAGCACCAAGTCATTGTTTAAAAGCGTGGTATCCAAAATTAAACTAGCCATGATGATCCTTCGCAAGGTGACGAGTGACGACACTATAAGGAGAAGAAGAAGTGTCCATGGACTGTAATATAAGCCTGCTGCCTCTGTGCCCCCTGTTCTATAAGACAAGACCCAAGAAATGGCAGTTGAGGCAGCTCTTCTACATCCAAAGCAGAATAATGTAACAGATGCAGAAGTGTCTCTGATATCGTAAACCCAAGAGAAGAGAGCAAGAAACGAGGGTACCATATGTTAAAAGCGCGCTTTTAGGCATCATTACTTTCCTTAGGCAGCGGTATCACTTAACATTTTCTTTTATGTAACGGAAAGCAAACGGACACTCACATTGCCAGAAGGCTCGCAAGTGTGTTGCCGGCCTTTGACTGAAGACAAAAGATGTTGGATGTCAAAAATTTGATACGCTCTTTTCTTGAAAGACCCTAAGGCGAGTTGGTTCGGAAATACTTTAGTAGGCCGTTGGTTTCATATAGTGGTGATGAGCGGCAAAAATTGCCTTAAGAAACGCAAAGATATCAGGCACTTACCCATTTACACTCTATTTTATAACAAAAGACCCAAAAAATTAGAGGCTGCTCATCTACTTGCAAAGAAAGTAAACAGATGCAGAACTGTCTCTGACCCATGTTCCTTGGCAATTATTGTCTAATAAATCAAAATGAATAGTCGAATATAAAACTTGTTTGTTCTAAATGAAACTATAAAAATAATGCTTGTTTATTTATAAATCAGATGTTGAAATGTGACATAAATATGCCGCGGAATTAAGAGGTGAAACATAAAACCGTCAACAGATCGTGATTTCTATAAAATTTCAAAACAAATCGCTAAAAATTATATTCAGACCACCCCAGTAAACGATATTTCACAGATGCTTAACGTCGCATTTACATATAATCTCGGCTCAAAGGAACGCCATGAGGCTCGGAAGTTGACAAATCTTTCGCGTTATTTCTGTACTAATTAGAAGCAAACGTGGGTGTCGTATGACAAACGCAAAGACATCCGAAAGTGGGTCCGAAGATAAATCTATTGTTGAATGTTTGGAATAACTTGTCTGTTATTGGAATGTGCGCCCGAATATACCGTTATCGGAAGTAACATTATTAAGATCGACATTATATTGTGTGTAAATATAATGGCATGACATGTAATACATGTATTAATGATTACGCGTGAATTAATGTGAGATTATGTTAAGCCTGCTTTTTTTGTATAAACGCAGCGCGTAATACCTGTATGACAGTTGGTATAATGCAATTGTAACGCTATAATATCGATTTAGGTTTTTTATATAATAGGGGGGCAAACGAGCTTACGGGACGCCCAAAAAGGGTAGTCGTAGCAGCCCATGGGCACCCATTTTTAGTGGGTGCGTTGCCGTCCTTTGAGGGAGGAGTACACTCTAATTTTAAATAGTTGGAGGTCGTTTCTCTGAAGGAAGACCCCCACCGGGAGTCGTTACCACAGTTCGCTAGTTCGAAAAAGAAAATGCCTTTGAAACGGACTGTGGAAGACTTCCAGCCATCAAAGTGATGTTGATGAAATTTTGAATTGATACGGCTCGTACGGTGATGAAACGAAGCAGGAGAGATCAACCCAAACAATTCTCCAGAACACTCACCGTAGTACACTTTATAGAAAACGCAAAGAAACGCAATGTCTCTGCGTAGAGAGAGGGAATCAAGCCGATCAGAAATACATTGGAGATTGACAATTCGACAAGCCCTTCCCTGAATTTGGTCAAAATGAAGAAGATGGTATTTATGATAGCTTAAACAAATTAGGTTTTTATGTGGGTGTTTATTTGAATTTCTTACTAGGGATATGATGGTAATATGTTTCTGAATATACTAGTTAAATTCATTTTCATAACATATTAATATTGGGATAATATTATGCTACGAAATTGTATTAAATTACGTTAATTAGCATTTATTAAATATCACAATACGAGTACTTACGAATTCTCCATCAATAGTTATAACTGGTACATGCTTCATTATGTTTGTCTTATATTAAGTTCTTACCTGAAACATAATAAAAACTAATATTAGGCTGGGGTCTATTATTTTATGCAAGTTTTAAAAGTACTTTAAAAAATTATCTAAATAATTATTAAGGACCTTCATATGATGTTTAAAACCCGTTTCCTACTTCGCCTTTAGGCTGACATTTGCGTGACGTCTATATTTTCTTTAGGCAGGCTTCTGTGTCCGACATACCTATCTACTTTTGATTGTTTTTTTTTCTTTCGTGTATGTATTAATTTTGCACACATATCCATTGGTAACAGAATACACACGACAATAGCTCCGAGTTAAATAAAAATTACTATAGTAATGCCAAGATACCCGTGCAATTAAATCCCAACAAGTACAAACTATTCAGCTACTTTCATACATTCTCCTAATCCTTAAACAGATTGTAAGGATATCTGATACGGACCTGCTTCTAATGAGAACGCCTTAATTGGATCTTATACTGTATAAATGCGTACCAGTGTGGTGATAGAAATGCACTGCATTTTGACACACAGTATAAAACTGACATTTCCACCTTTTGTTTGATTCGATTTTTGAAAACACCCAAAAGTATTTTTGACAAATGAAGCAATGAACAGAGTAATATAGGTTTATAATAATCTGTATATAGTCTAAAACAAAGCTGTCAATGCTTGATCTTAAACTTAACGCACGCGGTTTGAAAAATTTAAATAAAACATAAAAAATGCACTTCCATGCACTATAAATAACTCCGTTTGAGACGAAATGGGTTCGCATACGTAATTAATGTTAAAACAATGCATTCAAATGGAAATAAAATGCTAATATTGGTTTAAAATTTATTACTTTCTTTGAGGTACAAGGAGGGATTTATTGTTATGTTCGTAACACGAGTGTTTTAACATACAACAGCTTTTAAATAAAAGGAAGCTAAGCTTTGTCTAACGATAGGAAAATTAATGTATGTGTGTTAAGTCCCGTATCCCCGGGAAACATGTTTGTATTACTGAATGGCTTCGAGGTATACCACATAGGTTACCATAGTACAGCTTGCTGCTGGTTCACAATTTACGTAATATTCAGCAAATCAGCTATAAAAGCTATTTGAAAGTTTTCAATGAATAAAAGTAATCTATTCACACATAAAACTGGAATGTGGGTAGATTAGATAGGTAATATAATAAATACAATTATAATTTTGATATTTACCTAGGAACATACATTTAGATTAAATATTTCTTCTGAGAATTAGTTGATTTACAACAATTCCCTGTATTAGGCACAAAGACATAGATGCGAATGACCAAAGAACATAAAGGTGAATGACAGATCGCGCGATGACAGATTAACATCGCGCCATAAATACCGCGGTGCACAGAGCAGGTAAGCGCATAGACACAGTGTTATAAAACCGGTTTAGTTACTTGGTTTATCCACCATAAATATTCACCATAATCCAATTACTTCTTGAACAATACCATCAAAAACAATTAAACACAGCGGTTAAAACAAACTTATTATAATAATCGTTTAAGTATATCTCCAGTACCCTTTGTCTTCAAACCATTTTCTTCCATTTCAATGGATTTCATTATAAATACATAAATTGTGTCGTTGATGTAATTAAGGGTTTGAAGATAAATATTATTATTATTTTTAGCCCCTTTTTTGTTAACAATGGTTTTGGGGCCGGTTGACTGTCTAATTTGTTTATTTTTTATTTTTCGTACTGTTTTACGATTTAAAATAAATAAATCAGTGGGGCGACAATTTTAGGCCTGGGCCTCAAACTTTTGTATCTGTTTCATGATCATTTGTCCATCTAATAGGCAAGTAGCTGAGCATTTTCTTTCATTAAGGCCCTTTAAAAAATCAAATCAGCAGTTTGTGCTTAAACCCTGATTAATTTCTTATTATATTGTTACCTAAATAATTTATTTCAACAAGCGCTCCCGACTGTTACGATTACACACACTAATAGCTTTTTAATTACAACGCCGGTAAAATTTCCATGGATCGTAATAAATTTGATATAAAGAACGAATTATGGATGATAATTATCTGTTATATTTTCGCTTAGTAGCCTAATAAGCTCCCTGTTGCTACAATGGATAACAAAGGTAAATATAAAATCGAACACGACGGTAATACCAATTTCAGCCGCCGGCCAAGAAAAGTATAACTGTAACAGTCAGCACTGTTCATATTTGTATAGTTGACATAAAATGACGTCGAGGAAAAGGTAGTTGACGGAAAAAATACAGCTGTAAAAAACCTATACAGTACCAAGCAATAATAGTACAGGTAACAAAACCGTCATCATATCAGTTGTTCCTAAGTTTGTGTAACATTTATTTAAGCACTGTATTTTCTAGATACTAGATACATTGTTTTATTAAGACATTTCAAAAAATTATTAAGTTAGCCTGCATGACGTCTAATTATTCTCTTTATAATGATCAATTTTATTTACTGACATTACTTATATCTGTTAACGTAAAATTTAATACTAGATTTAATCATCTCGCGACGATTCTATAAACTGTCGACAAATGAAAAGAATGTGGCTTTACTGTATTTTAGTTTAAATTTGAGTGAGGTCCATTTTGAACTTGACTCAGCATACACTGGTGGCGAATTGCCTTTAATCTTTTCGTCAATTACGGTGTTAAACATTCGTTGAAGCTTGATACACGTATAAAGCTTGCGACAAAAATATGTATGTGGCACTGTATGTATATAAATCAAATATGGAAAGGTCCGACTTTTTTCTTTCCCGAGTTTATTGCTCGTTTAAAATTAGTAAAACTTGATATTATTACACCAAGACCTGGTAAAGGTTTCCATTTGATATCGAAACATTTGGGTAAAGACATTTCCTTGACTGTTATTAATCCGTAATGAAATTTAAATACACAATAACAATAATAGAACCTTGTCGTTTCTAGTTGAGCCTAAGCGTTTGATTGCGGTCAAGAGGCTTCAAGTAGTATATATTAGCAAAGTTCTAGAGGTTTGTAATTTGTTCGGATTATAATGTCCGTTAGATATTAATGTTCAGAATTGGAGCTAATATCGAGGTATTCATAGACTTTTATTAGCTATCTCTTTTCATAAAAACCTTAAGTATTTTTGTGTATGGAGCAAAAAATAGCAAAATGTACTACACTGGCCAAGGTACAGTAAACGAAAAAGAGGAAGACAACTTAGAAGGTGGATAGACATGTGTGGTGGTGGTACATGACGGAGGGTGGCACAGTGCAGAGAGTGAGAGTGGGCACACAGATACCTAAGAGAAGATTGAAATATAAACGTGTTTAAATGTAAATGTATCTGAATTATAATGCTATTATTATTATTGTGTAATAAAATAAGTCCGTTCGTTTTAGTAACTGCGGTGCGCCGATACTTCTTGCCTGTTTATGAGTTCTGTACTCTTTATAAGTTTTTTTATACGCTTTATATTAGCTTCACCTGTATGTATGTATGTATGTATGTATGTAACCGACTCCTTCTGACTCGATTTTGACCCACTTTTAACGGACAGATTTAATGCAAACTTTGCGCACCTGTCAAAGATCGATAAAAATGCAATATCCGCAAAAAAAATTAAAAAAATTTAACTAAAAAAAAAAAAAAATAATAGTTTAAAAAAACTAGAACACACGCTTTATATAGAAAACTAAACTAAAAAACAGAAAATAAATTTTAATAAATATTAATTAAGGGTAATGTAAATAATTCCTAATTTAGGCTGAAAATGGTAATGAACAAAAAATACTGGTATTATTGTGAAAAAGCGTGGGTTGCTCGATAGACGAAAAATATGGCACAGAGCGCTATTTTTTTCTTCATGTGTCTTTACTTGGACTTAGAAAATTGTGTCCAATAACACTACTTACAGTCTCTATTAAAGGGAAGACACTCTGTTCTTGTATTGTATTTTTCCATTAACCACTGTTTAGCACCTAAGACTAACGTGCTCTAACACTAATTCAAATGGTTTTCTCCTCTCTCTTTATAAGTGACAAAATAAGTATGGACTATCAAAGCAATACAATGTTTCATATGATAATTCTTTATTTGTCTCCCATATAACATTTGAAAAAACAGTACGATGACAATTAAGAAGGTATTGGGAGACTGGTTTCCAAGGTAGGTAAGAACCTGTGATATGGATAACCAGGCTTCCCTTTCACAGAAAAGTCATACTAAGTCTTAACAAAAAAAGTACATATATGAGCCGGCAACTAAATTTTAAGTTTCTAAAAAAGGAAAGAAAAAAAACTAATCAACAGTCAACTAGATTCCTACAGAAATAAAGTTGTATGGGTGTATGTGTGTGTCTATGTGAGTGAGTGTGTGTGTCTATGTGATTGAGTGTGTGTGTCTATGAGAGTGAGTGTGTGTGTCTATGTGAGTGAGTGTGTGTATCTCTTCTTATCTAACGTAGGATAGGTAAGGTTCTTAATCCACAAGTCTATAAGCAATGACGCGGTAGATTTTAGAAAAAGAATTGAAATTTAAAAAAAATACTGGCCGTAAAGACTTTGTTTTTCGCTGTAACATGACAAAAGAGGTTCGATCTAAAACCATGAAACTACAGATAAAAAATGTTCATCCGAGGCTAGAGAACAATCCGTTTAGCCGTGTAATTGCTAATTAAGTAAGTGTATGCTCCGTATTTAGCCGCTCAATTAGAATCACATTACTTGGAGCAATTTACCGCTAACCGGTCGGCGCCCGATGCGCTCAGAATAACAAAATTGGCTATGGGAGAGTTGCAGATATTATAATTTTAGACGCGAATTTATTTCATATTGGTACAGTATGGATTTTTTAAATTTATGTATATCTGTGGTTTTGGTTCGTGCATAGTCTTTCTAATCAGTAAAATGTAAAAAAATATTAAAGTTTTATTTCAGCATTTAAAGAAAATACTACGAAAAAAACAAGTTCTGGACATTTAAAAGTAGCTAATGTTGTTTTTTAAATCTAAATATAGAAATTTCATCGCACGCTTTGGTACGTGGTTGGTTATATTGGTTTTACTGGACACCTATTATTCATACACATACACTAACCTTGGCAAACAATGCTTATGTTGCTAGTTCAAATAAGATTCTGTTAAATGAACCCTCAATTTGTAAACATATTAAACATATTCCATTTCGTATTCAAGACCCGCTTTCAAAGATGGTTTATTGTTTAAGTTTTGATACTAAAGTTATTTAATACACTTGCGTGAATTTCGTGTCAAGATTTTTTGCAACCTCTTCGACAATAATCCTTTTATTGAATCCAATAAAAGTTGACAATCTATGTGCCTCATGACAATTTAGTAACCTACATAGTAATAATAAAAATAATTAAAAGTTGGTCCTCCCTGCGACAGTGTACCTTTAACGCTGGCAGCATTTCCTCGCTGTATTGCGATACTAATTTGTTGAGCCAGGAAAGCACCAGCTCTGGGGTCACCGGTACTACAAGTATCTACCAGGCGCAAACTTAAATCTTCAAGAAACGCCTGTGCATTTTTAATTTATAATAAACATCAATTTCAATTATCTTAGGTGTTGTGATATACGTTGGCGTTATATGTACTATTAAATAAATATTAGAAAATAAAATAAAATAACACACAAAGATGAGAAGCATTACTAAAGGTACCGATGCCCTAAACTGCTGGAATAACGGCTGGCTCGAGCTGGATACAGCTTGTTTATGATTGAGATGCATAAGATCCTTAGAGGAAACCTTCACCTGCTGAGGGGTTCTTGCAAACCAACTTTAAATATTAGATATTATATAGATAAATTTTGGTGGAATTTACTTTCATTTAAAAATTATAATAGGATAAAGTTTACTTTGATTTTGCCAGAAAAAAATGTTTTTTTAAGATAAGATAACACTGAATAGGTAAACTGGGTAAAAATCAGTGAACGTCTAAATACGTCCCACAAAGTAATTCAATAACTCTTGTTTATATAAAATGTATTTTTACATAAGTTTTATATTGTAGATACTATGTTAGAAGTGATTTTGATAATGATACATTGAATTATAAATCAGACCTTGCCTATTATTTAAATAACTGTTAGAGTATAAACGATATTAACCGTTTATCAATTCGTAGTTCTATGGTACAATCAGTGGAACGTATTTGTGAACTGCGTCCAGTAAATCGTGATCGGACCACCCACCGGCGCCGAGGCAAATAAAATAAAACGAATAAATAACAGTGCTCACGCATAATTGATCACAAATTAAAACTCGGCTCAAAACGCCGAAAGCGAAATTAGTACGGCATTCGCGAAGCGGTCAAACGAGCTCTTTTAAATGCATGTTAGGCATATATGCTTGATAAGACCCATATGCCAAAACATGTCAGGTTAAATCTGGTTTGAGAATTAAACAACGTTAATTTAATAATTGTGCGGTGAAATTAAAAATCAGGCATTCATAAATTTAAATTTCTCCCCGCCTCCCAACCTACTCTTTTTTTTTTTTTTTTTTTTTTTTTTTTTTGTCAAAGAGACAGTTGAACACATTAGTTATGACAATTACTGATTCAGTTTTTTTTTTTTTTTTGGCCCATTTTTTTTTTTTTTTTTTTTTTTTTTTGTAACTTTTCAGTTTATAAAGTTCTTTTCTTTCCAAGGAGTAAGGGCAAGAAGGAGAAGAGGGCATAAAAGGTGGATAGAAGAAATAAACGCGGTAGCAGGAAGCGAATAGAGGAAGAAGGCCATAGACAGAGTCACTTGGAAAAGGCTGGAGGAGGCCTTTACCCGTGAAGGGGTTCTGATCGACGGTACTGAAGGTAGCGGTATATAGGATAACAAGATAAAAATAATGTTAAAATGTAACAAATGTAAGCTGTTTATTATTATTTTGTGTCATGATTGAATTAAACAAATTATTATTTTTATAACGCATTTAAAATTTGTAGTGAGGTTTTCAGGCACCCGTTAGTGGTTTTTGGTGCCCATTATCTATACTATATTAATAAAAAGAAGAGAAAAAAGTGCGTGCGTAAAAACTACACATGTCATATAGAATTTCTATAAGGTAATTCGCCCTTCTCACTCTCTCTCAATCGGTTTCAATCGCTCTCCTTTTCTTAGATAAAAACGCTGCACATCTTTGTGACGCTAAATTATCATTGCTTTACATCCGTAAAACAAATTTTACCCTCATGCGGCTAAAGAAGTTTAATTTCAAAAAAAATCTTTATAATTTTATAAAACAAACCTTATAGCAAATATAATAAACAAAAACATGCACGCCCTGTCTCACAAACCTCCAAGGTGCCGTACATTATTTAGTTAATCTGATTTAAAAGGGTCTTCCACTGGCATTTGTTTTAAACGTAATAAAACATTCACTCAAAGTACACCGTACAAATTATGAAAGGGTGAAGCAAAAATAATGTTCCTTATGTTATCGACAGGAGGAATTATAAATATGAATTTGGAAGCCTTAGGCTGGACAACCCCCTACTGATTAAGTAAATAACTAATTTGACTAAAATTATGTTAAATAGTCTATTTATTGAGAAATGCGGCAATGTCCTAACAAACTATGTTCACATGAAACTATGGAGAAACGAAAAACAAATCATATTATTGATATTTGTACAGATACTAGTCGCCATTCCTGTTATGGGTGAAAAATAAATAAATCAATGGCGCTACAACTTTTTTTAAGTGTGGACCTCAGATTTCTGTATCTGTTTCATTATCATTTATCAATCTAGTAGGTGATCAGCCTCCTGTGCCTGACACACGCCGTCGACGCGAACAGACGAGCATCGAACCTACGACCTCAGATTTGAGAGTCGCACGCTGAAGCCAACACTGCTTGGTTATGGGTGAATACATGTTATACAAAGAATATGTACTGGTGACTGGTGTGTTTGTGTGGTAAACACAATACTTTAAGTATTTTATAAAGGATCTCTAAAACGTGTAAAACTCACATGTTGAACATCCGCTGAGATTCTTCAAACAATAATCTTTGTTCCAACACTTGTGTGACAATAAATTATATTTTATGACAAAGTACTCAGGGGGAACTATTTATTATAACGGCCATAATTATTTCGACGTATAACAAAAAGGTCTGTGATGTTCGTAAGATTTATTGTTCCCGTAATAAGAAAATAATTGGTTTTATTCAAAAACTTCTAATTAATTGGAAATAGTTTATAACGTTACTCAATGTATAATATAAAATAAAATAAATCAGTGGCGCTACAACTTTTTAAGATCTGGTCGTCAGTTTTCTGAATGTGTTTCATGATCATTCTTCAATCTAATTGGCAAGTAGGTGATCAGTCTCGTGTGCCTGACACACGTCGACTTTTTGATTCGTTTGACATTCGTTTCCACACGATATTTTCCTTCACCGTTCAAGTGTATGTTAAATGTGCACATAGAAAGACAGTCCATTGGTGCACAGCCGGGGATCGAACCTACGACCTTAGGGATGAGAGTCGCACGCTGAAGCCACTAAGCCAACACTACTCTATATACAACGATAACTATGTCTTTTACATGTATCTTTTTTTATAGGCAAGTGTGTTATAGCTTTGCCCTTTACATACTTCGTTAGACCCGAATTCCTTACACCTCACCATAGGAGCAATTGTTAAGTTCGTTCAAATAATGAAAACGCTTGAGAAGTTGCAAGCTTAATTTATTTTTTCTCCTAAATACAAACTATTTTTACGATTAATATTAATTTATTTATAAAAACACTCCTGCCCTAGGCGACCCTAAATTGACAAGAGTGAACAATAAGTGAATAAAATTTACAGACGAAACAAATATAAGAAACTAATTAGGAAATACAAAATTACATAATAAAAAAACACAGAAATTAACCAACTATAGGCACTAACAAATAATAGAACTTTTGACAGAAATTAATACAACGAATCATATGTGCCCTTTTCAGAAGGTTAGTCCTAGCTGTGGGCACATGAAGTAACGGCGGACAATGTCGCTTTCTGACGTACCCATCAGGCACATTGATGCTAAGGTACTGAAATACTGTCAATATACTGAGAAAGCAAAACACAACAGTGCAAGAGGTCTTGGCCAGAGCAACCGTGACCCGTAAACCTTGAAAATTCTACACCTAAACCTCATGAATCATTGTAGATATTGATGATAAGCGCAATAATAGTTTTTGAATTTATCGTGAATAGATTTTAAAGATAGAAGTTAGACATAATATGCTGACTCTTTTGTAGGCATTATCAACTTCAACTTTTCTCTAGAACTCAATTATTTATCTGTCATCGTTAAAGCGTTCGTAAGAAACGGTTTTGTTCGACCGTTTTTTCTCAGACTTGCTTTGCTCACTACAAATTTTAGTTTTCCGGGTAAGTATAAAATAGGCAGGATAGTACTTACATATACAATATAAGTACTATCCTGCATCTCCATATATAAAATAAAACTTTGACAGATTGCAAAAAAATAAAAAATACAATATGTTTATTACAATTCATTAATGTGTAAGATTTGGCAACACTTTTAAGTAAAAATATACCTGTGTCAGGGTTTCCAGCTCTTCCATAACAAAGTTTGTTATAGTAAATTCCATAAAAAATATATATATGTATACTATTTAAAACAACTGTTTTCAACACGCCTGAGTGCATGAGGGAGTGTGTGGGTGCATGTGAGTGAATGAATAAGTGTGCGGGTGCATGTGAGTTAGTGAGTGAATGAAATGTGTAACTACGTATTAGCTCTCAGGAGCATCTCTAACACTGCGTAAGTTGTGTTCATAAGTCAGTCTTTTAATCGAACCTATATATAGATAGTAGACGATGTCGTACGGCATTTTACTTGTGCTGCTGCAGAGGTTCAATCCATATTTGTGCTGCAGAAGGGGCTGTTCGGGTATTTGTTGTTTTCTCCGAGAGAGTCGGTACGGAATAAGTTTAAGGAATTAAATATTATGACACTATCTGGTCAATATATTCTTGAAGCCTTGTTGTATGTCCAAAAAAATATAAACGATTTTAAAACAAATGGTGACTTTCACCAGTATAATACGCGAAATAGAACTAATTTGAGTGTACGACCAACCAGGCTCCAAAAGATAAACCACTCCTTATATGGAAATTGTATTCGTTTTTACAACAAGCCCCCAAGCGAAATTAGAGAATTATCACTAAATAAATTCAAAGCCCTCGTTAAACGAAAATTAATCAACAAAGCTTTTATAAATTTGAGGACTACTTAAATGATCCTAATCCTTGGGGATTGAATTGCTCCAGTTCAAACAATTTGTATGACAATACTTGGCGATTAAAAGAGTGGCGGAAAGTTTCTTGCCAGTTCTTCTTACCCGCTCTACGCCCTTGACTTGCGAACTGGTAGTAAATGTAAATTTACGATTAATTTAACTTGACGATTCAAAAGTGTACTTGGTTACCTACTTGAATAAAGATATTTTGAGTTTGAGTTTGAGTAGATAGTAGACGATGTGGTATCCTATTTAATCTATTATAGATATAGTCTGCCAGTCTGGCGGTCTTACGGTCTGACCGACATTCCTATTTCTTTTTAGGATCAGTCGACTATAAATATTGAAGGAATACATTGTAGAGTTATTATATTATATTTATAAACATGTGTAGCTGTATGTTATTTACATACAGCACATTAATAATATAACATAGTTTTTTGTTTTATAAGACGTGACTACGAGTATCTAAGGTTATATTTTGTATGAAATGTTTCCTACTTCCTTGTAATATATATGTATATGTATGTAACATTCTACACAAGCACTAGTTAAAAAATACGGATTCAACATTTTTTAGGTCGAGGGACAATAGTTGCAAGTGAAGATGTGTGGGAATCGGGTTATGGGACGCAATATTCCTAGATATTTTAATAAAATCAAGTTAACCAAAGAACCTGACTGAAATGAAGTATATTAATGATTAATTACATTTTAAGGCACCAAGTTAAGTCCATTGTCTGACTACGAGTTACTTTACACGCAAGTTTTTTTTTCTTTTTATAAACGATGCCCGTTTGATGCGGGCTCAAACGTTAAGTCATACCGGGCTCATCTGATGTTAAGTAATACCGCCGCCCATGGCCAGACTCAATGCCAGAGAGCTCGCGAGACCGTTGCCGGAAAGGGTTCTTACCCTTAAGAAGAAGGTATCAAATAGCCACTTCTTTCTCGTGTGATAGAATCAATAAAAAAACTACGAGTCACGTATTAGATACTTCAGTGATTTGAAACTCTGCAGTTTCAGACTAAGCTTTTTATGACTTGTAGTGCATAACCATTATTTTATTTAAATATTTTTCAGGTCATAATACTTCGATTTTTGTTTCTTAGACGTGCCAATTTCGTCAGAACTTTAACCGCACGTGCATGGTTTTGTGCAGAGATCCTTATCAGAGGTACACAGGACTTTGAAAGCTCGGTAGGGTTTAAACCAAGGACGCCTACCAGGTAGGTACTATGAGTAAGCAAATACTGAAAATTTATGACTTTAAAGGCACATTAAAAGCAGATATGATCGTATAAATAAATTTATATTACGTTAAATCGCTGGTGCATTCAATCAGTCACTCACACGTATTCAATAGGCGTGATTCTGAGTCGCGATTTCATTAAAATTCATTGAAAACTTGTCTAATATGGCCCTACGTGACGCGCTTACTCGGGCGTGTCTTCGACGGAATACGAAAATCTTTTACGAATAGATGTCATACGATTCTTATATTCGAAAAACAGTAGTGATAATAATATTTTTTTTATATATGGAAAAGGGGGCAGGGGCTCATTGATGTTAAGTTATGACTCAACGCCAGAGGGCTCGCGAGAGCGTTGCCGGTCTTTAAGAATTGGTACGCTCTTTTCTTGAAGGACTCTAAGTTGAATTGGTTCGGAAATACTTCAGTGGGAAGCCGGTTCCACATAGTGGTGGTGGTACCGCTTCTTAACAGGCCGGCAACTCACTTGCGAGCCCTCTGCCTATGTAAGTGCTCATGGACGGCGGTAACACTCAACTTCAAATGAGCCTCCTGTACATTGCCTACTGTCCTATAAAAAAAGAACGTCGTCAAACTTTGTGTAGATAACAATTTTCGCCATTTTTTTGTCATACCACAAAGAATAAACCATAACCTGGCCAAGCTACGAATGCGCAAGCTTAGGGTTAAGAATCCCACGTTTACTATAAGAATAAACTATTAATGTATTTAAATTTTATACGCGACCCTCACTACAGAATAAAAGTGATAGGATACAATGATCTAGATGAATTAAAAATCGTAACTTTTCTCAAGGAAGCTACGTTCCGTTTCATTGAATATTCATGGTATCGAATCACTGTTGCAAAGGAATTTACAGGTACCAAAATGGACGAAAATGTGTTAATTACTATTTTTTTTTTAAAACAATTCACACCAACCCCCCCCCCCCCCCCCAGCGGGAGAGGTTGGGGTGGGGGGGGCTCCGCAAACGAAAAAACACCCAAAATAAAAAAAAAAAAAAAAAAAAAAATTTTTTTTACCCCCCCCCCCCCCCACCCCCCCCCCACCCCCCCCCCCCCCCCCCCCGGCCCCCCCCGGGGGGCGGGGGCCCCCGGGGCCCCCCGGGGGGGGGGGGGGCCACCCCCCCCAAAACAAACAAAGGGGTCCCCCAATTACTAATTATTTTTTATTTCTATTGATTTTCATCGTATTATCAAGATTTATTTATATACGAATTGGAAAGAGTCAAATTTTTTGGCGTCGGTTAAAAAAGAAGGCAGATGTCATCAAATCCCTATGATTACATCCGTTAAATATCATTACATAATCCTTGTGATAAAACAAAAGTTATACAGTCCCATCACCGCGTCTGAGAAATACTATTTTGTTATTTTTACAGTAATGCAGATGAGGGAAGAAATATTACGAGGTTCGCCATTAAGGCTTTATTTATTACCAAGCTTCCTAGATTGTGTTGAAATTATTTACGATGCTTTTCAATATCAGAGGAAGAAATTATAACGCTTATTCAAATACCAACCCATTTAAATTTTAAAATATTTTCGTTCATTTAAAGCTTTAGAGGTTTTGATTATGTACATAATTTATAATGAAGTCTTTCCACGAAATCGCTATTGATATTTGTAGCAATCTTTATTTATTAAGTAATGAATGAAGGAGTACATTTGTTTAAATTAAACCAGATACAGTTATATTTTTTATTAATTAACAACATTAAAAAAGTAGTGGTGCTACAACTCTTTGTGTCAGACTCAGATTCCTGTACCTCTTTCATTTATTTGGTCTTAATAGGCAAGTACGTGATCAACCTTTTGTTCTTTAGACATTTTTGGGTCTAAGGTGTACTTATAGATTGAGTCACATAAATAATGACATCGACTATTCATTTACAAAATTTATAATTAAAAGAAATGAAAAGATTACTTTCCGTTTTATTACGACGAACTTCATACCATAAATAGCTCTTTAGTGAAAATAGGATCACAAGTAATTCTTTTCCAAGAGCGTGATCTATACGTATTGTTATAATAAAATCGCGGAAAAACGGCCCCATTTAAAGAAGAAAGTGTTGTTTCAACAAGACAAAGCACCATGTCACAAATCAATGTAAACGATGCCATAATTCCATGAATTGGGTTCCCGCTTCCGTATCCACCGTATTCTCCAGATTTCGCCCCCAGCGACGTCGACTCAGACCTCAAGATAATGTTCGCTGGACAGGAATTTTGCGCTGAAGAAAAACGTAATCATCGAAACTGAAGTCTATTTTTAGGCTGAAAACCAATCGTACTATAAAAATGGTATCGGAAAATTGTATGACCGATATATCAACGATGGTACATTGAATAATCAAATCTAATTCAAATTCTAGGTTAGCCTACGAACTTTTAAGCCCACCTAATACTGCGACGCGCGCCCTTCTTTCTCCTATTCAATACTTTTTTACTCCGAGGAATCTTGTCAGCAATAACAATGTGTAAGAATTGAGACCAGTCTCCAAATTAGAATACCGCAACTGAAATTAATTATCGTTATTGTACTTTTCTAACCAATTTAAGGAAACCCAAAAGAAGTTTTATGTTTCGATGTGAAAGTTTTCCATTGTCTATGCAGTAAGACCTAAACTAATACCAAGCATCTACAAGCGTATTTTTTACTTTATAAGTTTAGAAATAAGAAGTATTTCAAATTTTATTCGTAAATCGTGTTTTTAGTTTTCCAAGATGTCAGTTAAAACAGAAACGTTTATGCAAAATGGCAAGTATAACAAAAAGTGACTTTTCCTGAATATATAGTGATCGCTTTAACTGATGACAGCGCGATGAATGTACTGTCGTAACTACATCAACACAGCTATTGTACGTCCATCAACTTTTTTATTCCAGCTAAAATAGCATTCCGTGAGTCATGAGACAGGAGATTGCCATTGATAGAAACAAAAACTCGACATAGCAAGAACTTTTTGCACTTTGAGTGGGAGGTTTTTAAGTATCACGGAAAGAGTAGCGAGAGTACCTTCCAGTAGAGTTATCTCTAATATTAGATAAACTTGTTCTATATTTAAATTATAATAATTGAAGAATGGTTTATTATTTTTGAAGTTATACTTCTTTTGGCGCGTTAGGGAAAAATGATGATTAAAATGATTTTCTTATATATAACAGAAGGAAAGCAGGAGGCTTACCTGAAGTGATGCCACCCATACATTCTCAATGTCTAAAAGCGTGCTTTTAACATATTATATGATACGCTTTTGTCATGCTCTCTGCTCTCTAGTCTAATTTATCGATTGCCTTTCAAGTTTAGTTTACCTTAGAAACCTTATTTGCGCACAGATAAAATCCATTGGTCCATTTGGAACAACTAGGAGACAACACTTACATTGGCAGAGGGCTCGTAAGTGCGTTGCTGGCCTTTTAAGTTAACTTTCATCATAACACTTATTCATACAAGTTTAATAAAATAACATTTAACTTCGCGCTTTCCTTGTTTTTGCTGAATCAAATTTGCAACTATTGGCTGAGGATATTGGAACTTTGCCATTGGATTGTGGCTTGGCGAATATTCTTAACCCTTATTACTGAGTGAGAAACATCGCATAATTGTCTAACAACTGGAATAAGTGTTTTATTAAAGTCACTATCTGTTATCTGTACATGAGAATCATACAGTCTGAATAAGATATTAAAAAAAATAGTTAGTAGCGGTTTATTATGCTAGAGTTCATTTATTTATTATACATATATATTTATTTTTTCTACATACATATATATATATATATATATACGTATATATCAAGGCGTGTTGGCCTAGTGGCTTCAACGTGCCACTCTCATCCTTGAGGTCGTAGGGTCGATTCCCAGCTGTACACCTCCGGCTGACTTTCTTTCTATATGCGCTTTTTTTTTATGTAACACGTTTTACTTTTTTTTATGTAACACGAGGCAAAAGGGCAGGTGGCACACCTTATGTTAAGTGATGCCACCACCCATGGACACTCACATTGCACTTTTATGAAATGGTACGCTTTTTTTCTTGAAGGGCTCTAAAGTCGAATTGGTTCGGAAATACTTCAGTGGGCAGCTGGTTCCACATAGTGGTGGTGCGCGGTAAAAACTGCCTTAAAAAACGCTCAGTTATGGAACGACGGCCGTCAAGGCGATACGGGTTAGTTTCATATATAAAAGTAGAAATATTTAATCTTAATTTTCTGACGCTTATTTCCATCAAATTAATGTTAATCGGTATGACTAACGACGTGAATTCAATCAATATATTTAAATGTATAAAACCTCCAAAGCTTAATTGAATATGCTCAATAAATTCACGTATAGTTAGTAATAACTCAAATTATAATTCTCATAATGAATATTTTTGATAGGCCGTGGCTACTCAAAATTAATGACTCAAAACTCCCTCATGAATTTACATAATAAAGCAAAGAAAATGAACTACTTATCCTCAATCTACATTGAACTTTGATCTCGAGATAACATCGGCCGAGAGATCTGATTTATGCTAATAGAATCTAAATTAAAATTAATTCAGAGAATATTAAACGAGAATAATGATTGTAATTCCTTTACAGGTGGGAATAGAGTTTTAATATTGGGTCTTCTATGTGTGTGTGGAACTGCTCTTAGCATTTAGACTGATAAGACGGGTTTCTTTTTGTATATAATACAGTATTGGTAGCTGGTGAAATAAAAATATGAGCTATATTGTACGGAGCCAAATAGGTCCTTACATGGAATGGTCCAGTGGGCAGAAAAGGAACGCCCACCAGAAACCTGGGATAATTAAATAAAATAGATAGCGGGAAAGCTTTTCTTTAGTTTTTACCACTCATTAATTGTATTTTAACATTCTCGTTTCCGATAATGTCCAATAACATGTGTCACTAAGATTTACGAACTCTTCAATAAGTCAAGTTAGTTTTTTGTTAATCCAGCGTCGCAACCCCACACCTCTAATGTAATCTTAGTTATAAGCTCATGTTTTAAACAATTAAAGCCAGTTATTATCTAGCTTCAAACAAAGTGTTTCATTTCATATATACAACCGCCGCCGAACTTAACTTTAGTATAGTTCAAATTTCGTAGCGAAAACTAATTAATGTTGAGCGATGATTTATTACTTTTGAGGTATCATGAGCCTATCCGATAACATATTCCCTAAACGTAAACTTTCTGACCTGTATAATTGTAACGTGGACTTCGAAGCGCACCAGTTCATCGATCCCGGCATATGGACTCACCTGTTTACCATATGCCGGCAGCGAATTGTATCTTATTTCGGCCATACAATGCGGATGAGAACTTGGAGGAGCTGATCGTGGTTGGTAACACAGAAGGCAAAAGATCACGTGGCCGTTCACCAACCAGACTGACCGATCAAGTATATGATGGATATAATATTAATAATTAAAAGTTAAAACAAATTTAAAAAGTTTGGTCCCTGTGGCAGTGTACCTTTAAAACAAGCAGCATTTCCTTGCTGTACTGCAATACTTTAATAAATTAATATACTTATATTGTATTGATAACACTAAATCACTTATTCAAATTTCTTAAGTATGTCCAGTACAAGCGGCTGTACATGTATTTTATCGACCGACAAAAAATCTAACATCTAATTGACTGTCATGTTTCGTAAACACTTTTGACCTACGACCTTAGATATAAAATCTTTACGGCTTAAGCTACTTTCACACTAACCGTTATGTGAGACGTAACATGCCAAGTGTACACGAACAAATTATTTGAAAAATAGCTTACAATGCACCACTGATAAATGATTCTGATTGGTCTAGACTCTAGACACTGAATCAATCATGATTAAGGGACGCGATCTATATTTTCATTATTTTACAACGTGTTAGTTGCCTAATAAAAAAGAGCGTATGAATAATTAAAAGGCCGGCGACGCACTCGCGAGCCCTCTGGCAATGTAAGTGTCTATCGGCGGTGGTCACTTAACATTAGGTGAGCTACCTGCCTGTTGCCCCTTGTTCTATAATATAAAAATATTAAAGAGGAATTGTCTGTTCATAACGAATAAATTCAAAAACTAGTAGACTGGGCAATATAACACTTTTTTTAATAAGTAGAAAATGCGCTTACGCAGGCCAGCGCAATGAATGTTGCGCGGGCTTGACGCGGCTGGGGCTGGGTCTACTGAAAGCCTTCTGCTGTTCAGAGGGGCATCGAGATCCTATCCACTAAAATTACTTCAGCCCTCCACACGCCCTTAAGATTTTCGGGGTTCGCCAAGGCATTCAACGCAAGAAAAAGAAATGTTTCATTGCCAACCACTTGCAACTACCATCCTCAGCCATATAAACCATACAGTCTCTTTTCTAAGGTTTGATGCCCTCTGCGTGCCTTAGAAACTCGACCGTGCCCGCCATGTACGGTTTATCGCCGTACAACCTTACCAAAGTCAGATAACAAATTTAAAATTAAATAAACTTGCACTCCGACCGGGAATCGTAATAAGACCGGTAGGCTACGGAGCCCTTTGGCAATATATTACTACATTATCCTTGAGTAAGCTATATATTCAGCCGTGCGAAGCCAGTACTTCCGCTAAGAGTTCCGATGTTCAAGCAATAAAGACTGTATCAACGCTATGCATATACTAATAAACGAAGTTTCCACAAAAGAGCCAGTTATATTTGTGTAGCTTAATCACAGCAAAAGAACCACGCTCATATTAATATACTATTGTGAATTTGATCACAATTGACACAGGAATGTGTCTAAAGTATGATTTCAATTGAGGCCCTCTTTTGTTAATTACTATACACATCTAATATATAAAACTCTCGTGTCGTGGTGTTTGTAGTTAAACTCCTCCGAAACGGCTTGACCGATTCTCATGAAATTTTGTGTGCATATTGGGTATGTCTGAGAATCGCACAACATCTATTTTTCATCCCCCTAAATGTTTAGGGTAGTCCACCCCTAAATATTTTTATTTTTTTATGATACAGCATTAAAAAATACATACAACGCCTAATTTTCATCCCTCTACGATCAACCCCTATTTTTATTATAAATTATATACATGGCAAAACGAGTTTGCCAGGTTAGCTAGTAATAATATAGAATTAGATTCATATTAGCTGGAATTCGTTTGGTTTATTCGCACGAATTCGTTCCTAGTTAAAATATTAAACCGAAAGTTTTGTGAATGTTAAACTCACAGTC
Source organism: Pieris macdunnoughi (assembly GCA_905332375.1). NCBI lineage: Eukaryota > Metazoa > Arthropoda > Insecta > Lepidoptera > Pieridae > Pieris > Pieris macdunnoughi. The sequence goes on from CAJOBZ010000039.1 coordinate 1,603,279, forward strand.
GAGGTACAGTTTAATGCCCGATGGGACGCTTAAAAACCGGTTACTGGAGAAATAGTTTCGTCGGCATATAAAGGTTGATAGTTATGGAAGTCAGACCCGTGACTAAATGCGTACGCGCATTAAAATAACGACTCGAAAATTATTTCTTGTCTAAACCATAAAACGAATGGCTTTCGGGAGTCGTGTTTTAATGATACACAGTTAATAACGAGTCAAAATTTAACTGGAGTACGGATTACGTCAGCCGACATCACCACGTGTATTTATTTTCGCCAATTCCATCATATGTATTACAATTGATTTAATAGAGAGTTCAACAGAAATATGCTTTGCGTTTAATACTGTGGGAACTTTTTGGCATTATGAACTGAAACTAAATTATCGAATCAGAATTATATAATTTATCATTAGCTACGTTATCATATGCTTTGAGACCATGCGAAGCTGATCTATTCTATGAGTCTCCATGCTGCAGCCATTGCTCCGTCAAATTTTTAAATTGATATATATATATATATAATATATTTCTTAATTTATTGTCGTTTATTTCATTTCTCTTTTATAAATGTCATTGTGTTTATTGTATGTCGTGTGTTCTCCGTAAGTGTAACACATGCCTGTTTCGTTAGTGAGACTTTTTAAATAAATCAATTTAAAAAAAATCAGTGGCGCTACAACCTCTTTAGGTCTTGGCCTCAGATTTCTGAATCTGTTGCACGATCATTTTTAAATCTAATAGGCAAGTAGGTGACACACGCAGTCGACTTTTTGGGTCTAACATGTCGGTTTCCTCACGATGTTTTTCTTCACCGTTCGAGCAAATGTTAAATGCGCACAAAGAAAGAAAGTCCAATGGTCCAGCCGGGGACCGAACCTACGACCTCAAGTATGAGTGTCGCACGCTGAAGCCACTGGGCCAACACTGCTCAAAATAAATCAATTACAGATAATATTAGTAGATGATGTTCGTCTTTTGCATATGTAAAAAAAATCGAAATCTATTAATATTTCAATACTTAAAGCACCATGAATGTTCTCATATTAAACATTCAAGTAAGGATGGCTAAACAAGTTTTTACAGCCAATATGACAGTCCACTTATAAAACATACGGACTTGTTTTTATCACGGTTTTTTAGCTACAGGTGAACACTCAACCCACACTTAGCCGGCGTAACCTGTAATCTAAATTCATTTCTCGGCCCCATCGCCATATCTCTGTTTATTATAGCCCCAAGGCCCATTTGCAGGTTTTTTATTTGTTACAAAGTAGTTATTATTTTTTGAGCCCCGTACAAATTAAATTCGTGTTACCGCCTAAAAGCGTCTACACACGACCCTTAAATGTGGCGATATCGGGACAATGGTGGGGAAATCGGCTCGAAGGTCGAATCGGCAGTAGCATACTCAAATTAGGGTACGATTTCCCACACACGAGGAGATCTAGGGAGCGATCTAGGGTGCTCCCCACCACGTCCCCGATATTGCGTCTGATTTTAGGGCCGGGTGAAGACGCTTTAAGTTCGATAGTATACTCGGGTAATAAAAGATGGAAAGATAAAACTGACCTAAATATCCAGAAATGTGTGGTTTCCCATTATCTCATATACTACTGAAATCATTTTTATATAACCTAGACAGGTTTCCTAAGATAGACATTACCGAATGGCACACTTTTAAAATTCCACAACACAGCTCTTTTTAATTCAATTTCTGCCGCGCATCACCTCTGTGAAACAGCTCCCAGCGTTTATTTCCAAGCGGATACGATTTAGTCTTCAGAAAAGAGCGTGCCATTCTTTGAAAGGTCGGCAGAACCCCGGCGTTGCAGGGCGACGCGACGGTTTGCTTCCAGTATCATATATATTATATGAGATATACATTTAAAAATTACCATCTCAATATGACTTTATTTCGGTAATTGGTGGATAAACCTAATAACAAACTCACCTTACGAAATGTACACATGCTTTGGCGCCTTAATCGATCATATTATTGAATTGAATTGCAAAATATCATTTACATACGAGTAAGCGAGGTTAGAGTAGCAACAAAGTATGAAGCTGAAAGCTGAAAGTTGTTTTTACAACAAAAAATAAATAATAATAATATATTTTACTTGTAAAATTTTGTTTTTTCTGTTATTAATTAATAGATTTAAAAAAAAGATAAATAAAGAATATTGTGAAAATATAAATTGAAGATTAAATTTTGTAGATTCTTAATTTTTAATTCAATTCATTTATTGAATTTTTTTCAAAATGAAACCTCCCAAATTCGCATTAAGGTTCGACATTTTTACATTCATGGCGTTGGTGAGCAATTCTATTGATCTACTCAGGAATGGCAATACAAAAAAGGAATTTTCGTTAAGAAATTCTTTGATTGTCTTTATCATTTGGGGTGAAGGGTTATTTACGAAAAGCGCAACTCTAGGCGCAACCCAACCTAAAAATATAACAAAATTAAAAATCACTCCAATGATATACATTGTTTTAATTTATTACTAATAAGACAACTATTTTTTTATGTTACAAGATGCAGACGGGCAGTAGGCTCACCTGATGTTAAGTCATACCGCCGCCCATGGACATTCACACTGCCAGAAGGCTCGCAAGCGCGCTGCCGCCTTTTATGAATTGGTACGCTCTTTTCTTGAAGGACCCTAAGTCGAATTGGTCCGGAAATACTTCATTGGGCAGCTGGTTCCACAGGTGGTGGTGCGCGGCAGAAATTGCCTTAAGAATCGCTCAGTTGTGGAACGACGGACGTCAAGGTGATACGGATGGTATTTTGTATTCTGCCTTGATGTCCGATGATTAAACTCAGCTGCAGGTTAGTCCGAACAACTCCTCTGAACACTCTCCATACGGTATAAGATGGAGAAAAAATGTTAGTCCATAAAAATGCTATAGCGTGCATTTATAATTATTGTACCTTTAGTATAATAAAATCTAGGATCAAAGCGGAATTACACGCATACAAAATGGACACTGCTATTGAAATTGCTTCTTTGAAATTTAAAACATCAAACAATAAAATTAGTAATTTAATTTATTTTCTATTTATATTGGTCACTCAATTTACGAAAATATTATACAGACATTACAATTTTATTGCATGTATACTGAATGAATTATTTAAATATTTGTAAAGATATTCTTTTCATATTGAATTTTTATAGGGCATAAGCACTTGGAAATATTCTGAATTGTAACGAGTTAGAAAATCCGTCGCATAATTTTGTATAATGCTTTTAAGATATACAGAATGTATAATTTATTTTACCGTTATATGAAAATTTGTGTTTTGATTTGTATCTCGTAAACCGATAGGCCACGGGGCACAAAATCTTTCATTATTTCGTCTTGTATGTACCGGGATGTGAATAGGGATTGGGTAATACTGTTTTACCGGCATATATTATATCACCGAAATTAAAACAACATGAATAAGTCTACCTCAGGTTGGCGATTAAAACTAATAGCGGAGTTTTTTTGGGCTTCTTGTACGTTTTAAGCCCTTGGAATGACGGTACATGTAAATTTAGAGATCAGTCACACCGTTTACGACGACATCGTTTAGAACAACATACCGGTTATATTCACCAAAATCAAAGGTCCCGGCTGAATATGTATTAGGTACTTAATAACAACGTCATCGGCTGTTACAACTATCGTACTATGAGTAGTCCCTTCGACGTCGTTATAATAGATTTTGACTGTATTTAATATAGACATCAAAACGAGGAGAAATTTTCCGACCCAAATAAATGATATTTTAACGTATTTTTATAACAAATTCAATGCAGGGTGCAAATGGGTTGGAGGCTGATGTGATTCTTCTTAGACAATCATAAAACTACTCTAAACTCGAAAGCTCACAGTCCACCCGAAGTAAATTGATTATCAGTTTTCAAAATGTATCGTTATTCAAACGTATCAATGTTCTAGAATGATTCTGTGACGTTTAAAGACCCACTTGCCGTGTCGAGACTACTTACCGTGAACCCTTTCCAACTATTCTTTGATCTAGAGAACAAAGTCTTAAACAAAGCTCGCACTGATACAAAGCGCCCTAGCGTCATTTTGAAGCAATCAGCCCTTTGCGATTGCTGTGTCACGCGGGAAGTACGTACCTGCAACAGAAAAAATAGAATTAATTTTTAAATATCCAATTTATTTATTTATTAGTTCTAAACTAACATAATTATACAAGAAAACATGACATCACAATTTTAACACGTCAATTATACTAGAATATAAGCAAGCTACCAAGGAAAAAAAACTCAAGGGAAAAACAAGCAATCTACCAAAAAAAATCTAGGAAAAATAAATAAACTAATAAAAACAAAAAAAATTAAAAATAACTAAAACTAAATAGAAACTAAAAAACTCAGTAAGAGCATCATAGACTAAGTAACGTTAAACCTTCTTACACTGATTTAACTAATTTTCGCTTTCATTCACATCGAGTATTTTTTATTGAAAAAAAAAAGAGTGGCGGAGAGTTTATTGCCAGTTCTTCTCGTCCGTTCTACGCCCTTGATTTGAGCACTGGCAGTAAATGAAAAATAAGAAGTATTAAATATGTATTTCTTTATTGACGTTCATAAGTGTACCTTACCTAAATGAATAAATGATTTTGAATTTGAATTAGATCTAATTATTTGTTGGATAGCGGAAGTTTTAAAATAACATATAATATATTTTGAATTAACGTCATAGCTAGACAAAACGTTGCATGTTAGCCCTCATTATACTGCATTACCAAACGCTTTGGCGGCGTGAGAGCAAGTATTCGTTCACCTCAGTGAACCTGCACTAAAACTCGCATGTCATTGACCTCATATAAAAAACACCTAATTAGGCATTTTTTAAATATTTCATTCAAATTCAATTCAATTAGGAACATAGTAAATGGACAGTACACAAACATTTCAACTTAAAATGCTTACCACACCGCTGTGTTGTAGTTAACAGTTGACATATATATAGCTGGGGTTAGCTGGCATAGGTTAATATTAGGCAATTTTATTTATTTTGTAATCCTACAACTAAGATAAGTTATATACAACAAAAAAAGGTTGTCTGTTTTTACTGACGAAGTTGAACGTGACAACGGCAATATAAAATACTATACAAAAAGGTTGCATTTTTCAAAACAACAATGATTAAATATTTATTACTTTGATTCAGATATCCTGTATGTCATAGAGAAGGAGGTGTATGAAAATACAATTTTTTTTTTAAATTTTTTTTTTACATTTAACGGTAAAAATACAAGGAGGCTCACCTGATGTCTCTTTGTCGCTCGTTCCGCCGCCCTTGGCACTTCCCTTAAATGCCAGAACGCCTCAGAGTGAGGTCGCCGCTGGTCATGTTTTAAGAGCGTGCAGCCGGCTCTTTCATTGAAGGACGCTGTCAAGTCAAAATATTTAACATAGAGTTAAAAAGGGATCTAAGATACCACATAGGTGGTGCGGGAAAAATCAACATTGATTAAAACCTTAGTTGGGGTCCGGCGGTGTCAAGGTGATTTTTTTTTAAATAAAACGCCAAATACTGTATACCAATGTAACGTACCAACCCCAACCTAAGGAATGTGTATTCCAAAAAATATCTAAATAAAGTAATATTTGTTATTTACTGCCGTTAGGTATAGTAATAAAATACACCCGATGCCTAAAATTCCACTAAAAGTTAAAACTTCACTTTAAAAATAACCTAGATTTTTCTAACATACAAATTCCCCCAGTTTAATATTCAGCCTAGACCGGCATAGACTTAAAATCGTACGGGAAAAATAAAATAGGTCATAGATGGAGTTACTAACCGAGGATATATATATATATAGCCATTCACCAACTAAAACGAATCGGTATAAAGCTATCTTTAAGATTTAGTATGTATTATTTTCAAAATTTTCATTTAGATGACATTTTTGTTTAAAAGGCCGACAACGCACTCGCAAGCCCTCTGGCATTAAGAGTGTCCATGTGCAGCGGTATCACTTAACATAAGGTTAGCCTCCGGCCCGTTTGCCCCCTGTTCTATAAAAAAAAACGTGCACCGAGCCCTGTTTTCGAAGGCCAAAAAAAAATCTTAAATACGATGTTTATTCGTACACGGTGTTTGATTGAGATTGGAGCATTGTTGGCCTATTGGCTTCATTTGCTATTTTAAAAGAGTACCAAGAGTTTTTTCGCCGGCTTTTTCTCTCGGCCTACACCCTTTGTCTTCTTTGCCGATGAGTAGGGAGGTCTACCGATTCAAATTTAATTACGTGGAATAAGTAATACCTATATCTTATATTCCATAATAAACATATTTTTGAACGTGCGACTCTCATCTCCAGGTCGTAGGTTCGATCCCCGACTGTGCACCAATGGACTTTCTTGCTATGTGCGCATTTAACATGCTAATAGGCAAGGCGGTAATTAACCAGGAGGTTAGATTGACAAATGATCATACAACAGATACAGAAATCTAAGGCCCAGATGTATGTTGTAGCGCCATTGACTTTTTTTGTGTTTGAAAGTATATATAACTAGTAGACTCGGCCAAGCGTTGCTGTGGCTAAGATTTTTGTTATATTACATAGTAGTAAACTATTCAAGAGAAAAGGCAGGAGAACACCAATCCACCATGCTTTTTTGGTGGTAATGCCATTAAATTATAGCTTATGTGAAATATGTATTTTGATAAGGATCAATACCTAGGTACGAATAAAGAGCCTTTTCTAGCGGTGGTATTTTAATAAAAAAATAATAATAAAAGGTTGCTTATTGTGACGTAACTATAAAAGATAGAGACATGCTGTCGCAACATTTTTTATAGATAGTGATGTGTCCTGAAAAATTGTAATTCATCATTTTGTTCTATCATTAATAGTTTTCGCAGCGCACACGATTGAAGGAAGTTTTTTGTTTATTTTTTTACACCTTGGGTTAGATTATTCAAGTTTTAGTAAGCATCCCTAATTTTTTTGAAAATAAAACATAGCCTTTGTCACTCGGGAATAGTGTAGCTTGCCAACGGTGAAAGAATTTTTTAAATCGGTCCAGTAGTTTCAGAGCCTATTCATTTCAAACAAACAAAAAATCAAACCTTTCCTCTTTATAATATTAGTATAGATAAAATATCATTATCAAATAGATCTTAATAATATGGTATTTAATAAAAAACATTGTTTAGTATCATATTCGATATTTTTATGTGACATTGTAAATAAATTTTTTAAGTGTTTATGATAACCGAGTCATACCAGGCTTTTATGGCGGAAATCCAACCCACAAGCTTCAATTAGTAGTACTAATCCAAAGAGTATTGTTTTCTTGATAATAAAATAAATAGGGTTGTAAATCAAAAGGAAAATCATGCAGCCGTCGTTCTAGCGTTGTAGGAACAAAATATTAGAGAAATAGTATTCCCAAATCGAATCACTTGTTGCGTTTAAAACGAGTGGTCTCAAAACTCATTTACACCAAATGCAAGAACCTTTTAAACTCTAAATACAACACTCTCACTCCTAATGAAGAGATACAGCGGGGATATTACTTCGTAAAAGTATTCTTGCTACAATACTTTTTAATAAGAGCGAATAAAAGTAATTGAAAAAATTTGTATGCACAGGCTTATTTGCAGTGCTACTGTTTGAATTTTAAATTAAGAATCTGAATGAAATAAAAGAGGGAAGATTGAGTGTTACCTGGATTAGAAAAATAATTTAAAAAATTAAATTTTTCTGTGTTGAGTTGCTAAAAAAATTTAAAATTGAAAATTTAGCCAAAGTACTTCATTAATATTCCAGCAGTCAGAGGTATTTAAAAGTACTAATCTATTTACCTATTATTTACTCCTTACAAACATTGTGTAAAACAAAAAACTTGGCGATTAAAAGAGTCTCGGAGAGTTTATTGCCAGTTCTTCTCTTCCATTCTACGCCCTTGATTTGAGAACTGGCAGTAAATGTAAAATTAGAAGCATTTAATATGCATTTCTTTTTTGACGTTCATAAGTTTACATTGTGTTACTTATATGAATAAATGATTTTGATTTTATTTGATTACGATCTTATTACGGTACGGTGATGGCTGACATCAGGAAACCAGCATGAATCGGCATCATCAGACACAAAACTGATGCCATATTGTTATGCCACTGCATGCATGGATTTAATTTATAATGTCATATCTAACCTCAAATTTACTTCATTTATACAAAAACATTTAAAACTGTGTTCATCATTTGCCCGATGTTAATAAGTTTCTGACATAATTTCAAGTATTTGCTGTGCATTGTATAAAACTATAATAAGCATAATTAAAACCAAATTTCATAAAATTATCGGCGTCGTAAAAGGAGGGCAACTGGCTTATCGCTTGCGAGCGATCTCTTACAGGCAACCATGCAGTATGTAACTGCGATGTTTTTACAGTACTATGGTGACATTCTTGTTCGTACATACAATTGTAGGGTAATCTTACCATTTCCGCGTCCTTTTATTACAATTCCCAAGTCGTGGCACGCGTGTCGCACGCACCCATTTAAGCCTTGTATCTTCCATAAAAGCCTTTCTGCTTGACCCAGTTTCTACTCATTTGATGAACCACTTCTCAAGAGCACTAATACGTTAGTTTCACTTGTAATTAAAAGTTCTTGTTTAAGTACTGTATTGAACATCGAGGCTTTCAGCGAGAAGTTTCTCGACTTTTTAAGAGGTACTTAAAAAATTTCAGCGCAGATAATTATGTTGCATTATGTGGCCTATTTTCTATTTATAAAATGCTTTACAATTTTTTTATTTGTTTAGTCTATTAATCGATTTAATTATAAAACATAAGAAATGTTCTGAATGTTTTTTTTAACACAATGTGCAACTTAATTAAATAAACTAATGTTGGTTTTTTTTTATAGAACAAGCGGCAAACGGGCAGGAGGCTCACCTGATGTTAAGTGATACCGCCGCCCATGGACACTCTCAATACGAGAAGGCTCGCGAGTGCGTTGCCGGCGTTATGAATGTATTCGCTCTTTTCTTGAAGGACCCTAAGTCCAATTGGTTCGGAAATACTTCAGTGGGCAGCTGATTTCATATAGTGGTGGTGCGCGGGAAAAAATTGCCTTAAAAAAAACGCTCAGTTGTGTAACGACGCACGACGAGGTGATACGGGTGGAATTTTGTATGTATTTATATGGTTCTTTGTCTTCTGAAAAATATTGGACTTCTATTTTACATCAAGCACGAATGTAACCAATGTATGTCCAGAAATATATAGTAGCAGTTAAGCGACTTGGATGCTTGTTGCTTGAGGTGTATCATTGATATATTACGTAGCAAAGTGTGAGGGAGCGATCAGAGCAAACAAAGACTGGTCATGTGTAAGACAAACAAACTTGGCATACAACTGCCAACTGCTCAACTGTATTTAATTTGTTGCTTAAATAGTCTTACTAGTTATTATCGCAACGTTGTCTACATAAACCTGTCCTCATCGTATTCAATTTCGTACTAACTGATGTGAAACTGATCTAAAATTATCGTAATTCATGTGCGCCTTTTCTGTTTCATGAATCCTTTTTGAAGTTAAACTTATTTAGGCGCATGAGGGTATAATTTTTACGGAACGTCACGAAGATGTGCAGCGTTTTTGTCAAAGAAAAGGGAGAGAGCGATTGAGACTGACTGAGAGAGAGTGAGAGGAGTGAATTACCTTATAGACATTCTATTTTTAAAATTTCGTAAAGATAATTTATGAAATATTAGTATTTTAAATTTTATGCAAAATAATTTATTGAAATCTCAAATGACGAATTGTAAATTAAAATTCCACGTGTTTTTATTATCGAAGAAATAAATTGAAAAAAAAAATTTATAATTTGTATTAATTTTCGCCGCTTTTAATATTTAAATGACGATTTAATTCATGAAATTCGTAACAGATCTTCCTTTTTCCCTCCCTCTATGTCTCGGAAATCTAAAGTTTTAGATTTGTATAAATATGAACAAGAATTAAAAATTAGTTTGCCAAAGAAGATTCACTTCTGACATGTGTAGTGTGTACTTTGTACGAACGAACTTTGTTTTGTCTAAATAACTATATATGTATATGTATTATGTACTTTTGAACTTCTTGCTTAACTTATATTTTTTTTTTCTAATAGTGGTTGCCTGGAAGTGATCGCTCTTTTCATATAATTATGTCAATTGTATTCACTGCAACGAAGTGTTAATAAGTAAATATTAAAATACTTTTCATAATTTTCTTAAAGAACTTTGGACTAGACTCGAATAAAAGCACTATAGTATAAACCTTGGTTCAAATGCGATTACAGTTTTAATTTATCAAGAAACCTACGAAGATTTATGTTTTGTTTTCATAAAAATTTCTAAAGACTGATTATGTTTCTCTCGGTACACTAGTTTCTATTTAATACAATTATGGTAAATATTTAATTAAAATAAGTAATATTGCAGTAGTTCTAGTTCTAGGGAAATACCCCTCACGTCCAGCAATGCGTTTTTATGCAAAATACTGGCCAGTTTTGACACATTGTCCTATCTCATCTAACTATAAAAAAAGTTTTGCCGTATGTTCCAGCACTTTTAGGTTCTCAGTGATATGTGCTGTGAATTCCGCGCAATATACGCAACCATCCCCGTACGTCCACAACTCCCAAAAGCCTAGAAGTTGTACCTACATGCAGACCACATGTGGATTGTGAACGTGTTAATGTAGTCATAAAATATAATGTATTTTATTTTCATCATATTTTTTTATATAATAGGAGCAATTTTTTTATATAATAGGCTCGCAAGTGCGTTGCCGGCCTTTCTAGAATTGGTACGCCCTATTCTTGAAGGACCCTAAGTCGAATTGGTTCGGATATACTTCAGTGGGAAACTGGTTCCACATAGTGGTGGTGCGCGGCAAAACTGCTTTAGAAAACGCTCAATTGTGCATCATCATCTACTTTGCGCTTTTCGACTCTTATTTGTTTTCTTATGCCGGTGGCTAATTAAAATAATGCAGTAATACAGAAATCTATCTACTGCAATCTTAACATATCAGACTATTGTCTTTAATCTACAAAAGCAATTCAAGCTATTATAACCGCTAAGGTCGAAAATCCGATAAAAATCTAACCCCAACATCGCGGCAAAATCATTGAATCACAATGGCCGATATAAGCTCTTTTAACCAGTAAACGCTAATTTGAATCGTAGTTAAATAAAAGCAATGCGGTACTAACGAGCTGTGTTCCGAACCAATCAAAATTTACTTTGATTATTGGGCGTGGCATCCTTAACCTCAAACAAACAAAAAGCTATACAAATTTAGCTCGGTACCGGTTTTTTATCTTTGTAAGATATCGTTTTACTGGAATTTGCTGGAGCCTTTTTAATCTACAGAATACCATATAGTGTTTTAGAATTATTAGCATGAATTTAAATGTGCAATAAATCAGCACGTTTCCTTCTAGAAAACTTAGAAGGTTCGTCAGCTACTGCTCAGATAAAGACACAGAAATGCCTTAAGAGATGTTTTTATAATTTTAAATATGTATGTATGTAATGGAATGATATTTCATTAATTTGAATTTGACGCGTCGGAGTGACACGCGATAAAATGGCGGATGATTATAGTGTAAAAAGATAGATAAGTGGACATTAAATGTCGTTTCTTTGTATTTCAGAGAAACAATTTTGTGTTTTCATTTAGAAAAAATCCATAATAATATTCCTTTATAAAACGACATTTTTGTTAACTAAAAGAAGATGGACCGGCTGCAATTTGAGTTCACGATGATGGCCTCAATCGATGGCAAATCTAATATATTGGCCATAACTTCAATATTGACAGAAGAAGGAAAATGTTATGTTTTACCTGATGAATTGAAGCCGGTGATTCATCATACATATATAGTTAAATTGAACACTTTTTCAAAAATAAAAAAATAGTATAAAGAAAAGGCACCAAAGCAGAAAGATATGGGTAAAATTAGATGAAGATCTAAAGAAAACATATATAGATGAGGAAGGTAATATGCAATTTTTAGATCAATATTTAGAGGAAATGAGCACAAAACAACCAAGAGGCAATGATGATAATTTGCAACATATCCTGGAAAAATTAATAGAATCTACAACAAAAAAAGAAAATCAACATAATTTAAAACATGTTTCAGAGAAATTTATTATCGAAAAATTCACAAGTAAGAATCCTAATGCAGTGCAATGGATAGAGAATTTTGAAAAAGAGTGTGAGCGTTTTAATATAACAAAAGATGAAACAAAAATAGATATATTGAGATTATTTTTAGAAAACTCCAGTTTGGATTGGTATAGCTCGATGGTAATTAAACTATCAGTAAATTCTGAATGGAATGAATGGAAAGACAAATTTTTAGAAACTTTTAGGAACCAAGGGTGGGATGTAGTCACAACTGCTTTCACATTCAAGTATAAAGAAGGGCTGTTAATTGATTATGCTATAAAAAAAGAACGGCTTATACTAGATATAAATAAATCGATAGATTCCAGAACAATGATAGATCTAATTGCAACTGGTTTACCTAGTTTTATCTTGAATAAGTTAAACAGGGACGAACTCAACAACACTACTGATTTGTTCAACGAGATAAGAAAATATGAATGTATGATTTTCAAGAAAAACTCAACTATAACAAAGAATATATATTCTTATAAAAATAAAATTAATGAGAAGAAGCCATGTAAGACTTGTGAATCTTTGGACAAAGGAATTAGATATCATCCGGAGGAGTTATGTTGGTTCAAGAAAAATAAAAATGAATCTGAAAAGGTTTTTAAAGCCAAAAATGTAAATAATAATTCGATTATTGAAGTAGATATGAATACTGAGAAAAAAAACGAGTAAGTACACCATTAATCAAAATCAAGCTATTATTAGAAAATAAACTAGAAGTGAGCGGTGTTTATGATTCAGGCTCACAGATCACTTTAATAAATTCAAGATTGATTAAAGTAAAAGAAAAAAAAGACAATGTGAATATAACATATATGAAAACGGTTAATGGTGTGAAGAAGACAGATGGCTTGATAACAATAAAAATAAAAATCTTTGATTTAGAAGAAGAGGTCGATATATATATAGTAGAAAATGAAGATTTTGAGGATTTTATAATCGGATTGGATATGATAAAGAAGTTCAAATTAATCCAAAATGAGGACTTGCAGATAGAACAAAGGAAAATAGACAGGATGTCTAAAGATAACAGAAATGAAGATAAGAATATAAAAATATATGCAATAAATTTCAATGAACACATAGAAACAGAGGAATTTGTTAGTAAGACAGATCATTTAGATAAAGAAAAGAAAATTGAGATAGAAGAAGTTATAAATAAATATAAAACTATTTTTGCTATGAAAGAAGCAGTCAAATACTGGCAACACTGGCTCATTGGAAAACAATTCACTATTTACTCAGACCACAAACCTTTAGAAAACATGAACATTAAATGCAGGACAGACGAAGAATTGGGTGATCTCACATACTACCTGTCTCAATACGACTTTACGGTAAAATATATACCTGGTAAAGAAAATGTAGAAGCAGACTGTTTAAGCCGAAATCCTGTATTAGAATCAGAAGATAACAAAGAGGAATTATTGAAAATAGTTAATTTAATACAAATAAAGGATATAGTTGAAGATCAAGAGCAAAATGAAACAATAGAAGAAAATAAAGAAAATCTAATACAAAAAAATACAATATATTATAAGAAAATAAAGAAACATGAAAAGATTATCCTCTCAGAAGAATTTAGTAAGAAACTTATCAAAAAGGTGCATGAAGATTTATGCCATATTGGGATCAGACAATTGCAGAAAAAAATAAGTCCAATATACACAGCTAAAAACCTAACAAAGAATATCATAAATATTTGTAAAACATGTGAAATATGCATAAAAAATAAATCAAGAGGTCAAGGAAAATTTGGATTAATGTCACAACTGGGACCAGCAACAAAACTATTTGAGATAATGTCAATGGATACTATAGGTGGCTTTGGAGGATCTAGATCAACAAAAAAGTACCTTCACCTTTTAGTAGACCATTATACAAGATATGCATTTATTGTGACGTCAAAAACACAGAATGCAAGTGATTTTATAAAACTAACAAAGAATGTACTAGAAACAGATGAGATTGGAATAATTTTGACAGATCAATATCCAGGCATCAATTCAAGAGAATTTAAGCAATATCTACATGAAAATAATGTTAAATTGATTTTTACAGCTATTAATACACCATTCTCAAATGGCTTGAATGAAAGGTTAAATCAAACAATAGTTAATAAAATAAGATGTAGAATAAATGAGAAAAATAATAAGAGAACATGGACAACAGTGGCAAGAGAATGTGTAGAGAAATATAATGAAACAGAACACTCCGTTACAGGTTTTGCACCAAAATATTTACTGGATGGTACAAATGTCAGCATTCTACCAAATGAATTAAAAATAATAGAAGGAGAAGACAAGTGGATTGCTGATAAAAGATTGGCATTAGAAAATACAATAAAATCCCACAAGTACAATAAGAAAATATTTGATAGAAAAAGAAAAATGCAAGAGTTTAATATAGGCGACAGTGTATATGTTGAGAATGGAAATAGACTGAATAGAAAGAAATTAGACGAATTAAAAATAGGTCCTTTTTAAGATAGTAGGGAAAATATCGAACTCCATTTATAGGATTGACACTGGTAACAGAAAAACAGAATCAACTTTGTTCCACATAACAAAATTACAACCGGTTACAACAGAATCTGAAGAAGATGAAATATAAGGAAAACGAATATGAAGATAGCTATTAAGTATAGTGTGTAGATATATTATTCAGAATTTTTTTCTCTTAGGGGGGAGATGTAATGGAATGATATTTCATTAATTTGAATTTGACGCGTCGGAGTGACACGCGATAAAATGGCGGATGACGTGTAAATTAATTTAGTGGATTATAGTGTAAAAAGATAGATAAGTGGACATTAAATGTCGTTTCTTTGTATTTCAGAGAAACAATTTTGTGTTTTCATTTAGAAAAAAAAAAGGGTGCGTGTACTTATGTACGCGCGTAAGAAGTTATACTTCTTTGGCATTATTAGAAATAGATTTTGATTGCATGCAAATAATTAATTACAATTAAATAATCAAAGACTGGAAAAGGAGTCATTATAGTCAATAAAGTTCAGTTTACATTTGAAAAATTTAATAAATAAATATTTATAATTATTCTCTTACAAAATAAAAAAATTTTATAATTCATATTATAAAATTTTTAACACATTTATATTAATATAATTATATAAATGTGTTAATAATATAATTTGTAGCACATGCTACAGACCTGGATAGCAACTTTCTTTTATTCTATTTAGAGATAGAGATAATGTAAATATAATACCGGTGTCTTCCTTGTAGGTTTCTTTTGAGTTGTTTGGGGATTCTTGTTGATCAGTTCGACATGATTTTCTTTAACCTTTCTTTAATCCTACAAAATAATGAAATTGTTAAGTTATGTTGTCACTGTTGTGCACACCTTTGTTTGGCTTTTTTAGTATTCAAGTTATGTCAAAACTGATTTATTACCTTGTCATTGTTGGCTTTATTTGCTTTTGGGATAGCAATTGTTTCCAAAATGATTTTATTTGTAATATCCTGAAATATATAAATAACATCTATTAATTTAAGTGTCATGGTGAGTGGTTCGCACTCAGGTATTAAGGTGTATTATACCCACTGTCCATTATAAGTGGGAATGGGCTCACTTCTGGCTGGACAGAGTTTCGGTACTACAAGAGCAAATGTTTTGAGCCTATGCTTGAGAGGTTGAGCCTTGAACATCACCATCATATTTATAATTAACATTCCTACCTCGACACCATCACAATCAAATTCATTGAAATCTACTTCAAACCGTTGCGGTATCATCTCTGCCATATCCATTGTGTCTGGAGAAGGTGATGGTGGCTTTGTTCCACCTCTTGTTTTTGATGTTTCACGGCGATAAGATGACAACTCTTTTTTTTATTCAATTTAGTGCACTTCCACTGAAATTGTTTTTTGTCTCTTGTCCTTATATTTGCTAGATTAAATCTGAAAAATTACATGTTTTGATTAAATAATGTAATCATTTTTTTGAGATGCAGGTACTTATTAAAATGTTTACTTCTCTGTAATATCGCTCCAAGCCTTCATTTTCTCCTTATTAGTATTCGTGCTTAAATCTTTGTTCTCAATTATTGATATATAGGGTCGTAGAATATTTCTAAAAAGTTGCTGTAACAAACGCAATAAACAAAAGTTAATTAAGTTCATGTTTCAGTTTTAATCAACAATAATACTCGATAATACATACGGATAGTTAACCTCAATTGTATTGAAGCACTCAGGAAGGTTGGCACAGTTTTTTCACAAATATTTTATCATATTAATTAGTATTGATTTAGATATTCAATTTCTGATTATAATTCAGACGCACATATAAAATTCGCACTTGTATAATGAAAATAACTAGGTACTTTTAGAATCTTTTATTTTAAACAATAATTCAAACTCCTATATTTGTTTAAAAGGTAAATGTCATTGTCAGATGTCAATTGTCATGGATATTCAAAATTCTTGTTAAGCTGCTAAGCTAAGAAATAGAATATGCGTGAAGTTAGCTTATATTCTATTTCTTTTGTAGATTGCGCACGCTATAATCACACTCCGAATTTTGTGTCATAGGTGCGCGCGCATCGTAAAATTTCACTCTCATCAAATTTTCATAACGCGCCTAAAGAAGTATAACTTCAAAAATCCATAATAATATTCCTTTATATGTATACCAATATTATAAAACTTTGTTTGTTTGGTTACGCTATTCTTAGATAAGGTAAAATTAAAAAAAACATATTTTAAAACATACTAACACAACAATTCCCAACGTAATTCTTAACTTGGTTTTTACTTTTAATAACACAGAAAAGCGAAAGAGCTCTGTGACATTTTAAATTTGGAACAAAATAGAATAAGGAAATGATAAAAAAAATCATTTGTTATATTTTAATAGCTACTTGTAATTGCCACACCCGTCCATTCAAAATTAATTTCCAAGAGCAGTGAACCGATGGGCGGCGTAATATAAGTTAATATTAGAAGATAATGAAGCTTCGAGCAATTAGAACCGGGTTCCGTACTTGTTCCAATTTAACGGTTAATAATAGGTAAGCTCCACATCATAATCTGATTAAAACTTTTAACTTTCTAAACGTCTGTAAATTGAATATTGAGACTACTCGGTTATAGTATCAATTTTGTTTATTTTTTATCTCATGACCACCGTCGCTTAGATAGGCGTGACCTCGCCTCAAGGCGGGCTCAAAATCTTCCCATCCAACATAAAGACCGTGTTGCTGTATGGTTGCGAAAGTTGGAAAGTTACAAAGGGCAACTACTCCAGATCTTCTGAATATTCTGGCCCATGTGACTCTCCAACCATCAGCCATGCGAGCTAAGCAATGAGGTTCCAAGCGACAGGTCTATAAAACGCCGAAAGTGGAAATGGGTGGGCCATACGATCCGGTCCGCAAGCCCAAAACAGATCTGGTAACAAAAAGCATCATTGCAGAGGCAAAGGAAGCTAGAATAACGTGGAGTGAAATCAAGAGAGCCGCCCAGAACAGATCAAGCTGTTTTTTAAGCTGGATACCCTCTGCCCCACTTGAGGGACATAGGACTTTAAGTCAAGTCATGACGAGTCACCCAGTCACATAGACGTGACCCCGAGATAAATACCCAAGTACACAGACACTCGTGAGATTATTATGGGTTATTGACAAGCCATTGGGGTTATTTTTAAATTGATATCAAATTATACTGCGTCTGAATTTAACTAGTTACTTATCCAAGATTAATACTTAACTGACTTTATCGGTAAAAGCCTTTTTTTATGTCTACGAATGCTTATAAAAATGTTTTTTACTATCTAAAACAGTATTTTAAAACCTAAAACAGTGTTTTCCAGCCTTTTTTAGTCTTTCTAAAATATTATGAAATACGTGATTTTCCCTTTATATGAACCATTTTTTTTTTAAGATACTTAAATACTTAGGAAGAAATCACAAATAATGTACCAATAAGTAAATTTTCAAAACATATAATGAAACGTGGAGTCCATTTTCGAATTGTCCCCCTTAACGATCTAATTGCCCCCCTGCTTGACGTGGGCCCGAAGTTGGAAAGTAATGAATTTAAATATCAAATAAATTGAAGAACAAAGAAAAATAAATAAGAAAGCTAATTAAATACCGTCTTGATGTATCAGTTCAAAACATTTGTTGGTCGAACTTGATTGACAATTTAAAAACCACTTTCGTCGATTTTTTTTATTATTTGAACTATATCAAGAATAATCTTAATATAATCGTTATTCCATATCTAATACTTTCACTATCGTATTCGCGATCTTCAGAAGTCATTCTTAATAAATAAACTTTATTCATGTCAGAAATACGGTTGTGACTAAATTCAAATTCATCTATCGCTAGTTCAGTAGGGACTTCTATCTTCTTGATTTAGTAAAAAAAAGTGCGTGCGTATAAAGTACACATGTCAGAAGAGAAACTTCTTTGGCAAACTAATTTATAACTCTTGTTCATATTTACACAAATCTAAAACTTTAGATTTCGAAGACTTAAAGGGAGGGAAAAAGGAAGATATGTTAGGAATTTATTAAATTTAATTGTTATTTAAATATAAAAGTGTGGAAAATTAATACAAATAATAAATTTAATTATTTAAATTTATTTCTTCGATAATAAAAACACGTGGCATTTTAGTTTACAATTCGTCATTTGAGATTTCAATAAATTATTTTGCATAAAATATAAGATACTAATATTTCATAAATTCTCTTTACGATATTTTAATTTTATAAATAGATTTTCTGTAAGTTAATTTGCTTTTCTCACTCTCTTTCTCTCAATCGGTCTCAATCGCTCTCTCCCTTAAATCGCTGCATACACATCTTCGTGAGGTATTCGTAAAAATGTTACCCTCATGCGCCTATAGAAGTTTAACTTCAAAAATTGCTTGTGTCCAAACTCCAAGTTCCTAATATCCCAAAATACGTAACCTTTGATGGAACGTTGTAACCTATCCCGTGCCCCACCGGGTTGTAACTTCAAATGTAGTACGATTATTAAATTACTTGAGAAACTCACACAACAGGTGGTTGTAATACATGAGCCTTTTGAATTGAATTTTAATGATAGGTTAATGCTTTCCTGACGTTAAACTTTAATGCTTCATGCTTGGCAGAGTGACGTTCAAATAACATTAAAGATAAAAGCGATACCAACTTAATATACGGCATTTAAAAATAATTAAGGTATGAAGTCTTAATGGGCCATGGGGTATATTTCTGCGTTTAAGTAATTGAAAAGTCTGACATGACGTGTGTCTAATATATATAATATCCATAATATTATGGATATCTATATATATAAAAATGTTATGTTGGTTTGTTTACGCTTCAAAAACTCAAAAAGTTCTACACCGATCGAGAAAATTTTAGCATGATATATAATCGGCATCACAGGTTCTTTTAATCCATTTTTTAAGTGAAAACTTCTTTAGCTGCGTTGTACACTTTTTTGGAATGGGTAAAAATTCTTAAACTCGCGTCAGGACACGTGACCTGATCAAAAATTCGTAAGACGGATGGAGAGTAGACAGCTGACGCGGCGTATTTAATCTAATATAAATTGTCATGTTTGTGTACGATAGCGCAATAAATAAATATTGTATTCTACCACATAAATGATAGTACTTTTATACTGATAATTAAACCAATTCGTGCAAAATTATTCCCTTACCATTCCAAAATATCAAAAATGCAAATCTTTGTTTTGTTTCTCATTTCTCAACCATACAATCACAATGTGCCAAGGCGAAGCTGTTCCCTTGCTATGCGATGCTAGCTAGTCTTTATATAAGAATCCTGACAATATTACTTACCCCTTCCACAGTCACCTCGCGCGGTTTGCGGCGCCAAAGCGGCGCGCAAACGGCGACGGCAAAAACAAATTGAGAAAATTGTATGAAGTATGCCACAGCTATCGGCGACGCGCATTGCGGTGCGACCTCGGCGCGGTGGCACCCGCGCGGTGGCGGCGGCGGGGGTCTCCGGCGTGCGAGTGAATCAAATGCACTCAAGAGTATCGAGGCGGCCACACTAAGAGCGGCGCGCGCCGCGGCATTGGTGGACGCATTTAGCATCGCGCGACCAAAACAAATAATTTTGTTTTTATCGCGCATTGAGCTCATATAAAATAATGGATACAAAACAATTTATTAGTGAAATACTGAGTAGACCAGCAATATGGATGTCAAAACATCCACATCATAAATATAGGCATGTTATAAAAAAATTGTGGGACGACTAATAAAACTAACTAATATACTCTAAATATTGGCGCCGCGGTCGCAACTGGTCGAGCTGTGGCATACCACCGCAAACCGCGCCTCCCCCGCAGACCCTCTTGCCGCCCGCGCTCCACACCGCCAGAAACTTGGCCAAGCTCTTAGACTAACTAATACCATCCTAAACTACTGAAAGACAAAAATTTCGTACTATCATCCCACAAGTCTTCCCAAGCCTGTTGCAAATATTATATTATGTATAGGAAAGAAAAACTTTATTATACACAATATAAAGGATATTTAGGTTACGTAAAGTGCACTGGCCCCCACACTAGGATTCCCTGTGTTGTGGGCAGCCAGTCTCTTCCTTTTAAATTAAAACAGTATTTAAATTTATGATTTCTACATAACACTTATATTTAAACAATTTTTGCACAATAAGAATATTTTCTGTATTAGCATAGGACAGGTTGACAAGATATTGTTATGTGCTGGTGCAGATCTAAGGAAATGTTTCAGAAGCGAAACGATCCTTTGATGAACCTTCGAGAACCCACGAGGGGTGGGTCTGAGGTTATTTTAGTGGGTAGGGCGACACTACCGCTCTGGCTAGCTAGGCTTTGAGAGGGCCATCCCCACAGTCCCCGCGTCAAGTCCGACATTCATGACTAGGGGATGCGTAAGCGAATTTTCACCTCTATTAAAAAAAGCTTATTCATTGAAAGGCGTGGCGTTGCTCAAGAGATACAGAGTATATTATAAACTTGTAGGTAACTTTAATTTTATCATACACATTAACACAAAAACAGATCATAATAAAGAGTAGCCAGAAGTTGTAAAGTGTCTTATAGCCAAGAGCAGTTTCATCCAGTTATCTTTCTTTTAAACTTAGCCGGGTTAAAATTCTTCCCTATTTTGATACATACCTAAGTTATGACTCTAAGTACTGTTGTATAGAAATAAACGTAAAAAGCCAATGACTAATATCCATTTTAGCATACATTCATAAAAAATGAATTCCAAGACAGTTAAAAATAAATATTTTTTGTTCTTTCATACGGTTAATGCATAGTCGACACGGCAAGAGTGAATGCCTCTTAATGGGCTGAGTGCATATTAAATAAATTATATCTTGCATACCATAAATAGTGTGCGTAGGAGTGCGACACTTCAAAAGGTAATTAATTCTATGGTGAACAAAATGTTTTGATGCAGATATTATAATTGTAACAAAGATTTACATTTGCGTGGATATAAAAAATATTAGGTCCTTACATATGAAATTGGCGTATTTCGTACTGGCCACTTCAATCACGATGTTCTCCTCTTTGGTAAGGATTTCCAAATTCAAATTTGTACATCTATTTACTCATGTATTTGTGCTTCGATGACCGTCATTCATTTGCTTTTTTCTTCTGTTTTTTTCTGTTTGCGTCTCGCATTTTACAAAATGGAAAACTTAAAGTATCGCATTATTTACGGGTAGGAGTTCCGCCGTGGCACTAGTGCTGCGGAAACGACTCGAAGGGTGAATGATGTGTATGGCGGTCATGTTGCAAAAGAAAACACAGTTCGTTTTTGGTTCCAACGTTTTCGTTCTGGAAATTTCGACCTGCAGAACAAGCCCCGTGGACGGCCTGAGACCCAAGTTGATAATGAAGTATTGAAGGCTATTGTGGAAGCGGATCCATCGCAAACCACATCCGAGTTAGCTGCAGGCTGCGGTGTTAGTGATAAAACTGTTTTAATTCACTTGAAGCAAATTGGGAAGATTAAAAAGCTTGAAAGATGGGTACCTCACGAATTGACTGAAGCAAACCGGCAAACGCGCGTCGTCTGCTGCGTTACATTACTGAACCGGCACAATAATGAAGGTATTTTAAACCGAATAATTACCTGTGATATCTACCTGTCATAAATAACATAATATAATTACCTGTGATAAATAACTAAAAACCAACAACCTCCCCCAAACCGACTGGTCCTCGTGGGGGAAAATGACCACGACCCTCTAAAGATAAGAAATAACAGGAAGACAAATGACGATCTATATATAGCAACTATAAATTGCCGATCACTAGGAACCATGGAAAAATTACAAGATCTAGAATTAGCATTCGATGAAATTAAATGGGACATAATTGGCATCAGTGAAGTGAGAAGACTTGGGGAAAGAACTGAAGACCATGGCAAATACATACTACACCATATCGGGGAGACGCCTGGACTATATGGAGTCGGATTCATGGTTAAAAGAAACCTCGCCAAAAACATACAGGAATTAAGAGGGATTTCAGAACGGATTGCACTTCTCAACATTCAATTACCTGTAGATGGAGAGGAAGAACAACAATGGTCTATAATCCAGGCATATTCACCTACCGAACCAATAAGGAAAGAAATCGCCTTCACAGATTTTATTGATTCCCGTCCGACTGGTTTTTTTAGTAAAGGGATCAATGAGATGGCAAAAGTGCATAGAAAACAATGGTTCATACTTTGATTAATTAAATATATTATATTTATAAATATTCGACTTTTTGTTCCTCCCATACAAAACGCCAATTTCATATGTAAGGATTTCATATATAGGTTTCTAATAAATTCGTTGTTTCATCGGTAATAAAAGGATAATTAATGAAAAAATATCACGGATTAGTAGTATGAAATAAAATAAAAATAAATCTGTGGCGCTACAACCTTTTTAGGTCTGGGCCTCAGACTGTACCTGTTTCATGATAATTTATCAATATAATAGTCAAGTAGGGGATCAACCTTCTGTGCCCGATACACGCCGTCGATTTTTTGGGTCTAAGGCAAGCCGGTTTCCTCACGATGTTTTCCTTCACAGTTCGTGCGATTTAAATGCGCACATAGAAAGAAAGTCCAGTGTTGCACAGCCGGGGATCGAACCTACGATCTCAGGGATAAGTCACACACTGAAGCCACTAGGCCAACACTGCTCTAGTAGTATGAAATATAATTAAATTTTCGTCTGTACATGAAAACTAATTATTATAATGCCATCTAAAATATTTTTAGCTTTGTAACTAGAGAACCGTTCAAGTTGTGGATTGTCATTGCCACACATGCGGGTGTTTTGTTATTAACTACAATGGTTTGTGTGTAGGGCATTCACACCTAATAAAGTTGGTTGGATGTAATCGCGTCTGGACTAGACAGGACGGTTTTGCGGGTCAGAATCTTCGCTTTTACTATAAAGTTAAAGTATGACATTACTAGGTATAGACACAAACGTCAATAGGCTTAGTCGCTAAATGAGGCCATAGATCCAAACAGCCAAGTGTTTATTCAGTCATCATCATCATGTCTGACCGACGTGGTCAGCAAAACGTAGAGTTGACAATCTGTTTCCACCGGTTTGTCCAGCGCCTTTCTTATGTGTACAGTTTTGAGAACGATGACGATATTTCACTTGATCGGTACATCTGGTTGACGTGACCTTTTGCCTTCTGTGTTACCAACCATGATCGGTTTCTCCATGTTCTCATCACCACTGCGCATTTATTTAATCAAAAAAATGTGGGTTATCCACCAAACCACATTCTGATCTATTGCATCTACCTACCCCTCTCGGACAGGCGTGAGCTCATAAATAAAACACTAAATACCTTGTTAGAAATCTAACAGTAACTTACTCCAGTAACTATGTGTGGTCGCCAGAACAATATTAAACAATCCCAATTGTACCCATTCTTTGCGTATCCATTGTATTGGTTAACACGTCATGTCATGTTGGACTTTGGCCTGCGTTCGCTATCGATTAAACGAGCGTTTTATCTTAAATTGATGAATTGATTACTCTTAGTTACACTTCGAAAAATATTTTAGTACCTAACGGAATAATGGAGAGTTAAATACTCATTAATATTCTTCCAAAACCTTTATACGACTATATACGCGTATCTGTATCTAAAAGGAAACTACAGTCTACAACACAAGAAGATAATAATGGATTCAAATATTCTACCTTGTCTCACATACGCAAATCACACGTGGGTTTTCTTCAAGAAAACAACAAGAAATATCCTGTCTTGCCAGCTTACGAAGGAAAGAAGCATCTTAAAGTTGAGGAGAATAAACAAAACCATAAATGTTGACATTCGTAAAAAAACAAAACTTACGGATGCACTTGCACAAACTCTAAGGCGTAAATGGAAATGGGCAGGTCATATTGCTAGAGCGCGGGATAAAAGATGGACACTAGAAATAACAAAATGGACTGGACCTCCTGGAAAGAGATGTTAGGACTACAAAAGAAAAGATTGACAGATGTCATTATAGAACTAGCGGGGAAAAACTGGATGAATGTTTCTCAAGACAAGGAGAAATGGAAAAATTTGGAGGAGGCTTTTACCCTAAAACTGTCCATAACCCTGGAGGTTAACTATACTATAACCGACCGTTTTAGCTTAACCTTGATCGAGTGTTTACATTCCGCATTAAAAGATCCGTGAGCTTCGGCATAAGTAACTGTATGCAAATCGCATTGCTGATGAAACACATGTCCACGGCTCTTGTGAATGGAATTAATAAGTGAATAATCGATAAACAAGTTCCGAGAATGGAGAATTATACTTGGTATCAATGATGATTTAGAGTTTGGCAAAGTAATGCCATAAATATACTTATCTTAGATCTTGAATGACCTAGTTTATCGATAGCTTGGCTAAATTCCATAGCGGGCATATTTTAAATTTTTGTATAAAAGGGTTATTTTGCTTTTATGATTTACCAATAGACAATATGAGCTTCTAAAAATATTTTAAAAACTTGACACTTTTTAAAACTATAGAATCGGCTGGAGGCATTTGGGAACCTAATTACTTGAGGCCCTTCAATGGGTACCTTAAAGGCTGACAAAGCTTGTAAATTGCAAGACTTCCGGTGTTGAGGTGTACATTGAAAATAACCGATATGAGGCTTGTCTTTATCATAGCCTGCACATCCTTCATGATTCTTCTAGAATTAATATGTAAAGCATTCAGTAGCTTCACTTACGATATAGCTTATAAGAGATTTGAGTTTAATCCACGGCTGTAAACGTGAGTTGTGCATTTTATGCAAAATATTAAATATAAGTTTGTAAAGCAGCTTACGTTTTAATTCAGTAGCAATTTGCCCGAATATTTCTTGTTAAATAATTACAAAGTACGAAAACCAACCTCATTAAAACGTGTTTAAAGAGACGTAAGTAACTTTATTAATTTACATAATATATCGAGTGTAATAATAGTTTTAAATTTTTTAGGTATTTAATCAAATACTAGAAACAAAGAACATATTACAGAACATACTACTTAACGCAACTGTCAGCGATAAACTTAAAAACTTCTGAAGGTATTTTCATGCGGTTTTAGCAATAGATAGACTCATTCTTGAGAACTAATTAGTTTTAAAATTTTTTTCGACAAATTATAAAAAAATGGTGCGTGTACTTATGCTTACGCGCGTAAGAAGTTATACTTCTTTGGCTTTCTTTATTTTTTTTAAATATTAAATAATTAATAATCAATATTAAGCGTTAATAATTTAACAATATTTAATATTTAGTATATTATTCAATTATTAATTAATATTAATAATAATTATTATTATATTATATTATTAATTTAATTTTATAACTAGGTATGTTTCATAACCTTTAACTAAGTATAAATAGTTTTTAATTAGTTAATTTAGTTATACTTTAAAAAAATAATTAAAACTGCTTTATTTGTTTAAAAGGTACTACAAGTAGATTGTCTTATTCCCATCTCGCTCGCGCACGCTCGGCGCCCATACTGAATTTTGTGTCACGGTGCGCGCGCATCGTAAAATTTCACTCTCATAAATTTTTCATAACGCGCCTAAAGAAGTATAACTTCAAAAACAATACGTTTTAATCTCACGTGTCTCTTTACAAACGATTTGTTAAGAACACAGTGAAGCTGCACCAGCTTGGCTACCTACACACTAAATTATGCTAAATAAAGCCTCTACATGTCAATGGAATTGTATGTTGTTATTTACAAAAGCTTGCCAAGCTCGGCACACTGATACATTGGTATATAAAGAAAAACTATAAATTTTAATGTGACAAGCACTTTTAGGCAAAAAAATCCATTTTTAAAAACCGAAGGAAAGGAGATTTTAAAGTGTTCGTTCATCAGAATACTTAATCTGGACATCGGAGAGTGGTCAAAACGCGTTCTTCTGAAAGGGTCAAATGGGATGATGATGCTTTGGGTATGGAGAGGGTAGACGCAATTTAAATTTATTTAAAAGATAATTTTTATAATTAGTCGTACATATATGCTATATAGGCTACTCTTATGTAGATTTTGTCAGTGCAATGCATTCGCTTCAATCCCAATTCACTGGTGCAAACTTTCTTAGTCTCCCAAAAAGCTACGAATTTTGTAAGTTAGCGTGTACGAAGCACTCAGTTTCCACTTTTAACTAAATTGAAGTTGCTCAGTGTGCACGTGACTGCCTCTCTGTCTGTACGTGATTGGATTTAGGGTTAGACTCCACATTTGACCGATATTCAGGAGATCGCGGTTTAGAGAGAGATAGCTTTCTTTATGAGATAGCTTTGGCCTTCTATCTGTATCACACTGGCATTTGTAAACGCAACTGAGATAACGCTAGACAAACTAGTAGCAACTTTTTTGTTAAGATCTGTTATAACGTTATTAAAAGTAAAATAGTCTGTGGAGTGAAGACAATAATCATTGACTCATGCTTTTTATTTAATCCTGGCCCTTTATAATTCTTTTTAAATTCCAAATTTGAAAGATCACAAGTCAACCAGCGTTATATACACTTTTCGATCTACAGATGTAACACTATTGATTTTCATACGAGTAATATTTGCTAGCACTTTATCCCTAGAGATGATTTTACTTGATGATTTTGAGGAAGTCAGACCATTCTTATTCAATACGCAAAAACAGGATATTGCGTGATTGTTATGGCATATGAGTCAGATAAGGGATGTTAAAACAATAACGCACGTTTGCGCAATTTCTTCTATTATATTTAACATACATTACCGACGTGCATTGTATGTCTAATTTTGCTTAAGCATTCTTTTATAAATAAAGCCATCATCATCAAACCATCGTTTCTATACAATAGCTAAGTTTACATATATATATATATCACTTGTATTAAAAGTTAAAAAAACACACTGTGATTTTTTTAACTGTTATTACAATTTCAAATTAAAAATATTTTCTCTTTATATATACAATATCTATTTTGTCAATAAATGAAACTTTACATATAATAATTTTATGTAATCCGCCATTTTGTAGGGGCCGCCATCTTGGATTTACAATGACACCGAATAAGTTAAAGTATTAGTCATTAGAAATAAAGGTGCGTACCAAATTTCAGATCAATTTGTCAACATGGGGTCAAATTCCAATCGCTACATTTGACCCAAAAAAGTCAAGCTAAACAAAATCGTTTAAAACCGATTTAAAAAATGTTTGAATAAATTTTATGTACAGTTGTACTTTTGTGTAGTAGTACAATTAGCTGCGTTGTGCAGTTAATGTCAAATAACAATAAAATTCGTATTAAAAAAAAAGAAATCATTTAACCAGAAATTTTATGTTGAGTTTTTTTATAGGTAGAAAAAAACGAAAGACATGCATTTGCGCGTACATGGTTTTAGAATATCACAAGCATGTCGGTATCGACCTACACTAGATTCTCTGCTATTCAGATATTTAAACCATCACGGGGAGATCTTACAAGGCCGCAGAGATTGAGGAAAGAAATATCTTAAGTGACGGCAAACAAACATACATAGCAATTTGGAGATAGATGACAAAAATGTAAACAATGAGAAAGTTTAAAGAAACGACATGCCAATTTACAATGTTTCTTTATATTCTCAAGTAATATTACATTACTTCCACTCAAGGAGCCACGGTTATCTTCACATCAAGTGGACAAAGTGCCCACGCAGGAACGTGTAAGAGAGCGCAACATCTGAAGTATGTGATAAGAAACTTTTTTCAATATCTCTTAAACCCGTTTTCATCATCAAGTATATGTATTTTTTCTTTTACAATGCACAAAATTGTGGCATTGGTACAAATTTATATTCTACACAATTTGAAAATAATCATTCATTATCTGTTACACCTTGCAATCTGGTCTTGACATAAAACTTGACAGTGACTTAATTTTGACATTTCCTTAAATATCTCAGTTACTTATTAACAATACAATAATCTAAAGATCTTTATTTACTTAAAAATACATCCGCTGTTAAATACAGTAGTGAATTGCATAATTTTTATCGTTTCAGCGTATTTCCGAGTTGAGATTCTGACGTGCTGTACGAGATGTGAAGTGCTTTACTAACACTATTGTGTTACAATGAAACTTGGCGTGAAAGTTACAGAAACGTTGCTTTCTGTGAATTTAATTTATTAGTCGTGGTTTTATTACACGCAATAAACGCGCCTTACAATTTATATCCCATAATTTGTATTTCTTTCAAATTGAGTTGGCATAGATTAATTCATTCACCATACGACTGCAAGGTTTAGTGTCGAGCGACACTAACATTTCGAACTAATAAAAACAGGTGAATTAATTTGAAATCTGTAGTAAAAATACAAAAAAATCTTATCTTAATTCCGACGATTTAAGTGAATAGCACTTGAAAAACATATTTTTTTAATAATACAATGACAATAGATAACTCGTAATGTCACAGAATGAAAAAGAACAAAGCACAGATAATAAATATTAAATTACGAGAGCGAAGTTTAAAAGGCGCGAAATTAAATTGATATTAAATAACCTTTTAGACATTGCACATTTTTAATAATTGCACTTGTAGATAAATCTCGTCTCATTATAGTGTATTGTATAAATATTTGAAGAGCTAATTATGAAGCAACAATAGAATGTTTCGATTTCCACAATATATTGTTGTCAGTAACAGGCTCGCCGTCTGCAATGGACACCACTTAATTGACAGTTAGTGCATCGGATATATGGTTTTTAATACTGTTATTAATTTGAAAGGGAAGCTGTATTATTCTTGTTTTAAACGTACTTGCGATTATTAAATCTGGACATACCTGCAACAAATAAATATCATGAAAAAACACATCAACAAAAAAAAAACATAAATATCAATTCAAGCTAAGACACTACAGGTATATTTTAAATACCTAGAAGATTATATTAAAAGATCAACATATATATTTCAAAATTAATGTCTTTATCCGCTCTGGGTACAAAAGTAACCAAAGTCAGTAAGAGAGAAATTCAGAACTTAGACATAGTGTAAGGTATAACTTTGGTATATACAGTTACAATACAGTTTTGACGTACGAGAGTGAGGCCTAACGCTAAATCTCGTTACTTAAGCCTATTCTTAATAATTGAAGAAATAAAAGAAGTGGCATTCAAAAAGACAAATTTTGGGTGTGGCGTTTTGAGAGACAGAAAGTCTTACTATATATTAATGGAGATGGTCGTACTATATATATTATGCTTATGAAGAGACTGGGTCTACGGGTACCAAGCAAAAACCTGAGGCGGAATTCTCTGAGGGTGTACCGCGCGCACACTCCAGCTTGGTTAGCGAAGCCCCACTCACGCGAACAATACATATTATAACAAATATAGGTAGACCTATTTTTTGGCTAATTTCACAAGTGTTACTTGCTATATTATTAGTTAAAAGATCTATATCTTAATATATATATTTCTTGTGTGCGTGTGTATGTGACTGAACTCCTCCTAAACGACTGGACCGATTTTGATGAAATTTTGTGTGTATGTTCAAGGGGATCTGGGAATGGTTTAGATTCACAAATCAGCCCGGCAGATGGCACTGCAGTCGGTACTTTCATACTTTGCTTAATATTCTAATCGCTTTAAATATCATGCAGGACAACGTCTGTGGGGTTCACTAGTAATATATATTTCTTTTTAATCGTAGGATAATCGCATTAGTAGTTACTGTTTAGATACAAAAATATGGAAATAAATATTGCAAAAACATAAAAGCGTAGGTAATGTAATATCACCGCAGTACTTTCCAAATTGTTTATTTTGCAATATTTACGCTGATTAACCAACAATGGTCCCACTCGAAAAGCACGAAATCGAAATGAAATCTGTACGCTTTTATAAATTGATTTCTTTGTGGCTCTGTAAAAGTATGTAATCCGTTTAAGGGCCGTTAGACTGTTTTCATAAGAAAATTTAAAAGTATACTCAAATGGATGAGACGAGGATGTATTTTAACTATAGATCAATATTGCCCATTAAATTGATAAAATCAAGCTGAATATTTTAAATGGAATATCTCAGAATTAAGTCTACTAGTATACCATATATAAGTTTCCTTGACAAAGTATGGGCCAATTATTACACTTGATCAATATATAATAAATATTAGATAGTTTAATAAAGTTTATTTGGAAATATTAATAATAGTTATGAGTGTAAGTAAATTGATTTATATTTTACAAATGCGTTAAGAGTTCAATTAAAATAAATCAATGGCGCTACAACCTTTTCTGGTCTGGGTCTCAAATTTCTGTATCTGTTTCATGATCGTTTGTCAGTCTAATAGGCAAGTAGGTGATCAGCCTCCTGTGCCTGACACACGCCGTCGACTTTTTGGGTCGGGCAAACCGGTTTCCTCACGATGTTTTCCTTCACCGTTTCGAGCGAATATTAAATTCGCACATAGACAGAAAGCCCATTGGCCACCTACGACCTCAGGCATGTTGACGCCACTATGCCAACACTGCTCAAAAGTTCAATTAGCGGAATGAAAATGGGTTAAAAATGTTAAATCTTTTCACCTCAATAAGGGTAAAGGTAACTGAAAGATGTATCATTTAGAGCCACCTGTCGTTATTTGTCCGTAACTTCATTGATAACTATTATCCATTACCATTACAACGAAGGATGTAACAAATTTTGATTCTAATACTATATTATTTTATGAGGGCTGTTATATTGAAAGAATAATTATTAGAATTTAAAAAAGCTAATATATACACATATACCTATATAGACAGCTAAGATACATCAACTTTTTTCTTTTTAAGGCAGTTTTTGGAGGCCACCACCAATGTGGAATCAGGTACCCAATGAAGTATGTCCGAACCAATTTGACTTAGGGTCCTTCAAGAAAAGAGCATATCAATTCATAAAGGCCTCAAACTCAAACTCAAAATATCTTTATTCAAGTAGGTAACCAAGTACACTTTTGAATCGTCAAGTTAAATTAATCGTAAATTTACATTTACTACCAGTTCGCAAGTCAAGGGCGTAGAGCGGGTAAGAAGAACTGGCAAGAAACTTTCCGCCACTCTTTTTAATCGCCAAGTATTGTCATACAAATTGTTTGAACTGGAGCAATTCAATCCCAAGGATTAGGATCATTTAAGTAGTCCTCAAATTTATAAAAAGCTTTGTTGATTAATTTTCGTTTAACGAGGGCTTTGAATTTATTTAGTGATAATTCTCTAATTTCGCTTGGGAGCTTGTTGTAAAAACGAATACAATTTCCATATAAGGAGTGGTTTATCTTTTGGAGCCTGGTTGGTCGTACACTCAAATTAGTTCTATTTCGCGTATTATACTGGTGAAAGTCACCATTTGTTTTAAAATCGTTTATATTTTTTTGGACATACAACAAGGCTTCAAGAATATATTGACCAGATAGTGTCATAATATTTAATTCCTTAAACTTATTCCGTACCGACTCCCTCGGAGAAACACAACAAATGAATTTGTTCATTTGCCCCCCGTTTATATTGATAGCTCTGATATCAGCCAAACGTAAGCTTGTTATTGTCATAAACCTTTACTTCATGGGAACTTAAAATGCTTTTTAACTTTTGGTTTAACTTAGTTCTTAAGTACAAAACTTTACTACCATATATTATTTTAAAATATTCAATACTACAAAATATGTAAAGAATAAGTAAATATCTGTTTTTAAGAACTAAGTTAAACCTTAAAGTTGGTTTTAACTTTTTAAAATTTTTGTAACCAAAAAAATACTAATCAAAATCTTTGAAGTTGATTTATAGATATCAACTGTTGCAACTCATCCAGGTATAGACCGTTCCTCGAACCTCATATTCCTTTTACCTTCCCACCTTGAGGTTACCACTCTGTGATCTTTAATATACTTTCACTACTATGTACTATCTCAGAGTTCGGTGTGCTTCTTGGCAAAGGTTCCTCCTTTCCACTGCTCTCTTTCCTTTGCGACTCTTCTAAAGTTCTAGCCTACTGTTAATTTGAGTTCGTCCTCCCACCTTTTGCGTTGTCGGCCTCTTCTTCGTTTCCGTCTCATTCCGTAAATATTTTACTCCATTTTTCATGGGGGCTCCGTAGCATATGACCCATACATCTTCATTTCATTTGGTCTATTTAGTGAGAATGTTTTTAATATTATAAATTGGTATATCTTAAAGATAAATTTATAATATTATTAACTACGAAAGTTGAAACAATTTCGAATCGATTGTTAAATAACGTTAGATCGTAAAGAAATTTTGTTTTTCGTGTCGCGTCCCGGTATCATTGTAAATAGAAGTGTGAAATGCCCGTTTAATTGGCTCTGTAGTGCACGACGTGCGAGGCATGCTCAGATAAGAATGGCCACAGACTATAATCATGAGTTTAGGTCCAATTATTGAAAAATTCACCATGATTTATTCACATAAAATAATAGAAATTAATTCTGTCCTTGAACACTTTTAATTGGAGTGTTTACGTTTTCGTGTGCTTGTACCTATTATTAGTACGTTTTATTTGTGTTTTCTACTCTTTAAAAACATTTTGCTTAGTAAAGCAATTAAAAGCCACTTCTCTAAATAACTTTTACTATTATATATCCTGTATTTTTAATGTCTATTATGTGTCTTATTTAATATGTTAAATGATGTTAAATCATTTAGCATTAAATTGAATTGAAATATATTAAATCCTTATAGCCTTTTTTTTATTTGTATTCTAAATTTAAATCTGCAAACAAACCCCAGCTATATAACTCTTGTTGCTAATTTTAATTGCTTGCTTGTACATTTAAGCATCTTAAGAAAACAGACGTTTCTCAGGCACCTACTTGCCTAAATAAATAAAAATTCATACGCTAAAGTATAAAGCGTAAAACGTATTATTGCTATCGAACAAAGAATGCAGGATGTATTACTCATAGACACGGTGAATAATGAAAATCGACAGGACTGCACCGTACGCGGATAAAAATAGTATTTTTAATAAAATCTCTTCGAAAAGATATTCACTTTTGGAGCTTGCAGGACTTTTTGTTAATTATAAATTTCCAATGAAATATTCACATTGTAAGACTTTTTAGAATGCTTGTACAGTAAAATGCGAAAAGAATTTTATAGTAAAAAGATGGCGTTTTTCATTTCTTGATTTATAAATACTTCTGTTTCCCTCTCGGGAGTCCTAGATTTGAATTCCGGGGAAATATACAGTCTATGTCCTTGCCTCCTGTGATTTTAATTTAATCAATATATGTATGTATCCATTTTACATGCACATATTATAGTCTAATTACAAGTGTAATTACAGTCAAAACCGTTTACGAAGACATCGTTAGAACAACATATATTGACCAAAATCAAAGGTCCCGGCTGAATTATATTAGCCCGCCTTAAAAAAATAACAGATTTTATTAATGTAGAAAAATGATAATTACGTAACATCCTTTTATTATAAGTTTTATTTTATACATGAGTATATTAATCACACATTCAATAATAAGTATGTATTAGGTACTTAATAACAACGTCATCGGCTGTTACGACTATCGGTTTTTACGACCAAACATGATGTCGTTATAATAGATTTTGATTGTAATACCTTAAAGTGCTCCCGATTAGTCCCAAAACACGGAATCATTCACATAAAAGTTTAGTGTTTGGTTTACTGAACTCATTTCTAAGTTCGCGCTAAGTGAGTAATCTTATGTACAAATGACATTTGCAAGACAATTTTAAGGAAAATTCAAATTTGCATTGTGTATTTATAAACAAAACTAAGAGGATTGTTGCTCGGGGCTTAATTGAGAGTTGCACTTTAATCTAATAATCTGGAAACATCAAGTTTCGAGGAAGCAATTCGGTCGTCTTAAAGAATATTTTCATTACAATACTAATACGGGCCTAGTGGGAAGGTTGCTGAGAAATAAGTCATTTGAATTAGTGTACGTTTAAGTGCTAAACAGTGGTAAGTGGAAAAAGTAGAACACAAGAACGAAGTGTCTTCCCTTCAGAGTGTACGTCGTGTTATTGGACACTTTCTGAAGTTTAACATCTTTATTTGTAAATTATTTATTAGTCTTAAGTTACGTTGGATTGTAATGTCCAATGTTGTCTGCTTTATTAAAAAAAAACTAACCCAGTATTGAATTACAGGAATTTAAGATGTCTTACGTAATTTTGGTAAGAATCAATAAATTATTTAATAGACAAAAATGTAACATAAAATTAAAAATTGGGCTTAAATTCAATTTAATTTACTTTTTCATTTACGTATAATTGTTCTGTTGGTGTTGTCTCTAAAGATTTGTCCATAGTCCGTCCAATCGTTGTACATGGTAGAGTGACACAGTGTTTTATTCCTATATAGAACTGTATATCGAATTCAAAAGAACAAAGAAAATAAAGGAAAAACGAGATAAACGAAATTAGGTTATTTACGAAATGCGTCAACAGCCTTAAAGTTCGGAACACGTTCAAACTTCAAAGCCTATTCACGTGTCATCCGACATAAAATATCCGACGTCAGTATTTCATACCCAAATTATTGTGCAATATACGTGAATTTGGAAAGTCAGTGATTACTCAGCGCAAAGTGTAACAAACACACGTAAAAATTCGAATCTCGCTTTTATTTGTTTCATTATTCAAAAAATAAGTGTTATCAGTCGGTAAAAACTGACGGCCTACCTCCAGTTATCGAGGATAAAGCCTATTAAATAACCCTTATATGATTGTCATCATCATCAAGGCACTACAGCAAAGCAGGCCTTGGCCTTACGTAAACAAGTACACTTATGAACGTCAGAAAAGAACTTAAATTAAGTTCAAGCAAGCACCTCCAGCCGGCCTCCAGTCTGTGGTTTGGGCATCCAAAACTGGATTCCCATGGCTGAAGGTGCACTCAAAACAGCCACAGCCTGCCAAGGATTTTCATCAAAGAGCCTCTGTGATACCCTTCCATCTATATCTAATTCTTATATGAAGATTTTATTAATTAAAATGATAAGGTAAAAGCAGGATTTGCAGCTACTAAAAAGCTTACCTATAAATAAATTGTATTGGGCATGGGAGTGCCCATGTATATCGCTTAACGTGAGCCTCCTGCCCGTTTGACGCCTGTTATATCAAAAAAATGTTGTCTGTAAATCGGGTTACGAATGATAGTTTAACGTGACAACGTCATAACTAATTGATGAAATTATTATTTTATGAATAACATCGAATAATTTGTATTGAATTATCACTATTTTGAATGGATACAAAGGAGTGAATCTTCAGACGCATAGGCCAATCGAGTGCAAGAGAGATAAATGCAGCGCAAGCGTACAATGATCGTAACGGGACAATGAGCTTAAAGGTTCAAAGAGCGTAACGAGACAACGGGCGTAACGGGACAATGAGTCATGTACTTTTGTGCCTGCAGCCGTCGATTTATTAGACGATGTTACGTCAAAAAAATTAATGAAAAATTATAGTACGATAGATATATTAATGGAAACAAAGTATAGAATTGCGTATAATAGAGTCCACGTCCCACTTTATTGTGAGATAAGGCGAGTTAAATATGGCAATTATTCAAGGCACAAGTTTCATTGTACGTGCTCATGTCATAACCGCGATTTATATTAGGTTTTGAAGATTCCTGCCGACTCGTCCGGTCGGACAATCTTTATTCAACACAAATTTATTTTTAAAACGGCTTTAAAATATGTGTAGTGTCTATATTAGCTTTATATAACACAAATTTAATAATAATTAATTTAAAACGACAGCAAAATAATACAAAACTGTATCTTCATTATCACTTCATCGTGAAATTGAGCGTTCCAAAATAATAAACAAACGTTTCTCTTGGGTTTCTGTGTGTATTAATCAGATCTTGAAATATAAACAATAAATAATTCGGATTCGAAATAACTTTTCTGCGATTTAAAATCATATAAATTTCAATAATCATAATATCATATATTTTGTAACACAGCTATATACAATTATATTACATAAAAGAAACCGCTACGTCTAATATTCTAAAGATTTCAACAGAATTGGATATTTCCCTTTGATCGACAGAGATAAGAAGTTACTAACCAAAGTCGTTACCGGCTCTTAAGCTATCTCTGAGGCAATATTGGAATCAGACAATTCACAAAAAATGAGCACTGATCCCCATCTAAGAGATGTTTATCGCATTAATATAATATGGCATTAAGATTACAATGGACCGGCTTTATGGCTCAAGGAATATGGAGACCCCTCTTTGTTGTGAAAATAACTTTATGCCTCTCGAATGTGGCATCAGCAAATGCTTTTCATTGGAAAGCATAATTCGATACTTCGCTAGACCCTCAAGATATATTTCAAAGATAAATTCAATTGTGATTTAATAATAATAAAGCCCGTTTTATTTCAAATAATTTCAAAAAAAAATATACAGCTTAGATTATTTTACATTTTTTTACTTGTCCTATATCCTAGCTACCTTCAGTACCGTCGATGGGAACCCCTTCACGGGTAAAGGCCTCCTCCAGCTTTTTCCAACTGTCTCTGTCTATGGCTTTCTTTCTCCATTAGCTTCCTTCTTTTTCTTTCTATTTCTTCTTTTCTTTTTTTGGATTGTGATTTAATAAGCCCATGTAAAGAACATATCAGACACTATTTACGTTTTTATATACTACCACTTAGCCATATGTAACAATCATTAACAATTTCCATGTATCAAAATCACCACTCTGTTGTTACCACCACGAAGACTATTAAACTTAGTTACTTACAGATAACGTTGTTATTTTCGTAATAAAATATAGTCAAAGTTTAGATAAAAGTACTAAGTACAAGAAATATTATTAGCTTAAACTTAAAACAATGCAAATAAAAAAGTTAAATCGACAATTTTGCTGATAGTACAATCTAAGCCCTCACGAAGTACACTTTTGTCATTCACATTTCTTATGCGGAATTAAATCGTTTGTGTTTCTTTGTCTGCGCCGTTTCTGGGTTAAATTGGTAAAGAAAATGTTTAGAAAGATTTTGTTTGTAAAGTAAGGTATGTTTTGAGAAATATTTTCCTGTCATTAGGTGATTTTGGTTCGCAAAACGGGCGAAATGTATGCAGTAAAAAGTTCTATACATTCCCATAGATTAGCTTGACTATTACCTGTAATAGATAACTTACATATATAGCCACAGATAGATATCTTCAAACAACCACAGATATTTTTTAACTGAAAGGAGGATTTCACTTGACGAATACATTTTCTATTTCTATTGTATAATCTTATGTTTAGTCTATTTAGAGCAGTGTTGGCCTAGTGGCTTTAGCGTGCGACTCTCATCCCTGAGGTCGTAGGTGCGATCCCGGATTTCTAACAATAGAATGCTCGAACGGTGAAGGTTTGTCAGGCACAGGAGGCTGGCTGATCACGTACTTGCCTATTAGATTGACAAATGACCATGAAACAGATACAGAAGTCTGAGCCCCAGATCAAAAAAGGTTGTAGTGCTACTGATTTATTTTTATTTTTATTCTTCTCCGTGTCTGTACATTCGAAAAACGTAATCAAAAGACATGAGGGCGATGAAAAGAGGAATGTACGCCCTGATTTCAGAGACAGAACCATTGTTACGCTTACCGTCGATATATTGAAAATTATTGTCAATGATAAAATTTATCGACCTCAGAAAATATTTAAATACATAATTGTTTTGCTTTTTCAATGTTTTACTAAATAAGCATAAATTGGAAATTAGTTAATTAAGGGTGTTTTGTGGTTTAACGGGTTCTTGGCTCACCACACGCAAAATAATTTCAGTGTAACCACTCAATAAACTTTTGATTTATTAGGCGCCCGGAGCACAGTAAAACTTATCGCATAAACTAAATTACTATCGTGTAATTACTTTTAGTTATAGAAATTGTTTATTTTTGGTTATTTGATATCTTAATGTCAAGCAAGGTTAAAGGGTTCTGGGTAAGGTAAAGGCCTCATAGCCCAGTGGTATTTTTAACTAAGGGGTATCGGGTTCGATTTCCGCTCAGAGCGCAAGTTTATTTCTATACATTTAAATTTGTGTTCTGCCTTTAGAAGAGTTGTGCGGTACCGGGCGAGTGCTTAAACCGTATATTATATATAGAGGGCTCGGTCAAATTTCTAAGAACAGCAGAAACAACAACATCCCTTTTTTTCTTGGCGAACTCCGAGGGCCAATCTTAAGGGCGTAGATTCTCGCTGCCCTCGCTACTCTGAATAACAGAGGGCTTTGAGTGTAGACCCCGCGTCAAGCTCGATATCCATGGCGCAGGCATGCGTAAGCGCATTTTTACCTCATTTAAAACATCGTTGGGCATTCCGAAGTGGTGTATAGAATTATATACATAGGATTTCATTAATTCCACGAGTAATTTTTTTACATAATTTGATATGATAAATTAATTAATTATCGTTTAATTCATCTCATTCTATTAGTAATAGAAAAAGAATCAATACAAATAAGTAATATTGTTATTTAGTACAATTTGGTACAACTAAATTTTCCATTGTTTATCAATTTATATTCCTCAGAGTTCAAGGAATTAATAATAAAAAATACTG
The DNA here is from genome assembly GCA_905332375.1 of Pieris macdunnoughi. Classification (NCBI taxonomy): domain Eukaryota; kingdom Metazoa; phylum Arthropoda; class Insecta; order Lepidoptera; family Pieridae; genus Pieris; species Pieris macdunnoughi. The sequence goes on from CAJOBZ010000039.1 coordinate 1,642,633, forward strand.
TTAAAAATCGTGGCTTAACCGGTCTACCATCACGCAGCCCTAGTTACAAATAAGCAAGTATAATTAGTCGCAAGTCTAGAACGACTATTTATAGCAGCCTAGTATTGATTACGAATATATTATGAGAGGAATGTAATAGATAGCGCCCCAACTTGTTGTGAAGGCCTATAATTTATTAAGGAATATAATTTGTAGAGTTAATTTCTGAGCATTAAAAATATATTATTTATATGTTGTATTGTATAATAATAAAAAATAAAAAAGTGCGTGCATACAAAGTACACATGTCATTATCAGAAGTGGCAAACAAATTTTTAAGTCTTGTTCATATTTATATAAATCTAAAACTTTAGATTTCCGAGACTTAGAGGGAATGAAAAAGGAAGATATGTTAGGAATTTAATGAATTTCATCGTCATTAAGTGTCGAAAATTAATACAAATTATAGATTTATTTTTTAAATTTATTTCTTCGTTAATAAAAACACGTGGTATTTTAATTTACAATTCGCCATTTGAGATTTCAATAAATTATTTTTGCATAAAATACATATGTACTAACTTTGATTTTAAAAATAGAATTACTATAAGGTAATTCGCCCTTCTCGCACTCTCTCAATCGGTCACAATCGCTCTCTCCCTTTTCTTCGACAAAAACGGTGCACGTCTTCGAGACGCTAATATTATTATTATTGCGTTTCATCCGAAAAAAAATTACCCTCATGCGCCTAAAGAAGTTTCACTTCAATAAAAAAGGTTTTTTATTTCTTGCTTTTTTTTAAAGAAAATATATTACACTATTTTATTATCTGTACTAAGTCATATATATATATATATATATATATATTTCTTAATTACTTTGCAAGAACCCTTCCGCAGGTGAAGGCCTCCTCCAAGGATCTCCAGGTCTACCGGTCTTGGGTGAATTGCATCCAGCTCGAGCCAGCCGTTTTAGTAATGTCATCTGCCCATATCGTGAGCTTTCTTCCTCTGTTTCCAATTCCCAATAGGGCCTTCCCCACCGGGTCACCCTTATGGTCCATCAATCGTCAGACAGTCTTGCACTATTGTAAGTGACACATAATTTTTGGGACACAGGTTCCTAGTTTTATAGATATTATTTTTTATATTAAAGTAGCGTAGCCTTCTAAGTCACACTACGTTCATTTTCGGATTAAGATTATATTATAAATTTATAATTACACTTTAAGAAAAATCAATTGGGTTTAAAATTCATGTCCTCTGGAAAAGTGTTGCAAGCTCAAAAATTTTTTAGCATAAAAAGCTTAGTAAAACTTAACAAAATTTAAATTCGAATATCGTTTTATACAGACCAAAATGGGCCTGTCTAAAACGTCATTTAAATCCCTTTGAAGATATCATTAACAACCGGATATCCGTTGATTGATTTTATGTACTATTTGTATACGATGATGAGTCCTTACACGTATTTTGATTATGGTCATCTGTTTAAAGTCAAGACAGAGATTACAAATTATTTTATACAATTAAACAAAACACTTTCTATCTCTCATAATCTTGTTGTTTTTTTTATATTTTATTTTCAATCCGACCAGTTACTGAACTGGTGAATTCGTGGTAGTTATTAATTTCGCATGAGGCAAGTTATGATCGTCGCAAGTGCGAAGTCCTGCCTATCTCTTCGGGAAAAAGGCATATAAAAAGGTATTTTCAAGTGCCCTGGTTATGAAATAGAGGTTATAGCTTCATAAGTCACCAGAGCTAAATAATAATCGTTGACAATGGGCCATAAAGATTTTATAGGCGGTAAAATTCGATCCTCCCGCACGTCGTATCCCGAACCAAGTTGTTAAATACACGCTATCTTAAACTCGATTTTGTTCTGTAAATAAAATCTCTCTAATGTTAAAGACATACTTTTAAATAATTTACGGTTTTTATAAATCTACGTACATATATGTATAATTGCATATACGTAACAATAGCTAATAAGGTTGTGTACAATTTCTCCTATTCGGTGAGAAATGGCCGTACCTCGCAATGCGTATTTTATTATCAAAACCTGTTTAGAATTAATTTAAAACTATAGTTACTAATAAACTAGAACGTTTTATAAAAGCCAATATTAACAAAAATATGTACTTATCATTTTATATTTAACTAGCAGCCCGTTCCGTCTTCGCACGGGTAGACATTTATTTTTTTAACAGTTTTAGTAGATATTGATATGTTGTTTAATATTGTGGAACATTATTTATTTCTATCATCAATAGTTTTCGCAGTGCATACGATGAAAGATATTTTAAAGGCATTTTTATACATATATGTACCTTGGGTAACATTATTGTGGTTTTAGGAGGGATCCTTTTTTTTTCTTGCAATTAAAATAGCATATATTAATCAGTGATAATGTAGCATTCAAAAGGTGAAAGAATTTTTAAAATCGGTCCAGTACTTTTTGAACCAATTCGTTACAAACGTACTTACATACAAATCTTTCCTCTTTATAACATTAGTATAGAAGTATAGATACGTTAAGCCAAAACCCACTTGTTGGCTTAAAAAAATAACAGAACAAAGAAATATACGTAACAATACTATATAAAACTCTCAAATCACAAGTTAAATACTGTCGATACAATATAAGTTATAAATTTAATCGATCACTATACTAGTGGAATAATATTCACCTGCTCCACACTAACTTCCTACAACGCAGCTGTCGGTCGTTTAAATAAACAAAGGCCTGTCGCCTATCATAACACAATTGTTATGATTGTCCGAGGGTTCGGTTCTAAGAAATCCGGGAAACTTTCCCTATAGCTATCTCTAATTAATACATTGTTTAATTAATTAATTTGGTATCTGTTTACTCTCGGCTCATCTCACGGACATATTTTTTTCAAGACATTTTGGAATAAAAAATATCCTTAAGGATAATGTTTGTTATTCGTTAAAACATTTAAAAATACCTCCTGTATTTATTCTCTATATATTAAAGATAGATATTATGAAAAAGGTATTTTTTAATTATAGTGCTTGTTAATAATAATTAATTTGTTAAGTCAGTGATCAATCAAACCGGACATGTATTTAATACATTGAATTTGTTTTATTTAATGCGAAACTAGTATTTAAAAAAAATCAGCAAAACAGTAAGAATGAAATCACAATTTTTTCATTTTTTCCTTTCATAAATGTTTGAACATTTATTATGTATTATATCTTTGCCTATATCTTAAGTATAATCGATTTTTGTTGTATATATACATATAATGTATTTTAGCTATAGGATAACAAAAAAATAAATAAATTAAAACTAAATAAAAACTTTCAAACTTAAACCTTATTATTATGCAATGTATGCTAGATATTAGCAAATGTTGCGGCCTATTTTTATATAACATTTGCATACCATTATTGCATTTGCAATTATTTGCATACCATTAAGGCAAATAAAGATTTGGTTTTTAACAAAATGTTAAATCAAACAATTACACACGACACGGACGGGGTACAAATGTAATATTGTCACGATTTTAGCTTAATATCATATTATACTACTACTACTATTATATATTATATAATATAAACAAATAAACAACGTGCATTCTATAGTATTTTAGAAAATATTTTTTAAAATCTATTCATAATACAAGAAACTCATACACTTATAATAATTGTGTTCCCACACTTATCTAGTCATATTTTGTATTCAAATAAGTCAGTGTAATCATTTAAATGCCGCTTGCACTTGGTCACGAAATATCACACCCTTTGCCCAAATTACGTTTGTCACGAGGCCTTTTTTCTCACACTCTGATGCGCACCGTCCCTTCTATTGTATTTGACCGATGGAATGTTAAATATTTATCTATTAACAACCTATAACAGATCAACTTTTAAAAATAGACCATATATTGTTCTAAGAACTTCTCTTTGGGTCATCTTGAACATTTATAGTGATTTATTTTATATAATGCGTCTGTAGTGTTAATGTTATATGAACAGGTTTAATGCTCTCAATCTAAAAGGCTAAATTAGTTGTGAAATTTGGCTAACAAATGCGAAATTTATTTAAATATGTTAATCATAAAAATAAAATTAAATATTCCAATGTAGAGTCATTACAAAATCTGTTTTAAATTCTTTGTGCAAAGCAGGCGTACCATGAAATTCTAAAACAATTTCTCAGACTCAAAGATTGTATTCACATGGCAGTTGTAAAACAGATAATAAAGCAGAGTAGCACATGTTCGTTGAAAAAGCGGTGTAAAAACTTTTTACCTGATACAACACTGTGTTAAAGGGGCTGAGTTTTTTTTACCACTCCATATTATGTGGGATTTTAAATGGATTTAGGCACGTTCTTTTCACAGATGTGTCGCAGTTGTGCATTTGGTACTTTCGCAAAACGGTGAAATCAAAAACTAAGCTCTCCAAATTTGTCCGGCGCTAACTTAGGAATTTAGATTATATTGAGCATGGAAAAGTATTGAATTTAAACCAATCATAGAAGTGAAATATCCGGTAAAATAAACAAATGAAAAAACCGCAAATTAAACAAATGAAAAATATATTTTGTACTCCTTGGTTCTAATTAATCTCAACACGGAAGTACGGGTAACACCTTTGGGAGCTATAAACCATAAATTAATAAATAGCCCACTGGTACTGGTCAATAAACGAGTGTTTTCGTTATTTAATATCCGAAAGCAGCTGCATGTTTTCAATTACCAAACAGATGATTGATGTTTGAGCCTTTCCACACACCGACAAATTTATCGCAGCCATCGATACTCGACAACTATTAATTTTATCGAAGTGTAGGCTCACAGCCATAATGCAAAGTCATTCTATCTATGGGCGGCTTCAAAGTCCTCAATCGTTCAAAATAAACATAGATTTCTTCGAAACTGGCGTTCGTACAATGAGTTTGATTTATCGATACCGGCTTTAGCACCTTCAATTGTTTACTTTTCGGTTTGACAATTGACATTTCGTTTTTTTTTAAATTGACAATTGACATTTACGTTTATAATAATGATAATTTACGACTTAAGTACAATTAGTATATATATATATAGTAATCAAAAACTTTAGATTTTTATATTTAAACCTAAGAAGTCCAATAAATTATTGACAGTATTGTTTATAAAATGTTATAAACAAAAGACTCAGATATGTTTTTTCCTATTTATACAAAAAGTACTTGTGTTTTGATCGTGGGATTCAAAATTTAATTTCCATTTGTAATGGACTAATAAGTAATGTTTAAACCAGCTGGAATCCTAGCAAGAAATCCGACGTCGCTCAGCGGGACACCTCGACAATAGCAACCAAATTAAAAAGGAACTGTAAGCATCGGCTCGAGGCTCGCTAAATTTATTACTCGGAGTTTTTACTCTTTGTTTCGTTCACTAATGAGATTCGAATTAAACTTTTTGACCAACTGCGCTAAACCGGTACGGAGCGTTCTTTGACGGCCCTGACAATTCTACTGTTTAACGAAGTACGATGTGATCTCCGAAGTAGACAAACCGTGAAGCGATTTTAATAGTACACGCTTGTAGGAATAATGAAGCTTTTTTGTAACAGAAAGATTACGATTTGTGATTACACTAGATTGCTACAATGATGGCGTCTGTAAAGGCTTAATGCAGGTGGTCATTTATGAAATTATTTACGCAAGTACCTACTTACCCTCCGATGATTATAGAGAATATTGCAATAAAATAGGAGGCAATTTCTACACAGGAAAAGAGACTATATGTCTAGATAATAGAGTTCAAATCAATAACACGTTTGAAGGCTTCGCGGGTGGTCCTAGCGTTGACTAAAGAACAGGAACAGAATTGCAAATTTCGCTGTTTCTAATCACTTATTAGTAGATCTTGATTGTTCGATTCTTTGAGATGTTTGATGAGATAAAATGGAGATCCCATTTCGTCATTAGGAAACGAATTGACGTACAAAGAACCTGTCGTTATCCAACAGAGCAGTGTTGGCCTTGTGGTTTCAATGTTCGACTCTTCCTGGGGTCGTACTTTCGATCCCTGTGCACCAATGGACTTACTACTGCAGTGCATTTAACTCTCACTGAAGGAGAACATCGTGAGGAAACCGGCATGCCTTGGTTCCAAAAAGTCGACAGTGTGTGTCAGGTATAGAAGGTTGATCACCTACTTGCCTATTAAATATGAACACGGCATGAATACATCTGAGGCCCAGACCTAAAAGGTTGTAGCGCCATTGGTATGTATGTACGATCACCATCTCCATTTAAAGCATTTAAACTAATTATTATAATTGAAATAGTAATAAATTTAACTGAACTTTGTATACATATTTCATATTACATACTATTTTTAATTTACTTCCGCTGTAATAAATTTTATATTGCTTGTGTTGTATTTATAGTAAGGTCTATAAAAATATTTAAACACGACCGTTTACAACAAATTTGATTAAATCCTAAATTAAATGAGCATAAAGAATCTAAATAATTAACACGAAACAATTGAATTACCTCGGACCCGTGTCACTTCCGCCCAAAGGTAAACTTAACCCATCCTGAATTCTGTTCATTAATTGAATTTCAATACAAAATCGATAAAACACTGGCCCAAGTGTTGTGAAACATTTAACCAAACCGATGCTTGATCCGGATTGTAATCCAGCTTCAATGAAACTAAATAGGGTCATCGAGTATATTCTGTCACTTTTTAAACATGGCCATTTTTGTCACAAAGATCCCGAAATCATAAAAGATTCATCTTTCAGTAGCTAGATTAAAATTTATACTTGAGAGTCTTGCCTTAGTAACTTCAGCGTGCGACTCTCATCCCAGATGTCGTAGGTTCGACCCCCTCTGTGCACCAATCGACTTTCTTTCTATGCGCGCATTTAACATTCTCTCGAACGCTGAAGAAACACATCGTGAGGAAACCAAAAAGTCGACGGCGTCTGTCAGGCACAGAAACAGATCATGAAACATATACAGAAATCTGAGGCTCAGACCTAGAAAGCTTGTATCGCCACTGATTTGTAATATTTACACTTGCCAAAAGTTCGCGACTCTATGTATCTATGTATCTATCTGTAGGTTGAGGTTCACCATGAAAGGATAATTGACTGACAACCCTGGCTGAAAGTGCGTACTTGCCACGCAGCCTTAACAATACTTCATCAAGTGAGCTTCGACGTGTCATTTCACGGCCCATCGAATATTGGTCCGTTTAGCACTTCTATTTCTTCTCCGTTAAGCCTTGACCTATACTTAAAGAGCTACACATACAATCTTATATGGCTATCCCATTAACTGTAGGTAATCATTCTAATAGTTTCAGGGAAGGCGAAATTGTAAGCGCCATCGAGCATAAAAATCCATGATTTTTACTGAACATTATGACAAAACTATATTAGGGATTAATAAAAAATAATTCTACCTAATTGCAGACCTTTTCCGCGTCACTAATATATCTATTATCTTTGTTCCATGACATAGACTAGACATATATACCTTAAAGACAAACGTAGACTTTATAAAGCTATGAAGTTACGAATATGCAGACCGTAATTTGTCTAATTAGTTTCTCGTCTTCGCTTTCAACAAAAGGCAATTGAAGTACGTACTTAACTTAACTTAGAATACCTACTTTAGTTAATGAGAACTTCGTGTAAATGTTTTATATAATTTAATATGTAGCTATTTCCAATTTAATATCCGTCTTTCGTATGTTTCTAAACGTATTATTGAAAAGCTAATTTAAATGATATATGTAAAAAAACTATTACCGAGACTTCACAGGTCATAAATAAGGTTTTTAAGTTTACCTCCTAAGATGTTCATTTAAAATTTAAATGATTGGATTAAAAGGTTACTTGGTATTTACATAAAATTCCCATTGTAACTTGGAGACAAGTTACACAACTTTATTGGATATTTTAATTGGTAAAATGTTTAAAATTAATTTATTTTATTTCTATATATTGATTAGTTATAAATTTGACAATTAACACATTTATCTCGAGAAGTTATAAGCTTTTAATAACTAATTAAAGGCCAGTAATCAACTTTAATTGGGTAAAAATTGTCTTGCCCACGTATATGGACTATAAAAGCGACCGCCGACTTCACGAAAACAGACCTGGGGCTACCATGAACTTTCTTAAAACAACAGTGAGATACAGTTTAGGTACCTAAAGTCAATAGCATTTTCTACCATGACCCCTATAAGCTGAAACGTATTAGCATCCAAGACCGAATGAAAGAACGATAATTTTGTTTGTGGTTTCTGAGTACGTTTAGAAATTTAACTATCAAACTTACTTCGACAGATGTTTCTATGAAAATAAAAAAAATATAAAATTATTTTAAATAATTCATCAATCACAATAAGCTATTATGTCTAATATATATATTTATTTTATATAAAACTATTCTTGATATATTTTAAACGGAAAGTTCTCTGGTGTATGACAGTTGAACTTATTATTTTTAAAGTTTCTTCAAATTTATAGGAGCTTTCAATATTTTGGTGTTTACAAAATTTCGGTTTTATAAATATATTTACAAATTTTTAACTTATAAAATAATGGTATGGGGTAAGTATTGTTCACAAATTTGTTTATTAAAAATAAATATATAACGAAGTGAATTATGATATAAAACCTTTGCAAAAGATATTACAAATAATTATTACTCTACAATATAAGTAACTATAATAAAAATAATTCCTTCAAATTGTACAAACCAATTTAACGTCAACTAATTAATAATTAAATAATAATTTCTAAGAAAGCCCCTCTTCATCTCCCAAACTGGTCACGGGGGATAATATTACAACTTCATCTCCACTACAAAACTTCATTATGCACTTACAATAAAATCTTTTTATCAAATGAAAGATTATTATTATGACGAAACAAACTATTCCAATAAAGGTTAATAAAGTAATACAATATGTTTAAAACTATGTTTACCTGGGTAACAAGTATCTTTCTCAAAGAAAAGACACGACGATAGGTTAAAAGACGAGTCAAAAAAAAAATCCTAGAATAAAGAAACCAAATCAGAATTTTAAAACAAGAAAAAATTATGGATCATATTTAATACCTTGTCTACATATGGCTTCCAGACATGGATTTTATGAACTAACAAAAACAAAATACAATGTGCAAAACATGGAAAGGAGTCTACAAAAATACAAAGAAAACGAAGAAAACAGAAATAAGGAAAACAACAAAAATAATAGACGCTTTAGACAAAAATTAATTGGCGGGCCTTACTGCTCCATGGACAAGGAAAAATTGACACCAAGGGTAACCTGGCGAGAAAACAAAAGTAAGAGGTAGACAAAGTAAAATGGATGATGAAATAAAAAGAAAAGCTGGTGAAAACTGGACACAAACAAAAGACAGACAGAGTGGAGCAAAATGGGAGGCCTTTACCCAGAGGGGTCCAAACGAAATATACTATATGATTTATAAAATGAATTTTGTTTTTGATTCTATTAATTATTCATTCAAACTTGAAATATTAATATATTGGGATATAATTTAAAGATAAATAATAATATTGTATAATATGCACATATTATGTAATAATTAATCAATATATACTTGTTTAATATGTTATTCATTATGGAAATAAAGAGGCTATAATAATAATAATAATTTTCTTTACAGTTAACCTGACAAAATCGCTAAATTGAGAGTCTATATGAATAAATGTTTATATCCAATTGAACATTGCCTGAAACACCTTTTTTATCTTGACGGAGTCATCATAACTAAATAAATACTTTATTATAATATTTTTAAATGGCTTATTATTTAACATTATAAATTTAAAAATACCTATTTTTTTAAACAACAAAAGCAGAGGAGAATAATAAATTCATGAACATAGTGAGGAAAAATTAATTATAATAAATATCTGCTAGTACTATGGCATTCTTATTTATTGTAAAATATATTATTATATTAGGGGATCATGTTTTTGTTAGACATGCATAAATAATTAATTGAACAATGTACAATTATTTGTAGGTACACTGAAATCTTCAATGAATGAAAGTCAATAATCATAGTATTATAAACCAATATCTACGAAGTCTGTAGTCGGAAGGGCATTGCCGTCTTGTTTCTCATCTCCGTCTATATTTTAATAATTTATTTTAATCACACTCTAAACTCAAAATATCGTAAAAAAAATTATATTTTTTTCCTATATTAGCCATAATAGTATCTTATTATTTTAACTTTATTAACAAGTTTTAATACAAATATTGAATTTTATAGGTTCTAAACTATTATTGAATTTCATACAAAAAAGTTGAACAAAATAACTTTTTAGAATCGCTTATTCTGTCATAGTTGGAAGGCGCGACTGTCAAATTTCGGTTCAGCCGAGCGGTCATGGTACGGATTTTCATACAAATTGAACGAACGAAATCTGATAACCATGGTACGTGGGAAATAAACTGTCTCGTTTTTCGATGTCATGGTACGAATTACGATGCATCCAGTGTAGGTTGTCAATAGCCAAAGAGTTCATGGTAGGCCCCCAGATATGACTTTATATTTTCCGCACCATTGATTGCAGACATTAGATAAGAAACTAACTTCACTCGTATGCCAACAACCCCAGCAATACTCTGGAGTAGGGAAAGCATGATTTATTGAGCAAAGTTAGACCATTATTCATCTCATTCGTTACTTCAATAAAAAGAATGCTTTGATATAATTTATTGGGAGCGATATGGATTTTTTATTACTGTCTATTTCAAAATACGACATTACGGAAACGTTTGATGAACCATAAATTTATAAATAAATTGTAAACTATTTCAGGTGTCGAATTAAACTACTTTTTGTAGGTTTCAAAGTTTAAATACACTTACCTTTTAGTTTATGACAACGAGCAGTCAGCTTAATTGACGCAAGTTCAAAAACTGGTTATAATTCCACAAATCGCAGCAAATGTATCTTAATTTAACACGACACAAACACTTTAAAGTAATTCACAAAATTCACTTCACGAAATGTACACGCACTAGTTAAGTTTCAGTTCACAAAATAACTTAAACACGTAGCGAACCGGTTTCCGAACTGTCCGCACGGCGGGCGTTCGTTCGATGCGAACGCGTGAAGCTCTCTGCATCGGAAGCCTGGCGGGCGAGGGGCGACGGACGAAAATGGCTTCACAAGTTAATTTTTTTCTCTTTCTTCCTTGAATATTCCGCATATGCCGCGCGCGGTGCACACGCATGCGCTCCAACCCTAAGGGTTGTAATGCATTCGCGCTTTACATAACTTTTGGGACTATCGGAACCACTGTTTAATACCCTTTCTATGTCGTCTTTGTGCATCGCTTCCTCATACCGCGTTAGAATATTAATTAAGGTTGTGAATACTTTAATCCGATCGAATCCATGCCATTAATCTTAATATACGATTAATTGGTATTAGATTCGGATAATTGAAGTTTATGACAGCCGAATTTCTTGTTTATATTTTCACACAGTAACATTTTGTAGTAATAATGTATTATGTTTCGATACTGTAGTATCAAAACATTCCTTGCCTCTGGTTAAATAATTTTTATGCAAAGTTAAGTTAAAGTTTATCAAACTTTTATATCTGACGGTTTGTCAAAAGTTGGTTTTCCTCACAATTTTTTTATACGAACGTCTTTTGTAAAGAATAATTTTACACACCGAGGTTATAACGCACGACAATTTAACTAATTCTCTTGGCAGTTGAACGGTGTTGGTGAGTTAATTGGAACGAAGAAATGGAAGCAACTGCCACAAAATAGAACTGGATATTTTGTTCGAGTAGGCGAAAGGGCTGGACGATAGTAGTAGGATCGCAACAAATCTCTTGTAAACAGAGACTCTTTAATTTAATTATCTTAACAGTTCTTCTCATTATTATACATTTAAAATATAAGCACTACTAAAGGCTTCATTTTAGCCGAGATACTTTTTTAAGAGTTTTATTTAATTAAATAAACATAAAAAAATAAAAGTTTGTTAAGGTACATTTATTAATAAAAGTCTAATTTATTTTATGTTAAAATTATATTGATTATACTCTACAGACACACACACTGTGGTTATTACGTTACACTCTTTTTTAATAATATTTCAAACAGCTGTTACATAATATATTGTTTCAAACCTAAATTACTTTTTATTAGTCAGTAAAATATACTAGGTACATAATTTCTCTTCTACCACCTCCAAGGCACAACAACAATATCATTACCTCTGTTCCTGGGTTTAGTCTTCAAAACCAATAGTCATTACTGGTTTGACGCCACAAAATAGGTTGCCAATTAATTAAACATAAGCTGAATTCAGCCCCATAAAAGATTATTCCCAAATTGTAGGATTCCAACGTTTTATTGCAATAGTTAAATTAATTAAAACATTCTGTACCTATATACATATGAAACGTTTGTCCTTCTGTAATATGATGTCCATTGTCCATGCTGCCGGGAATAAAAATCATAAAGAAAAAAAAATTCTACAAAGTATGCTATGGAGTGTTCTGAAGAGCTGTTTGGGTTGATCCAGCCTCGTAACCTTACGAGCCGTAATAACTCAAAATTTCATCGGCATCACCTTGATGACTGGTATTCTTCCACGGTCCGCTTCACAAGACAGTTAATTGTGCGGACTAGCGACCTATGGAATTGACTGGTGGAGGTCTTCCCTGGGAGGTACGGCTTCCAACTGTTTAAAAAAACCAACCAACGACAATGGTTGTCTCTGGGATGCCCTTTTTGGTCGCCCCGTAGGCTCGTTTGCCCCCCTAGCCCTAGGCTATAAAGGGTTTAACATTATTAGGTACCAATTGGTGTGCATACATTTAAAGTCACAGTCGATCGCCGCTATCTCAATTAAAATCGCAATGAAAACGTTTCTACGAAAATATCGACCTTTGTACTCGACCAATGACTTCTAGTCAGTTCGCAAAATCATCAATTTTTTTTTCAGCTGTTTCGTGTCGTGCTAGTTATGGCAGCGGATTTGGAATCCTGCAGTAAACTTTCCCTATTTTTATATTAATGAAATAATTATGATTCTTTTGTAATAGTTTTTTAATAGAATGCGGCAAATGGGCACGAAGCTCATCTGATGTAGGTGATGAACCGTGCATAGACACTGGCTCGCGCACTGTCGGCCTTTTGAACATATTTACAATTCGATTGTGTTATTTGTGATTGTAATTTTGTTAACTTCGTTTCGCACTTCTCGCGCTTTTGCTAAGTCTTTCTTCTTACATTACGATGAGTTTTTAAAAAAAAGGGGTTTTTTAAAGGGGGGGGAGTTTTAAACAAAAATTTAAAAATTTTTTTTAAAAAAAAAAAATTATTTTTTTTTAATATTTTTTTTTTTTTTTTTTTTTAAAAAAAAAAAAAAAAATTTTTTTTGTCCCCCCCTTTTTTTTTTTTTTTTGGTTTTTTTTTTTTTTTTTCAAATCCACTAACTACTGTAGGTCGCCTTGAAAGAGATTGCTTGCCAGCGATAAGCCAGTGTGTCAGTCACCCGTTGCTGTTTAATAATATAATATTAACGAAGCAATATTATTAAACATATAAAAATAAAAAACTCTTCTTTAATAGATTTTTAATGGGCGAGTAGGTAAACAGTCTACGCTCGTCTAGCAGTCGTTGAAGTTTCACCACTTCGTTGTTGGCATCCCCAAATGCCACGCTTCACAAATTGAATAATCATTACTTGTGAAAACAGCGAAGCAGCAGAACTTCTTGCCCCCTCCAATCTCTCTTAAAGAGTATAACATGGGTTCTGCGGCGGCTAATCACCTCCTGGATAGGCATGATCTCCAATAGGCTGCACTTAACATCAGATGGGATTGTGTGTGACATTTTTTTAAAGATTTTATAATCTGGTAACATATCAGCAATAGTATACTTATAAATACATAACGTCTAGTAAGAAATATATTCTATGTTAAGAATTGAAATTTGAAAATTGCCAATTCGTTCTTGATATATCTATGACCGGAAGAACCTGTGTTTTTAATACAGATTATATGCGTACAACAAAACGTTCCTTATTCAAATGTTTTAAAAACGCTTTGGGTTTGTCATTATTTACGTAATAGTTTTTTAACCAAAAAAACAGGTTTTTATCTACTAAAGTAATAAGCTGCTTCCCACAAGTTATCAAAATCCGCGGATAGCATTTTTATAAGTACCATTTGCGTAATGATTCCTTTAGACAAAGATCTGAAGTGTGTGAATTTTTAGTTACATCCTGTCCGTACATTGCTTTCGGCCGAAACGGAAGTTGTATTTTGAAGTGCTAAAACACAGTTTTGATGTGCATTCATCGGGCTCGCCGTGATTGTCGGTTTGCGTGTGCCGACTTGATAACGAAGCGAAATTGGGAGCTATTTGTGGATACGCCATTTCATCAATGTGGATTTAAAGATTACTTTTAATATATTCGTATAATAATAAAAACCAAATATCATAAAATAAATACTAGAAGCTAGTTCCAAAAATTTCTAAGGCTAAGCCAGAAATAAGTCAATAATAAATACTATGTATATATTCATCACAAACAGGTTGTGACAAAATTCATGTATCGCTAGTACCCACTAGAGAGTCCCCGTGTTGTGGTTAACTACATAACAATTAGTCAGTGGTACATGGTACATGTTTAAAACAGTTTTTTGAGAAAAAGTAGGTTTAGTGTTACAACTAATCAAATACAAGTCTTATAAGACATTAAGTATGAGCGAGTGTGTGAGTGTGTGAATGGGTGTGTGTGCGCATGTATTTGAGAGTGTAGCTAAGAGTTGTTATAAGCGTGCGCCGTGTCTGTGTTAGTTTTTGGAACCTCAGAGTCATGCGAAGATATGTAGGAAGGCCTCTGTAGATTCGAAATCCATTTTTATTTTATTTTTATTTCATTATCTCAGAATCCATCGATTTGAAAATTTTATTATAAAGGAAGGTTACAATGTCTAAGTGGTGAAGCGAATAAGTCCTGAGGTCGTTCGTTTGAACTCCATTTTATTTATACTTGTTCCTACTCTGACACCACATATACTTGAATAAAAAACAGACTTTTGGGCACAAAATCAAACGCTTGATAATTAATATGATTAATTAATCCTCCTTGCCTACAAAGATTACAGAGCATCATACAAAAATAAAACATGATTGTTAGACGTAGGTACAACATTTTAAAAGACAGCTATGTTCCATATTCAAATTGCTGAGAAAAATGCGCTGGCTAAAGGCTTGGACATTTACTTCGTACTTCGCTCACTCCAGTGAGCTTCCGTCCTACCCTTCTGACTATTGACCACCCCGCGACGGCCCAAGCCGAGGTCCGAGGGCGTCTATCGCAGGAGACGCCCTTGCGCTGGTCGCGGAAAAATCCCATTTTGACAGTTCAATGTTCCATATTCAAAATATTGTTTATTAATTATTACATGAATGAATACAAGTCCATCGGTCGGTGATATATCTAGATAATATGGCATTTTAATAGAATCAATAACAATAAAAATCTGTTCATTCCTTATAAGTATGCATTACAATATATAAGATTTGGGGAACCTTTTAAGTAAAAAATATATGTGTCCCAGATCTTCCTTAACAAACGTAATACTAAATTCCATACAAAGGTAATATATTTTTTTAAATAACAATTTTAAAACAATTTTTCATTTTATCTTAATGTTTTAACAAACAGCAATTAGCGTGTGAGTGAATGAGTGATTGAGTGAGCGTAATATGTATGAATGTGTATCTAAATCTTAGGTCTCAGTTGCATTTCCAATTCTGAGTAAGGTTTTGTCCAGCCATTCCTTTTTTTTTAAATTAAGAATATCCTTAACATTCGTATCCATTGTAAAAACCGAATCGACCAGCTACCACATGAACACGAAGTACGAGCAAATTAGTTCTTTATTTGAAAATAATTTTACATTCCTTTAAACATCTTAATTTAACGTGCCTTCAATTTTCCTATGAAATATTACAAACGACTTCATTGAAAACAAATCAAGACATTATTTTCGCATTTCAGACCTGCTGCATGCCATACAGTTTGGGTTTATACAACATTAATTGAACTATTATTTCATCTATATGTAACTGTACTACACGCTTCAGCGTGCGACTCTCATTCCTGGGGTGGTAGGTTCGATCCCCGGCCGTGCACTAACACTCTCTCTGTCTATGTGAGCATCTAATACACATATGGTGAAGGAAAATATAGTGAGGAAACCGGCATGCCTTAGACCCAAAAAGTCGACGGTGTGTGTCAGACACAGACGGTGGCCGATTAGAAATGATCACGGAACAGATCTGATCTGATGACGGAACTTTTTTGGATTGCGGGATAACATATTTAAATAAAACGATTAATAATTAATTACGTACCTATGTAGTATCGGGAATTTATTAAATTAATACGTATTATAATTTGAGAATTTGTATATAATTATGTAGTTCTACTGAACAATCAAAAATTATTTCACCAATAGAATGCTTTTTTTAATGAAGTAAGAATGCGCTTACGCTGTTCCGCGCCATGGATGTCGAGTTTGACGCGGGGACTGTGGGGCTGAATCTACACTCAAAGTCCTCTTCCAGGGGTAGCGAGACTAAACTAAACCTCAGCCCTCCCTTAAGATGGGCAATCGGGGTTCGCCAAGGCATTCCAAGGATTTATTCTCAATATTTAAAAATGGAACTCCAAGTAGTTACAGTAACTCGACGTTTAGATTGCGTTATATATATATTATAAATTAGGTAAATCTGATACCTATTATAAATACAGAGGAAATTTATTTATCGACTATCTTTCCTGCTTAAGGTCTCCCTTTTAATTCGCTTCTCCTCCCAACTTGTTATCTTAAGATGGTCAATACCAGTATAATATTAACAGTAATACAGGGTTTAATATTCCATGTACTAAAGAAATACCATAGACACAATAAGAGTTCTCTGCGTCTGCTTCAGCGATTTCTATTTATAACCAAAAAAAATCCAGGTGTATTAAAAAAAATAAACAGGCAGTACTTTAGAAACACATCTACATAGGCTACTGAAAATTAGTTTATCAAATAAATTCTTATTTTTCAGACTATGTCATCCTGACATTCCTCTTACGCTTCATCCAATTTCACCAGGCATGCTAATCGATTATGGGTACTTTGACTTATCATTTTTGATTTTGTCCATATATCTCCTAGCCGACCCAGCCTCATCACGGTTGCCTTGAATACACATCAACCGCTTCTCATTCTTCCTTTCTACATGGCCAAACCACATAAACATTCTCTTTCGTATCGTCACTCTTGTATACTGCTCACGTGTATCACTATTGCTTATCTTATAATGCTATGTTAATTGTATCAGAAAACAGCAAAAAATTGGCATTTAATTATATAAAATGAAACTGTCAACATTATCCTGTTCAAAGTTTTGCATAAAGCAACCGATGTCACAGTCTCGTTGAAATTCATGACGGCTCCGAACCGCGGAGCCACTGCGCTGAGCTACGTCAAACAAATTGCTTTATTACCTTACTTGGTAAGGAACAACATACCTATCTTGTTTCACTACAGATAGTATATTCTATTTTAGGTCTTGTTTATAAATATATGATGAATGAAACTAAAATTTGTTACTGAAATATGTATTTTAAGGAACAACAACAATCACTTTTATCCTATTTCATTATAATCCAAACTGTTCCAACAAAAAAAAAAATTCGAGTAAAAATTTAAATGACAGGCCAAAACTAGCGTCTTTTCCACAGATCAATCACACATTAAATGAAACATCAGTTAACACATAATAAATAATTAATAATCTAAAGAATGTAATCTAAATATTTCTTTACAAATAGTATATAAATAAATTACATAAAGTGCTCTAGTATGTAAACTTTGATTTTGTTTCCTTTGGAGAAGAGACTCTAGGGTTCTTGTTAATTAAAGATTTAAGTTGGCGCCTGGTACCGGTGACAGAACTGGCGCTTTCCTCTCTCAACAAAAATTATTACAGTTAGGAGATGCTGCCAGCTTGCCATATATAATATCAGATGATAATTTCAGATCAGGTAGTACGAAAGTTAAGGATAGGATGTGGTAATGCATGTACAGTAGACAAATAACGATGTAATAAATTTGTATGAATGAAAGAGGTTTTATTTGTAAAAAAACCAAAGACTGTGAAAACAAATTTACTCCCTATTCCCTATTAATATCATTGACCTGGATAATATGGTAGGCCGTAAATGTTTAATTTCTTACAAACATAAAAAACCGAACGTCGTAAGCATTTTTCATTAATAGTATTACATTATACTCGTATAGTCCAAGGGGGCATATGGCTGACAGTTCTGCATCAATGGGCTATTTTTATTTGTAAGTAAGTGCCTACTATAATTAATTATTGGATGTCTTTATTGTACAAGAAATTTTACCGTAGTAATAATGATTGCTTAGAGAGCAGTGTTGGCCTAGTGGCTTCAGCGTGCGACTCTCATCCCTGAGGTTGTAGGTTCGATCCTCGGCTGTGCACCAATGGTCTTTCTTTCTATGTGCGCATTTAACATTTGCTCGAACGGTGAAGGAAAACATCGTGAGGAAACCGGCTTCCCTTAGACCCAAAAAGTCGATGGCGTTCGTCAGACACAGAAGGCTGATCACCTACTTGAAAATATACTTCAGTGGGCAGCTGGTTGCACATGGTGGTGGTGCGCGGCAGAAACTGCCTTAATAAACGCCCAGTGGTGAAACGGCGGAAATCGAGGTGATACGGGTGGAACTTAGTCAGATTAGGGGAAAAAACCGCCTTCCCGAGGCGGGGTCCTTTACTTCGCACTTCGCTCACTCCAGTGAGCTTCTGTCCTACCCTCAGGTGATTGACCACCTCGCGGCGGCCCAAGCCGAGGTCAGAGTCTCGCAGGAGGCGCCCTTGGGCTCGTCGCGGAACAAAAGAGCGGATTGCTCTTAAATAGTTACTAGGACATATTATACGGTCGTTATAATGTGAGCTTGCTTTTGCTATGTTATTTAAAATCACTAAAATAATATTTAGGGATATACACAAGGGTCTTGTAACTGTCTTATTAAATACATTTCTTTTGAACAATAAATTAGCATTCAGTTAAAAAGGGTTTCATTCAACTTTAATAGAGTGTATTCCAGCTACAATAATATTTTTCCGCGACGTAAACACGAAAAGGCAACAAAACAAAATTGCAAATAAAGGGAAGTGTCTACAAAACTTTTGTGTTTTACGCGTGTTTTTATTAAGAAAACAAAGAAATAGCTAAAGTTTTGAACGTGCCGCTTGATCCTGATAAAATTACTAGATAATTTATTTATAAAATCTACGCTTGAATAAGTTTGCTAATCTTGTATCCAAACTTATCAGTGAGCAAACACAAAATCTCATTCAAATATCATTTGTGAACGTGATTTGATACTGTGGAGGGATTTAGTAGTAAACCCGGCTTGGGCTAGGGTTCAACCAAAATGTTTTGTAACTTCTAGTTAATATTTTATGTCTATCTATCATATATATCTATGATGGAAAGATATAATTTTCATTTATTTTAAACAAGTGACTTTCTGCACCAGCGCACCACCACATAAGTGGAATCAGCTGCCACACTGACGCTGAGTTTTCCGAACCAATTCGACTTAAGGTCCTTCAAGAAAAGAGCGTTTGGGACTATTTAAAGGCCGGCAACGCACTCGCGACCCCTCTGGCATTGAGAGTGTCCATGGGCGGCGGTATCACTTAACATCAGGTGAGCCTCCCCCCCGTTCTATAAAAAAAAAAAAAATATTTATCTAGACTGAAATACAAAGATTATATGACTTTCCACACCAGCGAGGCTACCACATAACTTCCAACAGCGATTTCGCACATCTACGCTGAGTTGTACAATTTTAAGTAACATCGAAATCGATATTTCATGTACAAAGTTGGCAATTTCTAATCAAATATATACTATCTATTGTATCCATAATTGCAATTGTTATTGATTTATAAAGTCGCTGATTCCTTACTAAGTTTGTGACTGAAATGGATCTCACAAAAAAGGCTTTAAGACAAGACGACTTTCTGATTGACTTGACTTGGCGAAAAAATATGTGTTTATCAAGTAAATTTTGTATCGCTATTAGTAATACCGTAAGAAGAGTGTGGTACAAATAAATGAATATTATAATAATTAAAATTTACTAACGGATAAAATTTTGGTTAGCGATTCTTAAAACAGCATATGTTTCTTAGCACATGTTAGGCATTTACTATTGCTGATATGTTACCAGGCCATAAAATCTTTAAAAAAAATTACACATGCCGTAGTTTAGAAAAAATTACACATGTTTTCATAACATACTAGTACCCCATTTTTTTTTTTTTTTTTTCCCCGGAAAATGGGGTTTAAAACCGGGGGGGGGGGGGGGGGGGGCGCGGGGCCCCCCCCCCCGGGGGGGGGGGGACCCCCCCCCCCCCCCCCGGGGAATTTTTTTTTTTTTTTTTTTTGTGTGGGCCCCCCATTGGTCTAGTGGTTAGTACCCCTGGCTGCGAATCCATGGGTCCCGGGTTCGATCCCCGGCTGAGACGAACATCGATGTGATGAGCATTTGGTGTTGTGCTTAGGTCTTGGGTGTTTAAATATGTATTTATATGTCTATCTATCTATAATATGTATGTATATCCGTTGCCTAGTACCCATAACACAAGCTTCACCAGCTTAACATGGGACTAGGTCAATTCGTGTGAATTGTCTTAAAAAAAAAAAAAAAAAAAAAGTAGTTAACACTCAGTCGTACGATGAAAAAAAAACCATTGCGTCACACACAACAGGGACAAGTCACAATCCCATCTGCTGTTAAGTGAGATTAGCCGGTAAAAATAAATCAATTAATTTACTCGAAATTAACTGCCACTGTTGACACATAACAATTTGATATTGTTAAGCGTTGAATACCTAGTATATATATTATACAGACAATATTACAAGCTTGTTCTAAGTATTGGTAGCAAAATTGGCCAGATTTTGCGTGTTTAAAGTTGGCATTAATTACAAAAAAAAAACGATTTCTGCGCATTACTTACTAACGTAGTTTCCGTTAACTTTACCTTAGCCTACCTCTGTAAATACGAAACCAAAAGCACCCGAAATCTCTATTTTGCAAGCAAATGAATAGAACTAAAATGTATTTGCCAAATATATATTTCCAATTCCAATATCTTTCTCCGTAAGTAAGAGTTTATTAGAAGCATTACTTGACATAAATTGGAGCCTAAACGTCGTCTATTTGCTAACTATATTCAACGAATGTCACTTAGCCGGGTCAATGATTGAAATGGTCCGTTTACTTAACGGAGATCCCACTTAATTCAATGGCAGATTATACAATACGATGTAGGTTCTATTGTCTTTTATTATGAGTATTGACAATTGTACGGGGCTTGATAACAACGTATCTGTATAATGTAGGTGGAGGAATTATTAAACAGAACAGGTTTTTTGTAATAATATAGTCTCATAATGGAGATTCCTGCGGCTTAGTGGTGAACACTGAACCAAAAGGCAATCGATTCCTAGTAATCATCATCATCAGCCTCTTTAATTGGTCTATTTTTGGACGTAGGCCTCCTCCATCTTCCACTCCATTTCCATTTCTGTATCCACTGGGACCCAACCACCTTGACGATTTCGTCCACCTAGGCGGTGGGCGACCGCGCGGTCTTTTGTTCTGGCGTGGTCTCCATTCAAGGAGCTTGCGTAATCATATCAAATATATGCGTAACCATCGATAGTTGATGATTACTGTAAAAAATCAAGTAAAGAGATGCACAGGTGTGTACTTATAAATAGTTTTGGTATTTGAATAATATATTATAATATTAATACACAACTTGTTTATCACGAACCCATCAAGAACGAGCGTACAAATTCTTAAAAGGCCGGCAACGCACTCGCGAGCTCTCTGGCATTGATAGTGCCCATACGCCGCTCACTATACATCAGATGAGCCTCGTAACCGTTTGTGCCCTGTTTTATAATAATACATGAACCAATACGACTTTAAGAACGATCGTACAAAGTCTTAAAAGGCTGGCAACGCACTCGCGAGCTTTCTGGCATTGATAGTGTCCATAGACGGCTCACTTAACAACAAATGACTGTCCGTTTGGCCCCTGTTCTATAAAAAAACACTACCTGGTGTACTAAATATTGCCTATTTAAACAAATGTAACTTCAATAATTACATTTATCAAGAAAAGTTAATTTATACTACTACTTTCTAGTTGAAGATGTTATCTTGGTGTTCGCTTATTTGCCATTAGACATTTGATTTGACCAACATTAACCAAAAAAATACAACTTTTTTTGGTTTTTAAACTGTATAAAATTGCTTTCTTTTTTGAAAAATATTCCCTCTATTAACACTTAAATCGGAGTTAAAACCCCACCCTGTATTGTCATTAAAAGGCGGCTTATAACGATTTCCCAGGGATTTCACATTAGGCAACTTTGTATGAACGTTTGCATTGGGACAGGATCATGAAAAGCTTGATTGCTGGATCGCGTGAGGGCGTCTGAAAGTTTAACACTATACAGGCTGCTCACTCCGACTTCGAACACACAAAAAAGATGATTTAATGTATTAATAGAAAACAAAATAAAAGTAGTTTGTTTGAAAACCTTATAAAGCGTTTTGGGCGTATTACAGCGTACAGAAATGTAAAAAACTGACATTGCTCGAATAGCTACGATATATATTGGCGTTTACGAACACGACAATATTTATTATTAAGCGTGGACCTAGGAGATTGTGGAGAGTTTTCAGACGAGTTGTTCGGCTTAATACCTGCAACTGTGTTTCACCATCAGACGTTGAGGCAGAATACGAAATTCCATCCGTATCACCTCGACGTCGTTCCACAACTGAGCGTTCACAACAGTTTTTGCGGCGCACCAACACTAGGTATGTGGAACCGTAGCTGGTCCAACATTACACTAAGTATTTCCGAACCAATTTGACTTAGGGTCCTTCCAGAGCGTACCAATTCTTGTAAGACCGGTAATGCCCGCTGTCATTGAGTGTTCATGGGCGGTATTACATCAGGTGAACCTCCAGACCGTTTGCCTAATGTTCTATAAAGACCTTTGGGGGTGAGAACATAAAATGATACGTTCCGTTCATTCCTACGGCGCGTTCCGATGAATTGTGATTGGTCAAGAGTTCGCCTCTTTCACAGATAGTTTTAAATTCTCAAGCCCAGCCCGGAAAATCTATTACTAGAATAAATTGAATAATTCATAATTTGAATTTAATTGTTTGCTTTTACTGTACAGACAAATTATAGCTACTGTTTTATATGTATATATATAGTAATTACTTGAACGATTAACCTTAAATATTAACATGCTCAATTATCAGCCGGTTAATTATAATAATAGTTCTATAAGAATTTTAAATACAGTCGTTAACTGGCCCTTCTACCACCTGGGAAAAGAAGAGTGGGCAGGCCAAAAAGTCGGGCTGACTTAATAAAAATAGCAGGAAAAGACTGGCAGATTATTGGCAAAGATAGATCCACGTGGGAAAGGTTGGAGGAGGCCTTTACCCAACAAGGGTCCATATCAACAGGCGACTAACATTTAGCTATAAGTCAATACTAACAATATTCCTAACAACATTTGCAATGTAAATTAGGTGTATGGAAATAAATCACGGCTTTATTTACTGCAAGGTTTTGTTACTGTCAGACATACTTCAAATAGCCTACAGATGTTTCGCCTGTGAGCTTCGCGATCACAACCTCTTTAAAACACCATTTAGTCAAGGTGTCAATTTGGCGAACACGTGTCTCTTATTAAAATACTGTTATTACTCTGAGGATTTCTGCTTCCTGATTCTCCCACAGGAGATAGAAGATATTTTTTCCTGTTAAAAGGCATATATATATATAGACCAACCATTTACTGTTTTTTAAGAGTACCCTGTTAGGGTGTCTACATAATGTAATTTCTTGGTTTAACTTAAACGTGACGATGCCAAGAATTAAACTACTAACACGTAGCTTATTTAAGTAGTATAATTCTTGGCATATGGCGAAGGCAAAACAGACGAAGAATCTGTCTTTGTATGTTATGAAAACCATTTCTTTGTAAAATGTTGCCTTATTATTACATTTTTTTAAACAGTATTTAATCTCATTAGCCTTTTATTTTAGTTTTGAAAGGAATTATGAATTTTAAATTTTGTCAATTCTCTAAAGAGGGAAATGTAATTACTGTACAAGATTGGAGTTTGTATGAAGCGATTGTGTAGTTTCAAAATGTTTTAATAATTTTATTTTAAACGATAATAATTTGAATAGTATTTTAAGTTAGTAATAGAAAAAACACTTTCAAACAAAAGCAACTACAGTCAAAATGCCCTGGAATATGAGAGTGTCCTATGGTATGAAAGGGATGGATTATCACTTAATTCATCAGGTGAGTTCTGACTTTGAATCTCCTGCCCCTAAGAATATGTAGTACCACAAATTATTAAATAATTATTGTAATTCAGTTAATTTAGGAAGCTTCCAGCATCAGATTCCTTTAGTTGGTAGACATGCAAGTTTATACGAACTCAGAAATACATTTTAGCTCCATTTACGATAATGCGACTGAAAACAAGTAAAATTTACATATTAATCTCACGACAAGTTTATCGTCTAAATAACTAATAGAAATTAATTAGGTCTATGGAAATAAGCTATTGTATTTAAGCTTTTTCATAGTACTCTGGAAATGCGAGTCTCCTGTAAGCTAGTATCACTTAACAAATGTGCGTTCTCTAGATCTCTAGAACATCTTATTTAGTGTTCTTAATTTTTAAGGCTTCCACAGACTTTTGTTGTTGCAAGACGTATTATTACGGTTTAATAACTGTTTAACTGTTTAACAATTCATTTTAGTACGTGAAACATACTCGGGTTTTTCGAAGCACTTATAAATCGAAAATTGTGGAACCGTATTTTATTTGTATTCTGTAACCGAATGGCAAAAAATGAGCTATATAGATTTGAAAATTTAAGAATTTAGAGTTTTTTTAAAAACTTCATGGTTTTAGTACTGTTCAAACATAGTATTGTCTTTTATTGACATAACTCTTTTAGTGTTTAATATTATTTTAGTATTTGAAAAACGTTTTCGAACCTTATAAATCGAAAATGTAACTGTATTTTATTTTATTCGTACAATCAATTAAATATAATTTAAAATTTATCCGAATAAAATTTTCGTAAAAAATGCATGTTATAGTTACTGTCAAACATAGTTTCTTTATTATGTTAAATAACTTGTAAATTTATAATAATACAAACTTTTAATCCGGATTAAAGTTGAGTTTATTTAATTTTTTTTGTAAATTTCTGTCAAACATTCAATGTTCATCCTATCGATACAGTATACTCTTGTCTCAAATAAAGAACGTTTTAACTAAAGGTTTAGAATAGACAAGATATATCAACAATATTCTGATAATGGCGTATTTAAGATTTTAAAAATGTAAAATAATGTCTATTAAAACCTAATTTTGAAATGTTGTGTTAATTAAAAAATAAATAAAACAGTGACGCTGCAACCGTTTTAGGTCTGGGCCTCAGATTTCTGTATTTGTTTCATGATCATTGATCAGTTCTCAATCTAATATGCAAGGTAATCAGCCTCCTGTGACTGACACACGCCGTCGACTTTTTGACTTGTTTTCTTTCACAGTTCGAGTGAATTAGCACACATAGAAAGAAAGTCTAGGTGCACAGCCGCGGTTCGAACCTACGACCTCAGGGATAAGAGTCTCACGCTGTAACACCACTCTTCAACAACATCTAGGCTCACATTGACTTTTCTTTAGTATTCCTTTTACCTATGGTGTAAATTGTATTTATATGACATTATTGTGCATATTTAGTCTATTAAAAATAGCAATAACATTTTTGATTATCGAATATGGATCTGTTTATTTAGGAGACCCTCAAGATTACGGCTTTTCTTGTCACAAGGGTGGTTTGTGAACCGAATGAAATTTCGATATTCCTATCAACGATTTAATGATATGGGGTGTAATATCATTGATCGGAGACAATTTGTATCGGCTTTACAAATAAATATGTTTTGGGAAAATATAATGTATTCTTCGTCTAATAATGGTAACAAATATAACGAGGTATTAATAAAAAATAATGAAATCAGTAGCGCTACATCCTTTTGACGTCTAAGCCTCAGTTTCTATATCAGTTTTATCATCATTTGTCAATCTAATAGGCAAATAATCAGCCTTCTGTGCCTGACAGATGCCGACGACTTTTTGGGTCTAAGGCAAGCCGGTTTCTTCACGATGCTTTCCATCACGACCTATTAATAGGTATAAAAATAAGTGTTGTCGGTAAAATATATACCTACCGAATGCGATGGAGACTCACTGT
The DNA here is from genome assembly GCA_905332375.1 of Pieris macdunnoughi. Taxonomy (NCBI): domain Eukaryota; kingdom Metazoa; phylum Arthropoda; class Insecta; order Lepidoptera; family Pieridae; genus Pieris; species Pieris macdunnoughi. The sequence goes on from CAJOBZ010000039.1 coordinate 1,669,132, forward strand.
GGACGCCCCATCTAGGGGTTATGGGACATTCAGTGAAGTAAGTCAAATAATTGTAATTTTCTATGATATGCTACTTGCTATAAAGCGATTTACTAGAAAAATAGTTATATAATAAATTGTGTTATGTGCTTAAATTAAAAAGTCCAAAAAAGTACATTTAAGTATTTCTTTCTGATGACAGTAAATTGTGTCCTGCCCTGGGTAAGCAGTTCGTCTTAGTACTCTCTCATTTGTCTTTTAATAAACACGTTTTGACAGAAAGACGAAAAATAGTTAGAAGTCCAAAAACTGATAAAGTTCTTATGAATATGAGAGATAGTCTCAACAGCTTTCGGAAAAGACGTAAGATACCTAGCGCCTTTTACTCAATCTCAAAATAACTTTATTCATATAGATAACCAAGTACACATATGATTGTCAACAGAAAAGATGTTAAATTGATTCTAAATTTACATTTATTTTTTAAGAACTGGCAAGAAGCTCTGTATCTAGCAAGAACAATACCGACATTTCTGTATGCAAGTTCGATGTAGTTCTCGTAACATCCACTGGAATCAACCTAGGAATCGCGTGGAATTATACCACATACCATATTTCCATTCAATCTGATCTATATTTAACTCAAACCCAAACCGTCTAACTCTTTAAATATAACGTAGTTTGCCACTTATGATACATTGTCCATAAATAAAACAAACCAGGCCATAACTCAAATTTTCGCTCTGACAGCTGAAAAATAAAGTGTATTTATAACTCGATCGGAAATGGGATTCGCTGAATGTGGAACATCGAGGCTGATCTGAACTATGCGCTGTAAATCTTAACGTGAAAGTACGGTGCTATCTGTTGCGACATATTTGGCAAGGCAGCCGGAGTTCCAGCCAACTGCGACAGTGCTTTCCTCGTATGTTGTGTATAAGGATAACTTAAAAGCTTAGTGCTGTAGATTTACAACCGTCAGTATTAGCTGACGTTTAAACGTATTGCGATACTGATATTTTTGACCTAATGCGCTTACATATCAGTTTACCTCTGCGGTCAGTTAATAGCTGTGAGAATTACTTACACATAGATTTAATACATTGTTATAATTATAGTATACTAGCAGACCCCACAGGCGTTGTACTGCATGATATTTCAACCGATTAGGGTATTAAACAAAGTATGAAAGTACCGACTGCAGCACCATCTGCCGGGCTGATTTGTGAATCTAAGCTATCCAGGGCTCCACCCAAACGCATACAAAAAAATAATTCAAATCGGTCCAGCCGTTTAAGAGGAGTTCAGTGACATACACAGGTACAGTAGATTATATATACATATATATACACGTATATGTAAGCTATCCTATCTTTTAAGATGAAACTGCACACAGTGTGCAAATTTGATTGAAATCGGTTAAGTAGTTTAAGAGTCCATAGCGAACAAACAACGTGACGCTTAATTTATATTATATATTAAGATATAAGGTTGGTTATAGCTTGCTTAGCATACAGCCGGTGTATGGTCATTGCCCTATCTTGAGACCTTTAGAAAAAACCCACTCACGTCCCAATACAAATTTATAATTAAGTGAAAATGGCAGCCTGATTTTGAAGTATGTCTATAGAGATTAAATAATTTTAAAACTAATTCTTCACTCTAGTTTTTAGAACTCCGTGATTGGCTCTTCTTCAACCCCTTCTAAAGTTCCTTGCTTGATCTTGCCGGGTCCATATGCCGCCGGCCAGCTGCACCAGGTCCCGTCGTGTGGATGTCAATCTCCACCGATAGTCTTTTGTTATAAATAAACACATTTAATTCGAAAAAAAATTATGTTTTACTTTTAATGGCAATAATATTAAAAGTAGTTGTAACTAAAACAAAAACATATGATAACTGATAAGGAGGGAGCTTGTAGTTTATTGTTTACCAGAATGCCAAATCGTAAAATGACTGCTTTACGACTGATTTGAAGGCCACCGCCGCTGTGAGAACCGCTGTGAGAGTTCGAAAAGTGAGTTACAGAATCGCAAGGCTGGTCTTGTTGAAAATGTGTCTTGGCATTTATAGTCAAATAGGTAAGTAAGATATAAGCAAATCCCTCGGTTTTTATGATAGTTTACATGATGATAATGAACTACGGGGAGTCTAAAGGTGCGCTTACACGGGCAACTAAAATTGCTCAATTCCAGTCAATACTCGTCAACTATGACGTCACGACTACATCAAGCATTTTACACAATGAAAATTGCGGCCTCTTTGCCAAAAACGATCGCACCCAGATACGCCTATTCCTTTTCTTTCTTTTTTGTTTTTGATTAACCCTAGAAAGATAACGTTATTTTTTTGTACTGAAAAGGTAAACATGCGCCTGAGAGGCGCACTATTTTAATAGCAGATTCTATGAATGTCTTAATAATGTGTTAATAATAAAAAAAGCGCTACAAGCCGCCGCAGCAAGAACAATGTCGTCCATAGCGAGCGAATACTGAAATGCTCGTGTAGGACAGTATTGCCTAGTTGATGAAGTATCATCACCATATCGCTCAATATTGTATTGCGCAGTATTGATGCTTGTTGCCGTTGCCGTAAATTGCTTGATGTAGTCGTGACGTCATAGTCGACGAGTATTGACTGGAATTTAGCAATTTTAGTTGCCCATGTAAGCGCACCTTAAATACAGAATACAAACACAGTATGTGACGTTATTTGACGTATAAACAAAAATTCCGTTAATAAAGAAATTTTAATATGTTCTCTTAATTCCAGGCTAGGTTTTCTTTCTGTTGCAATGCAATAAATTCGCGTTACGTTAAATAGTTATTTATGTGTACTATTGCGTAAATATTGTAGATACATATAATGTTAGCGTTAGGTATTTCTTATAGATCATTTAAAATCATTAAAAATCTTGAAGGCGAAATCCGTCTTTTAAGTTTATTAATAAATTCACTTTTGAGTCAACAATTAAAAAGTGAACGTTCCCTTAGTTAAAATAAGTTCTTATTCACTTGAAATGTTACAAAACGAAGCATGTACTAATCCGATTATAAAGTCTGTTACACAGTATTCAACCTTCGTCGAGATATAGCTTGATTTAAGCGAAGCTTTTCGTAATTTTCGCTCATTACTCTAGAAGTGTTCATGTTCGAGGTGACGATATAACATTTTCTGCTTAGAAAAATTGCGTTGGAATTTCACGTCAAGAGTTGGCAACATATTCCGCAGTTGGCAGCATTTATAATCTTTAAAAACCCTTTTCTCTTATAATATAGATTACATGATAAATATATATACTGTTGTTCAAAATACATAATTTTAGTTTAATAAATTTTGATCCAAAATATTTTTATCTCATCATATGGTGGCTCATCTGGTGTTAAGTGACACCGCCGCCCATAGACACTCTCAATACCAGATGGCTCGCGAATGCGTTGCCGGCCTAAAGTATTAGGAATAATAAAAACAGTAAAAAAAGAAACATACGAGCAGTTGGCTTCAGCGTGCGCCTTTCATCCCTGAGATCGTAGATTCAATCCCACGTGCACCAATGGACTTTCTTTCTATGTGCGCGTTTAACATTCGCTCGAACGGTGAAGGTTTTCCCTTGGCGTTGCGTAGAGATGTGGGATCTCTATGCATCTTCTACCGCATTTACCATGGAGAGTGTTCGAGGAGTTGTTCGGTCTAATACCTAATGGTATCACCTCGACGTCCGTCGTTCCACAACTGAGCGTTTTGTTAAGGCAGTTTTTACCGCGCACCACCACTATGTGGAACCAGCTGCCCACAGAAGTATTTCCGAACCAATTCGACTTAGGGTCCTTCAAGAAAAGAGCGTACCAATTCTTGAAAGGCCGGCAACGCACTTGCGAGCCTTCTGGCATTGTGAGTGTACATGGGCGGCGGTATCACGTAATATCAGGTGAGCCTCCTGACCGTTTGCCTATTACATAAAAAAAAGGAAAACATCGTGAGGAACCCGGCTTGTCTTAGAACCAAAAAGTCGACGGCGTGTGTCAGGCACAGGACTAATTACTTGCCTATTAAAGGGAATAATGCCGATTGAAAAGGCCCTGAGACCCAAGCCTAAAAAGGTTGTAGCGCCACTGATTTTTTTTCATAATAAAAACAGTTTTCCGTCGGATCCTCTTATGATAAACGTAAACTTTAACAGTATTTTTAACACCCACTTCGTTGTGCACGGTTGACCGCCCATGAAAAGCCATCGCTCGGACTTTTCACCTCATTATTTCACCTCGAATATTCCAGACATCTTAAATAAATGTTATTACGAGTCCAAAGCTCATGTTATACGCCGTATAAAAAGTCTGGTTTTCAAAAGTTTAATACATTTAAAATTTAATCACGGTCTCGTACAGAATCAGTTGAAAAATTAAATGATATTTGAGTACACGAGTATTTTGAAATTAAATATTATTTCATATGCAATATACATTTTGTACAATGGGGACTTATTTTATAGAACAGAGGGCAAACGGAAAGTGTGATTGATTGTAAGTGATTCCGCCCATGGACACTCAATTCCAGAGGGCTCGCGAGTGCTTGCGCTTTTTAGAATTACGCTCTTTTCTTGAAGGAACCTATGTCGAATTGGTTCGGAAATACTTCAGTGGGCAGCTGTTCAGCATAGTGGTAAAAAACGCTCTTTGTAGAACGACGTACATCGAGGTGATAAGGGTGGAGTCCTCAGCTCCAGGTATTAAAGATTAAAGTTGTTATGAAATGAATCATGATTATTAAAAAAAACAAAAACCCTTTGTTAAAAAGCTCTAAATCTTAGACAATAAACTCAATAAACATTAAGTTCAAATTCATTCAAATTATAGCCTAAAGGCCTAGTGACTTAAGCGTGCGACTTGGTGTTGTAGGTTCGATCCTCGGGTTGGACTTTATGCGCGACAATGGACTTTATGTCCATTGTTGCACAGGTGTGCAAATATTGTGAGGAGCCGGATGCACCCAAAATACAAGGACCTAAAGATGGTTTTTGAGCGTCGTCGCCGAGTCAGTTAATATGTATGTTTAAATCGCAAATTGTACTCTTGTGGATTATGAATTACTGAAATCTCTTTATGAGATTTTTAGTTTACATAAGATGATAGTTCGAGTGCTTATAAGAATATTATTTGTAAATATGCTATTTGTAACAATAATATGTATTGAGAACAATTTAAAAAGTAATTCAAAGTTTTTCAGTCAAATTTGTTAAGAATTAAACTTCGATGTAACGGCTCTTTCGTAGATCATATATTATATTTCGATGTCACCGCAATACGACTTACGGGTAATCTTGGAATAGTGTACCAATTCGTAATAAGCCGGCGACGCATTCTTAACATTTGCAACCCAACTTATAATTATGAGTGTCCGCAATACGACTCACGGATACTTAAAGAATAGTGTACCAATTCTTAATAAGCCGGCGACGCACTCGTAACATTTGCAACCCAACTTATAATTATGAGTGTCCGCAATACGACTCACGGATACTTAAAGAATAGTGTACCAATTCTTAATAAGCCGGCGACGCACTCGTAACATTTGCAACCCAACTTATAATTATGAGTGTCCGCAATACGACTCACGGATACTTAAAGAATAGTGTATCAATTCTCAATAAGCCGGCGACGCACTCGTAACATTTGCAACCCAACTTATAATTATGAGTGTCCGCAATACGACTCACGGATACTTAAAGAATAGTGTACCAATTCTTAATAAGCCGGCGACGCACTCGTAACATTTGCAACCCAACTTATAATTATGAGTGTCCGCAATACGACTCACGGATACTTAAAGAATAGTGTACCAATTCTTAATAAGCCGGCGACGCACTCGTAACATTTGCAACCCAACTTATAATTATGAGTGTCCGCAATACGACTCACGGATACTTAAAGAATAGTGTACCAATTCTCAATAAGCCGGCGACGCACTCGTAACATTTGCAACCCAACTTATAATTATGAGTGTCCGCAATACGACTCACGGATACTTAAAGAATAGTGTACCAATTCTTAATAAGCCGGCGACGCACTCGTAACATTTGCAACCCCACTCATAATGATGAGTGTCCGCTTGTAATAGTATCAATTAAACATAGGTGAGCCTCTGCTTGCTCTCTGTTCTATCAAAAGCACAATGATCTATCTCTCTTTTTCATTAAAAAATTTAAACAAAGAAACAAACACTTTATCTACAGAAAATAGTATATTTTAAAAGTCCTTTATCAGCGTCCTTGCATAAAAACTTAATATCAAAAGGCGTCCAGGCAAAAAGCGCGCTTCCGTTTACAAAAGGAAAATTCAATAAGAACGAATTTCCCGTGATTTACAACCACTATTTCCTCGTTAGGACTTCGGAGACCCTCGAGGTGTGGATTTTATTGTAAACACAACTTACTGCGCACTTTCGGTGCTTTTTATAAAGTTACTGTTTACAGATGGAAAGCTGTCTTTTAAAAGCAGTTTTAGCAAATTTTCTGTACGTTTTGCGAATTTTTAAATGAATAATGTCTGAGAGGGAAAAATTTAAGTCACTTATGATTAAAATGGTCCTAGTCTTCATGCATTCATGCATTCATGCTTCATGTATTGACAATTGTTTATTTCTTATTTTATAACTAAAATTTGCTAAGCAGTATCGGCCTAGTGGCTTCAGCGTGCGACTGTTATACCTAGTGTCATAGGTTCGAACCCCAGCCGTGCACTGCACTAACACTCCATACTAGCTGAAGGAAATCATCGTGAGGAAACCGATACCCAAAAGTCGACGGTGTGTGTCAGGCATAGAAGGTTAACCTACATGCATATTAGGATCACGGAACAGATACAGAAATTTGAGGCCCAGACATAAAAGTGTTAACGCTATTGTATTTAAAGAAAAGCTGGTTAGCCTTTCAGCTTATAATTTTTTTTAAAACTATACGCAATATTTGCACTTCTTGCTTACCTTATCTAATTTAATACATTTCTTTTCGCAGTGGTTGCCTGGAAGAGATTGCCCTCCTTTTCATTTAATTTTGTTTAATTTTTATATTGTAATGCAACGAAGTGTTAATAAATAAAATAAATAAATATTTCCCTTCGCAATCTAAAGTTGCGTTAACTCCGAATGAGACAGATATTATACCTCGTTGTTTTGTGGTCAGTCTTCTTTACCCTCACCAGAAATCGAACCGATTAGACGAACCGTTACACGCCCCGGAGCTAACCAGTTGCTATGTGACTACAATTATATACATGAAAGCTACAATTTAAATCTATGTCCGTAATCTCGTAGCCAGGTCTTTTTAAAAAAATTCTATGCATAAATTTAAGTAAATTTTTTGAATATAAATTACAGTAATTAAGGATAAAATAAAGCAGTCTGGCCCTAAAATAATATTCTAATGAAAATACTATTTTCATAGCGTAGTAGGCAAATATTTGAATAATCATATCTGCTTAGAATGAGGTTCGTTATGTTTCATATTTAGGTTATTCGTTATTCAGGTTAACCAAACAAACTTATTTACTAAAACAAAAATATATTTTAATTTATATAATTTATGTATCTTAAATAGCTGATTTGTTTTTTAAAACAAAACGTTTGAGTTAAATTTAAAAAATCTTTCTATATAATTTGGCAAAATAAATCATATATATGTATAATATATATGTATCTTCCATAAAGGATTTTTTCCTACAAACAACTCTCTAAATATATGTTAAACTTTTATCTTTAATATATAAAATTCTCGTGTCACGGTGTTTGTAATTAAACTCCTCCGAAATGGCTAGACCTATTTACGTGAAATTTTGTGTGCATATTGGTTAGATTTGCGAATCGGACAACATCTATTTTTCATCCCCCTAAATGAATAGGGTAGTCATTAACTTTTATCTTTATTTTTTGTGATATAACATACAAAAATACATACAACCCTTAATTTTCTCCCCTCCACGATCATCCCCTATTTTTATTATAGTAGATAGTTATTTTTAAAACTGATATAGTAGATAGTAATTTTGAAGTTAAAAAATTATCCTAGAAATAATATAAGTACATTGCAAAACAACGTTTTCCGGGTCAGCTAGTAATAGTATATATTATGGTAGAGCAGTGTTGGCCTAGCGACTTTCATCCTTGAGTAGCCATAGATTCAATCCCCAGCTGGGCACCAACGGATATTCTGTCTAAGTGTGCATTTAGCAGTCGCTTGTACGTTGAAGAAAACATCGTGAGGAAACCGGCATGCCTTAGACCCAAAAAGTTGACGGTGTATGTCACACACAGAAAGCTGATCATCCAATTCCCTATTAAAAAAGACAAATAGTCACTACACAGAGCAGAAATCTAAGGCCCAGACCTGAAAGTTATTAAATTTAGTCATTTCTGTCATATTGTTGTAAAAGTATGCTTTTATTAGTCCGAATATATGAAAAGAATTCCAAATTAATATATTGTGAAATCTTGCTCCCTGTTGTGAACCACTTTCCGCCAGTTTGTGGAAGTTTCTCGTTTCGAATGCCAAGACACATTGCTTCGCAGTCGAGTTTGATTGTGTATTTAGTTTCAAACAAACTAAACAAATATATTGTAAAGACTTATATATATATATATTGAATTAAATAAACTGTTTGATGTCCCTTGTTAACTATTGTATTAAATAATAATAAAGCTTTTGCAAGAATAGTCCAAAAATATTATGGTGGTACAATCTAAACTTCACATATTCCGCCACATGTGTGTGCTAATTTGTCTAAAAAGGTAGAATTTACAATAGTTACACATTACATTACATTATTAAACATATCATCATAGTCAATTCCTATATTATCATTATTACATTATCAAAATAATAATAATTATAATGTATCACTCAAATAATCATTAATAGAATAATTGTTTTCCAAAAGTAATATATAAAGTCGATTTTTAAAAACTTTGGTAGGAAGATCTTGGAATGTTTTTGGTAAATTATTATAAACCTTGATTGCAATACAAAAAGTGTTTTTCCTATACAATTCCAGATTATATTTTGGCATAACCAATTTCTCTCCATGTCTACTTCAGCACTTGGCCGAACTTTTTCTAACAATCTTGATCAGCCGACATACATAATGGTTTACATAGATTTTTCAAGTTTAATATTTTTATTTAATGTAATATGGTTGCTACATTTGCCTCAATAGATTTATTATATTTTTTTTAATTACACTGTATTTTAAAGATATTTTATATGTATTTGTGTGTGTACAAATATGTTATTTCATGTTAATCAAAATTTAAAAGCATATATGTACAAGCACATCGTAAAACATAACATTTATAAGAATTTGTTAAAAACATATAAAATTCAGTTCATCCAAGAATTATTTTACTTGGCAATGCTATAAAAAGTGTACGCAAGTTCACTAAGACCAAATAATGGGTGAAGTGAGAGGATGTGACGTTATATATGAGAAAATTCTCTCACAAAAAAGTAAATGCTCCCACTTTTTTGACTTGAGCACTTTGTGTTACGCTCATTTGCCTTTCTTAGTTGTTACGCACATGACGTATAGGGGGGTTTGTTTTCTAGAAAAATAATTGTTTTTATAGAAATAATAAGTTAACATGCCATAAAAATAATAAGGAATAATAAAGAACTACATCTAAAAATCAACGTCGTGCATCAGGCGAAGACGTTTGCGAACCTTCTCACAGTGTGATGGTTTAGGTATCACTTAACATCAGAAAAGCTTTCCCCTCCTATAGAAACGTATCAAAAATCCATCCCAATAATTTGTATTTTTATCATAAAATGTATTTATTTATTTATTAGCTTATCAGTATTCCTACAGCCGCTTATTATATAATATCTAAACAATTACATTAAGTACAAAACCCAAGGAATGAACAATGTGTATTAAAACATAAACACAAAACATAATGTATGTGTGTAATATAATCAATATAAAAGAGAAATAACAAAGCCAGTCTATCTAATAGGATACTAGAGCTTTTTATATTAGTTTTTAAGCATTTGTATACCTATGTATTTGCTGGTAATTTGGGTTATAATTTGCAAGTATACGATACACGATTGAGTTACGTAACTAGTTTGTATTAGACCGAGAAATTACTGTGACAGTTAAATTGACATTCAGAAGTATTATTTATATGTTAATTTGGACATTATCCTTAAGGAAAAGTATTTAAGCATCATCAGTCACGTATAAAAAAGTATATAAAGTATAATTACACGAAACCGTCTTCACTCGAACGTCGACTTCATTTACATACATGAAGTTAATGTCTCTCCCTTGAGTTACTGCCATTTCACTTGTTATCTACATTTTGTTTCACAACTCCGTTTTGTAAATTCTTTTGTCCTTTTTTCATCTTTTTTTTAGGTTTTTTGTGAGCTTTTTTGTTTAAACTTCAAACAGCGTGCTATTGCGCTTGCTGAAAATTTTTATATGTACTATAAAAAATAAATGATTATTAATGTATGTATCTAGGAATCGTACCTAGGACCTGTCTTTTAAACATTAGATAATCCACTTGTTTGTTGACGTTTTTTTCGTCGTTTCTCAAATCATCTGAAGCAGTATTTTATGATTTGACATTCTGAAAAGGTGGGAGCTTGTAGTTTATTGTTTATTAGAATGCCAAATCATAAATTACTGCTTACGACTGATTTCAGAGACCATTATCAATTACAGATCGGGGTTAACGGAAACGGACTTTAATATCCAGGCATGTAAAAAATACGTTTATATTTATACGAAACTAGCTGACCCGACAGACGTTGTCCTGCATGATATTTCAAGCGATTAGGATATAAACTAAGCATGACATGATAGACCATTTTTAAAGTGAAATTTTTATTACATCGTCTCAAACTTTTTCGTCTGCGTGTTGCATGTCGCGTGACGGTCGGCCGCGGGAGGTAAAGTGAAAGGCGCTCGTCATAGCAGCCAAGGCCAATATGGCGGCACCTATAGTTCGCAGCAGCTGACCGTGTAGTGTATAGACTATTATTTAATATGTGTATATAATCTAAATAATTGTTAAGTATTATGTAAGATGATTGAGTAAGACACAGAGTTCAATAAAAATATTAGTTGGAGACTTAGTCTACTTTTGTTATTTCCCATTATCATTCCAATTTTCCAAGTATAAAATTAAGATTGATAAAGCGATTGTTATACCCTTAATGGAATATTATTCCAAAAATTTTTAGTTAAATGTCTATAATGTGAAAAAAAGTTTCACTTTTACCGTGGTTTCGTAAAACAACACAATCCTTTTTTTGTTTTTGTGAATCTAAACCATCCAGGGTGCCACCCAAACGTATTCAAAATTGGTACAGCCTTTAAAGAGTAGTTCAGTGACATACCTACAGTAGAGTTATATATATACTGTCCTATAAATATAACATCATTTTATCGTGTTCTTACTTTGACGTAAATTTCAGATCTATTCAAACCCCATTTCAAATGCATTTCATACAGAACCACAAATCAAAGCTTTCATGTAGCTAATAACGTTAAAATCTAATATGATTGACGATGCAAAACATTTGTGTGCAAACATGAATTTATAGACGACAAACTTTCGCAGTAAAATACGTTCAAAATTCGACGAATTGGCGACTACTTGTTCCATTACTTTTCCGTTTTCAATATTCTCTCGATTTCCCGCAAACTATATCTTTTCAAACTCTTAAAAATTTATTAGCTACTGAAAGCAAAGGAATAACTATTGCTTTTGAATTTTCGAGTAGTGCAATCAATTACTTTTTATTCCCAAGTTATATGACGAAGTTTTTCGAATTCTATCGACCTACTTCGACACAAAGGACTCATATCACAAAGGGTACAAATTAGAGCAAAGCAATCCTCAATTTTATAGTTGATTATTGATAAACTAACTACATAGAAGAATATTGGGAAGTAACATAAAACAAACAAGAAATTAATTCGGAAAAACAAAATTACATAATAAAAAAAAAACTAACTACTCTAGGCACTTTTGTCACTCAACGGACCATCAAAAAGGTCCGTTATGTAATTCGTTAAAATTATAAAATTCCAGGAATCAACTACAACACCTGCCTAAACGTATTGAAACGTGCGTAAACTATGTTACATCTGAGCTTCAAGATAAAGGATTTGTAAGTCACACCTACCAAGATTTCGTACCAACTGTCAAGAGTTTAGATAAACAATGTAGAAAATCCTTAAGCCCAGTCCCCGATACGCAGCGACTTATTTTGTCTTTCCCTACAAGTTTAATACGAAAAGGTTGCATTTATTTTATTTAGACAAACAAAACACGTCCGGGTGCCGTTTTAGCTTTTTTGTTTTGAAATATTCCCGTGATTGGAACTTTTACGTTTGTTTTATCACGGTTTCATGTTAACTTATAAATTCAGAATAAACTCGGGGGGAATTGATTCGGGTTTAGGGCAGAACAGTGTTGGCGTTAAGCGAGCGACCTTAAACCCAGAGGTTGTATGTTCAAACCCCACCGTGCACAGGTTTTTATATGTACACAATTCAAAAACTGATATTTTTTTTACATAAGAAACGTAACATATTACGAACTAAATGTTATCAGACAGCCGTCCAAATTTTAGAATTGCGGGCTCATTCAGATACGTATCTTTAATGCCCTTTCAAATTGACCAAACACGCTAATATTCTAATTTAATACTAAGGTAATTTCTTAAATAATTGCACACTATATTTAATAGATCTCTTCAAATAACAGTCTGGTCAAAAATCTATATATAGGGGTAAAATCGACTCGCATGCAAGAATTCAATAAATCTTCAAATCAGTTTATTAAGAACATTAATAATGTAAGTGGTATAAAAAGATAATTAATGATATCTTACTATAAATTAGAATGGTTAATTTATAATTAAAATCGTCTTAATGCAAATATATCATCCAGATAAACATTTGAATCATACTTACAAATCTCGCTACAGTACAACTACTTTATCAATCCCGTTTAACGACCCATTGTGAGTACTTGTAGTGTATACGTCCCTACATATAATATATCAGTTATATTTGATGTCCTTAAGCAAAATGACAAGAGGTTCGTGAGTGTAAAATTGACAAATTGAAGAGGCAAATAATGTTAGCAAATATTAAAATTAAACACTTAAATTGTGCCGTTAGTACCAGATTCTGTTTGGTGCTTTTTTGTATATATGTTACTGTAAAAGCTCGAACTACGGTTAATCTTAAGATTTAAGTGTAAGTCTTAGAATTTACCGACATGAGTTGGTAAATATAAGCATTTCTGAAAATACGACGATTTTTTCGAGCTTTTTTTTTTCAAGATTTACCAACGGAATGGTGGTAAGAGTTCGAATCGCAAACCTTTTGGGACATTTACCATTAGCATTGGTAGGTCTTAGGTTTTACTGGAATATCTTAGGATTTACTGCAGTTCGAGCTTTTACAGTAACATATACATTATACAATATGTAAATACTTTCTATTATTTTTTCTTTAAATTTTAGTTCAAACAATACTCGTATTAACCGTATAGCACCAATATTCATGGAGTAGTTTTAAGAGTCCATAGGCGATGGTATAACTTAACATCAGGCCTATTTGCCCCCTGTTCTATATAAAAAAAGGCTAAGGTTTTCTCTAACGAGTTCGAACACGGCTGCCAGAGTTCGAACACGGCTGCCAGAGTTCGAACACGGCTAAAGCTGGCAGTGTATGATGGCTTCCATCTGTGCCTGTAATTAACACTTGCTCGTTTGAAGAAAAAATCGTTAGGAAGCTGACATGTCTGAGATCCATAAAATTAGAAGGCATACGGCACTGAATCACCTTTGATGAAAAATCTCAAACATACGCCCCATTAACATAATCTATGTAATTATTAAAAAGGTATATACTTCTTAAAACAACATTGGAAAAATATTGAAGTTGTTTTTTATGTATTCTGTTTTCAAAATATCACTTAGTTCCGGTTTTTCGATGGATAATGCGTCTGAATTATTTTCCCACAACAAAAGGTGACAAATGTAGAAAAGCCCCAGTGAAGGGTGTTGAGTAAAAACGTCCTTTGTCCTCCCTTGCTTATGATTAATGCACTTTCGGTCTGTTAAGGACATATCACGTCTGTAAGGAAATAACTTGAAACGCACTTATTGGATTATTAATTAGTGTTCAATTTAAAAGGGTTATGTGTGTGTATAACCTTTTACTTTAAAATTATTTAGTGTAATTGAACTAAATATAAAATCTTTTAAATTATCTTATAGAATATGGCATATTTGTATGCCTTCTAATAATTTCAATTAAATTCTTTATATGTTGGAGCAATGGCGCTGGTGTCAGCTGTCATTGTCATTGTATGTCACAGAGTTCGTAAATTAACAACGTCGTTGTTCGTAAATTAAGTCAAATGAGTACAAAACCGTTAATACCTGTGGTTTATTTTATTTGCCAATATAACAACTATTTGATTTGAATAATTATATTCATAGTAATTTTAAAGTATTATTATTCAAAGTAATTTATCATGTCGGAGCAATGGCGTTAGTGTCAACTGCTTTTGTCATTATAATTTAATAACATCAAAGAATCCAATGTCGAAATTGAACGCCTGATGCCAAGAAACTTATTTTACATGGTTGCACGTCATTATCTTCAATGTACAGGTACCTGCAGGTCCAGTTTTTGTTAAAATTCAGATCGTGCTGTCTAGTAATTTTTCGGGTTCTCGTTTGTTGCTTTGTCAACATTTGGTCACTGCCTCTGCCTTCCTGTCGTTAGACGACAATAAGTAATATTGTTGTCATTGTTTTGTGATTGGATCGTTTTCAGTTACTACCCTCCTTTCTCTACGTTCACCTTGCTGTGCCATTTAGGTACTGCCCTCGTTCCTGTAACTCCTCGCTCTTTAATCTATTCTCCTACTCACTCCATCATATTATAATATATTACTTGTATTAATTATATATAAATACTTGTACAAAACGGTATTTATTGGTCTGTGTCTGAGTTTAAAATGATTCAGCCAAAATTTGAATAAAGTTCAAAGCTTTTTTTTTTGTGTTCATTTAGATTCTCCTGTGTTTATTTTGATTGGTTTCAAATTTTCGATGACATTTGTCTCAATTTTTTTCTTGGTTGACGTAAATGCGTATTAAATCTTTTAGTATTCGCATTCGTAATATTAATGAAAATTTATCTTAAAGTGTTTCCTTCTTCTTCATAAACCTTACACAAGATGCCTCGGGCACCTGACTCACTACACGCTTATCCACAAGGCAGATAAATCTGTAACTGAAAGTTAATATAAGTTCGGTGGAGGTTGTTGTATGGATATATTCAGATATATATTAAATGCAACACTTTATTTGAAGCTGGGTAATAACGGGCTTTAATTGTTTAAAACATGAGCTAATAACTAAGATAACATTAGTGGTAGTGAGGTTGCGACGCTGGCATAAAAAAAAAACTTACCTGACGTATTGAAGAGTTCGTAAATCTAAATGACACTTATGTTATTGGACATTATCGGAAACGAGACAATTAAATAACAATTTATGAGTATGGTAAAAACTGAAGCTTCAAGTGTGCGATGATTGCTTACATTTTGTTTACGCTTCTAATTATTAACTAATATATGTATAATATACTAGTGGACCCCACAGACGTTGTCCTGCATGATATTTAAAGCGATTAGGATATTAAGCAAAGTATGAAAGTACCGACTGCAGTGCCATCTGCCGGGCTGATTTGTGAATCTAAACCATTCCCAGATCCCCTTGAACACACACAAAAAATTTCATCAAAATCGGTCCAGTCGTTTGAGAGAAGTTCAGTGACATACACACTCACAGAAGAATTATATATATAAAGATATACACATATAGGTATGAAATTTAACTAATAAAGTTAAATTCTGACATTGAAGTAAAAAAAGGTTTCCTAAAATCATGACCGTAAAGCGAAATTAGGGCAGAATTTGATGAGCGCGGGTCACCATGTAAGCCTTATACAATTGCAGCTTTTGAACTCATTAAGAGGGGATTAACGTTGACTTTGACGGATTGAACCCATTCTGGGGCACCGGCGGCGATCAGATACGGAGATGGCACTAATCAATTTGTCCAATTCGTACCCTTAGCGATTAATACTGATCGATAACTTCTCGATTACCATTCGAATATGGTACAACAACATGCAACTTTATTTCCAATTCAGTCAAGCATTATTTTAATTAGATGATAATAATAATAGCCTTCATTTCCAAAACTGAATTATGAACACTGAAGTTTAATTTATACTTAGGAACTATCATATGGTTGCGTTGTCAGTTTGTCCATCGTTGGACATAGATATCTCGTGTCTGTCGCGGACCAGATACGGCTAATCTTTTCAGATTTCATCCTTACCTAAGTTAAATGAAATTGTTTTAGTACGGCATTCTAAAGATTTAATTTCCCAGGAGATGTTTGTTTAAATATGGGAGGAATGGTACATGATTATTATATAAACGCAAACACATAACGTTAGGCCAGCAACGCATCCACTAACATGGGCCTTTTATAGAATGTACATTTTTATCATATAAAATAAGTATGTACACAATTCGTCTATTATTTGAATGGTTATGCGGTATAGGAAAATATCGTGAAGAAATGTATGGAACAAAAGGCTAATCACTTACTTACCTATTGAGAAAAGTTATTATTATTTATAATTATTATATTTATTTACTTATAATGAGAAATGAAGATCCAATTACAGAAATCTGTGGCCAAGACACTTGTAAAACGGTTGTAGCGCCGCAGTTTATATTAGGTCCTTGCATATGAAATTGACGTTTTGTATGGTAAGAACAAAAAGTAATTTTTTTTGATAGAATATATTTAATTAAGCAAAGATAGCATAAAATCAATCAAATCTTTGACGGTGGTTCGACTACCTATGAGAGTTGAATTTTTTACCTTGCAAGAAGTTATTAAAATTTAAATAAGGAGATACTTGTGGAAAAAGTAGCCAGTACAATAAATCGTAAATTTCATATGTAATTTCACAGTATAATAACGTTCTATATTATATTCTATATATAGATATATAAAACACGTTCAAAGAAATACTACGGTGTTTTCGAAGTCTGCAAAAAAGAGTCCAATCATCAAATTGTACTCTTTTCTATCTATCAAGTTTGACAATCGGAAAGCACTTTGCGATTGGCAAGTTAAAAGTTACAAACTCGAATGATTTTATCTAGAGCACAAGGGAATAGCCTAGGTACGGTCTTCAGACGGTGTCAATATTGAATCAGTACGGCTCGTGTTTGTGAGAGGAATAAATTGCGGCCGAAACGTTCCCGTCAGGAGAATCTTGGTTGCCTTTTTATAACTTTTTGCGGTACTTTTTCGACTTTATTTATTACATATTTTATTTACCGCGCTAGTTTTCGAAATACGTAAATATCACAATCAAATATTGACAGTCACTCAGAAATAATGTGCCTGTTGAATGTTTGATAATTGGTTGAGTAACTCGGTAGCAATCTGGAGCAATTTTTGCCTTTGGGTTCAGCGTGCGACTCCCAACCCGGAGGGCGTAGGTTCGATCGCTATCTGTGCACCATTGGTCTGTCTATGTGTGCAGGTAACACTCTCTCGTACGAAAAAGGAAAAACATAAATTTTAGGCCCAGACCAAAACGGTTGTAAGAACTTTTTGGTTTCTTTTTTTTAACTAAATAACAACTTAGGTGGACGACCTCAGGTCGTATTTTCTAACCTCATGTGTCTTAAACCCAAAAATCAACCGTGATATCAGGCAGAAGGATGATTTTCTACTTAAAGTGATCAGGGAAATCGAAAGATAAACACGGAATCGCTGTTTTAATACCTGCATTATTCCTGGGGAAAGAAAATATTGCGTATGCACCTCGGAAATAAGCCACGAAAGAGCGGACCAAAATACTGTACGTATAAATGTTGAATTGTATTTACAACATAATTGTATTACTACGCTTCTTTCAAACTTAGTCAAAAGTTGTAAAATAAATCGGTGGTTTTTGCTTCGCAATGCGTTTTCATTACTTTTACCTTTGTAAAACAAATATTATATAATAATCAACAACTTTTTGTAGAATAGGAAGTATAACTATGTTTATATGTAAACTATACGTAGATATTATTATAAGAAACTAAATTCTTCTAATTACTCTCTTTTCACTAAAGAGCTCTTTCGTCTCTTTAAAATAGTGTTTAAGCTGTGTTGAAAAGAATGTTTAATACATTATTATTATAAATCATAATAAAGTTATTCCAGTAGAAACTACAGTTTATATTTCCGAGAATAATTGTAAGATTTCTGAGTATTGACTGACAAAGTTGCTAAATTGAAGAAATGTAATAGTGCAGTATAGTTCTCGAAATTACTTATCCTAACTTCGGCATTGGTCGAAGACGCGTAATAGACCTATAACGGTGCTAGATGAAGTACCTTTGTGAATGACTTCGATGTAACAGTTTTTCCACAATACGGGGCAGGAGTGGTACAAGCCAGCGTCCTAACATATGACTTTCATTGAATATATATATTTTTAGAATGAGAACAATAGTGTTGGTAAAAAACGTTAAAGCGCTCTCATCTGTATTTTTCCTTAATCAATCTGCCTGCCGCGGCCTCGGACGTTGTCCAGGGACTTTGTGTAGTTTCCATATTTTTTCGTATATTTTATTCGTCTGATACATGATATTTCTCAGTATATTGTGATTCTACATTCTAAAACTGAAGCTGGGATTGGTAACGTTATTGGAAGGTAAAAAAAATACCAGCAAATAGATATTTTATTTAATGTAACTAAATATGTTAAAAAAATAATTTAAAAAAACTCTGGTATAGTTTATTAATAATTCTTTATTCTTCCTTTATATTAAACTAGCCGTTTCGCGCCCGCTTTGCTGGACGAATTAAAATAAATTTTATGTTTCATTATTTTATTTTTTTTCATATTTTTATTATTCTTCTTTTTAACTTCCCGCTAAGAAAATTGAAATATTTCGAAAATCGAGTTTTTAACAGATGTTGACGTTTAGAGGTTCTAGGAAGCCTCCCCGAATGTTTCCGCGGTGAAGTCCGTATGGATAAATTTTCATAAAAGTAAAACAGCAATAAAAAAATGAAGGAACGTTGGAATTTAAATTTAAATAAATAGCCATAAACCATCAAGGAAAAATTTCGCATCGAATGGTGGTAGTTTCATGTCGATACGATCAGTGGTTTAGGCGTGAAGGAGCCTCAAACGAAGACCATTTTTCTTTTATATATATAGATTAAATATATATTATAATGAATCTTAGAACTTAGAATTTATTATAAATATATATTTTGTTTTTGTTTATATTTTTGTATAAATAGGTAAACATTGTTAACTGTGCTTTATGTTTTAAATGTATGAATGTGTATTCCATTTTTGGCTTTTGTGTATAATGTAATTGTTTGGATATTGTTTAGTGAGTAGCTGTAGTAATACTGTTGAGATTTTAATTTGCAGCACTATTTATTAACTAAATAAATAAAAAGCACCGGTGAACGCTTATCATTAAAACAATAATTCTAACGGTACCGGCTTAATAATAAATAAATCATAATGTATAAGACGACACGATCATCTCGAAAAATATTCTTTATTGCGACATTCAGGACGGTAAAAGGAAAATTGGAGTACCAATATAAGAAGCAATTTCATAAAAATATTTTTCATATTATACAAAGCATTAATTAACTGTATCAAAAGTTGTACGAAGCTGAAGCGAATGGAAATCTGAAGGAAAATTAATTCCAGTTACCATCTCAAACGCGGGCTCTGAATGAAATTGCTTAGAAACCTAATAACAAAGAAATACCTATAGAATTATTCGAATAAATACTTAATTAAAATCTTATATCATCATATATATCATTCTTTATGGTAAATATAATTTGTATAGGCCTCAGTATTCAGTATTAAGTCGTGGTTCGAACCCCGAACGTGCACCAATGGACTCTATGACTATGTTTAAGACTCTCTCGTACTGAAGGAATATATCGTTAAGAAACTGGTTACCCATACAGTCAAGTGTTTGTGACAAAATCATCTGAATTTGCACAGTATTTCACTAAGTCCAGAAAATCACTTTATTTTATCTTGTTTAGGAACATGTATAAATAATTTGAAATTGCTGTTGTATAAAAATCTGATTTATTATACCAAAAAAGGTCCTATTTGAAAAGTAATTTCCTAAAATCTATTGGCGAAATAAAAAACGGGTCATCGCTTTCCCGGTCCGTAATCTTGATAGTGAGTTGCGGTTTGTCGGATAGATTAATTGCGCCCAGATAAGATTCGAAGGTTTTTCAAATTGATGTACAACATTTATCATTCCCATTTACAAGGATAACGAACGCGTGTGTATAACAAGTACCAATCGATAAATGGCGTATGACTTTAGGCTCTCAGTGCGCAGTGATTTAAAAAAAGAACACTTCATGTATTCTTTTTTTAAATTTGGAAGGAATAAATGGAGTGGCGGAGTCTTTGTTATCAGTCAATTTTACGCCTTTGATTGGAAGTAAATGTAAATTAGGAGATATTCTTGACGTTCATAATAAGTGATCAAGTTACATGAAAAACGACAGCTCCATTATAAATACTTCGAATGTTTACTATAGTCCCCAATATATATATTTTAAGAATATATACGTGCTGCTTTTTGCGATATATGTTACACTATATATGTACAATTATTCCAATATAAAAAACTAGCTTACAGTGGGTGAAAGCTTCGCTTCAAACTAGGGAAAACGTTCATTGTTTTGATTTCTTTTTTTTTATTATATGTTTCATTTTTGTAATGGATATAAAATTCTTAACATTGTGCTTAAAAAGTTCTCTAGATTTGACCACAACGCCTACCAAGAATAGAGCGTACTAATTTTTAAAAGGCTCTGAGTGTCCATAGGCCACTGTTCTATAAAAACAACTCTGTTCAGAATAACCAGTGCACGGCAGGCACAGAAGCCCTCTCTATATCATATCTCATAGCCAAATGGAACGACATCACCCGAGTATTACGACTCTGGCGTGGGACAGTTTTACGCTTGCACAGCCCTAAAGAGTTTCCTACACACTTTTTAACGTGACTTTTAATTTATATTTTTCTTCAAAATTCACTCCTATAAAAATTCAATCAATTCCTTTTTTCGCATAAGAGAAAAAGGGGTAAAAAAATGGACCAAAAAATTGACCGACAAGATCCACATTATTATTTCTTGAACTTTTCTTAACTCAAATCCGTTGGCGAAATTCGTCACTCACATTTTGCATACTCAACTACCTCTAGCGCCTGGACTAATAGATAGTTTAAAGAGTGAATTAATGTATAGGTTTTTAAACGAATGATGTTATAAAGAGTTTACACTGTATATGTAAATGAAAGCACTTGAAGCGTGCAAAAGGTGAACAGTTAATAACCCATTAATTTAATGTAATTGATGTGCATGTGATGTGATCTTAAGTGCGCATATCCATTTCGCGGTAATGGATGCTTTCACCGGTCACTGGATATACTTGCTTTTGAAGTTCAATCAAAATAAAAGCGAATTGGTAATGCACTGAATACCGCGACACTTGTTTTAAGTGGTATATGTCATCTTTGTTTATTCAATACATTTACGCGAGTCTAATTTGTTACAAATAGTATATAACCATTGGAACCGACTTGACAATTATTGATAATACAATTACAGAATTGTGCCCAATAAAAATAAATCAGTGGCGCTACAACCTCTTTAGGTCTGGGCCTCAGATTTCTGTATCTGTTTCGAGATCATTTGTCAATCTAATAGGCGAGTAGGTATCAGCCTCGTATGCCATGCATGGGCTGTAAATAAATAAATAAATGCCTGACACACGCCGTCGCATTTTGGGTCTAAGGCAACCGGGTTTCTCCTCACGATGTTTTCCTTCACCGTTCGGGTGAATATTAAATGCGCATAGATAGAAAGTTGTTTCACAGCCGGGGATCGAAACTACGAGAAGTCGTAGCCACTAGGCCAACATTGCTAGTAGTTTCATATAGGGAGCCGATCAATATTAAATCAGTTCAAGTGACATTTTTAAAAACATATAAACTTTCTGTTATCTAAACAATGTTTATCTTCTTTGTGTCATCTCACACTACATCACACTATACATATCACAATTTTATTTAAGTATTCTTCTAAGTCTTCAATATGGGGGTCTCTCTGCATCTTCTACAGTATTTACCATGGAGATTTTTCAGAGTAGTTGTTCGGACTAATACCTGCATCTGAGTTTCATCATCGGACGTCAAGGCAGAATACAAAATATCATCCGTACCACCTCGACGTCCGTCATTCGACAATTGAGGTTTTCTTTTTTGCCGCGCACCACAACTATGCGGAACCAGCTGACTACTGAAGTATTTCCGAACCAATTCGCCTTAGGGTCCCTGAAGAAAAGAGCGTACCAAATCTTAAAAGGTATCAATTAACATCAGGTGAGCCTCCTGCCCGTTTGCCTCTACTATTATTTTTCTTCGTGGCTGAACAACCTCACTTCGGCATTCCTTATCAACTAATTCCAAATTGAATATGAAATATTTTTAGGCTTTTATTGTAATTTATATACTCCACTATTTATGTTTGTAATAATTAACACTGGTAACGGTAACGTTAGAATTGGGTCGTTTCAAATAATTCACATAAAACTCGCGTTAACCCAAACTTTGCGCCATTTTGAACCCAATGGAGAATGTATAAGTGTTTATTGAGCTAACTTGTGACAATTTATAATAACAGCCGGCCATGAAAATAAATTATACGAATATTTAACTGTATTTAAGACTTACTTATACAGATTAGGCACAAGCCACATAACCTATACTTAATTAGACTGTAACAGGTTTATCTCAATTTTACCGTTATTTTGACCAGTTACAAAATTTAATTTAAAAACTCAATATAAATAAATGTTAATTGTGATAAATAGTATATTTATGTCTTTAAAAAAACTTGCTTAAATTACAACTATACTAAAATTATAAGCAAACATGGAATACAACCTTTTTCTAAATCTTAAACACTAAGGTTTTTTGTAAAACAAAATTATTTTTTTTCCACAATAAGGCTCACAAAAGAGAATGTGAGCTTACATGTATTACAATCTAGCCTATACACTAATTATGGGCTTATAAGTAATATTTTTTTTACTTAATTTTCTACAATACTAGTGAATAGCTAACTAAGGTAATGTTCAATAACAGTCTTTGTGTTCTATAATGTTTTGACACTTTGTTCGTGTGTCCGAGATACCGCACTTGCATAGTCACTACACTATGTTTATTAACTCAAAAGGTTTAGTTCTCTTTAGGCGTCATGTTCCTGTTGTATCAAGAAGTTTATTGCCTCAACATTCACATGGCTATGTAGCCTGTTTAAGTGAGCTAAGGCAAACCGTTCCACCGTGTTGTGGATACTTTCATTTTTAATATACTATGGTGCATTGATAATGTCCTGAAGCACTTTATTCTAGAACCCCAAAACTGAATGCCATATACAATTTACTACAAAATTTTATATTAACTTCCTAATCATCATTCCAGTAACCCATTTAACCTAAGCTTATTAAAATAAATAAACTAAAACGTGACCGACATATTACTAAAATCAATTTGGAAATTCGGTACTTCCCACTTAGAATCACATCAATAAAGCAGCTATTTTGTTGCCATACCCTCCCGTATATTCAACAGTCTGTAATTGAGGCTTATGCGTCTTAGAAGCGTAGTTTGAGGCTTTCAGAGTGTGTGTATCGAATGTTTTGTGCTTCATGGATGCACTTTGAAATTTCCTAAGTTGAACTCCCCATGTATTCATAGATGTTTGCCTGCTGAGATCAAAGATGTGATCCTGAATAACTCATTGAGCTATCTTTAGGCAGTCTAAAATGAAGTACTTCTAACGCGTTGAGTTTTTGAACACATTTTGATGGGATTTTGTGTAACATGAACATTATTTATTTATTTAACCTAACAGTAGGACTAAAGAAACGATGGACAGAAAACGTAATAGAACTAGCGGGGGAAAACTGAATGAGAAATGGAAAATATGGAGGAAGCTTTTACTGTAAAAGGGGCCATACATATGCTAGACCACAAAAAATCTGACTTAATTTTTTAGTAGCACAACTAAGAAGAGTAAACTAACCTATATATGGATTAATTAATAAAGCTTTAATAATAATAATAACATAGTTCAAGACTGAAAAAAGAATTCTAATAACAATGTAAGCCTATTATAACAGATACTTTTAACTTAAACTCATTTTTCTATCTGCACTGTGCCACTCTATGCCATGCACTCTGCTGTTTCTGTTCTATCCATCTCTTAAATTGTCTTCCTCTTTTGAGCATTGTACCTACCACGCTCGTTTTCTTATTTTTCATGGCTTTTCTAAACGTCCAAAAGCTTCTTTTATTCTTGTGTCGATTTCTTTTCTTGTTGCATCGCTCAAAACTTTTGTCTGACCGAGTAGAGAAAACTGATGCGCCAATAACTAAGTTATAAACAAAATCCTTACTACCTTAATACCTTAAAACCTTCGTAACATACCTTTGTTAAGCGCAGTTTGAATAAATGCTTCTTAATCTAAGTCCAGTTGAACTATGCAGTAAAAAATGTATGCAAATTGCGAATATATCACGGCTATAGTAGAATTCAAGAATCGCATGAGCCAAGCCGTTTCACACTCGTGGCGATACTAAATATTTTTCCATTTAACTAACACCATTCGTCGCACGCGAACACTACTTAACATTTTATTACTTCTTGGAGTAATCGAAAATTCTTTGAATGGGGCAACAACTATTATAATGCAATGGAGCTTATTTTAACGTAACTGTGACAGATTTTGACGTGATTACAGCGGCACTCAGTCGATCGTTCATAGTTACTTGAAATAAAAACCAGTGACGCTACCTTTTTAGGTCTGGGCCTCAGATTCCTGTATTCGTTTCATGATCATTTGTCAATCTAATAGGCAAGTAGGTGCCTGACACACGCCTACGTCTTTTTGGACAAGGAAGCTGGTTTCCTTCACCGTTCGAGCGAATGTAAATGCGCACATAGACAGAAAGTCCATTGGTGCTCAGCTGGGGATCGAACCTACGACCTCAGGTATGAGAATCGCACGCAAGCCACTAGGCCAACACTGCCCACGCATAGTTACTTAGGTCTTAATTTGAAATATATTTGCCAATGTAAAGTTAACCATTTTTTCTTGAGGTTTTATGATTTATAAGGTTCTAGGTAATAGGTAACATGGTATATTATATGAAATAGATGTATTCATAAGAGTGGTATTGTTCATTATTTGTTATGGGAAAATTTAGGTATTTTTTTCCTTTCTATCGAATTAGTTTTAAGCTGTATTGATAGAAAATAACTTTAAAATAACTAAATGTAGCGTACAGTTATTGGAAATGGAATGAACTTTGAGAAAGTTTGAATGTTGTCGTCCATTTCATATTTACATAAGAAACATCATTAAATGTCTGCGAAATAGAAGTTAAAAAAACTGTTGTCAAGAACAAACAGTACTGTTTTATTTTTGTTGTCAAAAGCAAATCTCATAAATAAAATACATCATACACATCATTAATATGCTTGAAATTTAGCATGCCAATTTTAATTATACTGGGATTCATTAAATCGCTGGACCACCCATGGGCCGGTCGGACGAAAATAACAAAGACCTTGGTTATATCCTCATGAGGCGAGTTATTATGTGATACTGTGGAACTCAAACTCAAAATAACTTTATTCATATAGGTAAACAAGTACACCTATGAACGTCAGAAAAGAAGTTAATTAATTGTAAATTCACTACCGGTTCGCAAGTCAAGGGCGTAGAGCAGGCAAGAAAAACTAGCAAGAAACTTTCCGCCACTCTTTTTAATCGCTAAGCTTTGAGTCACACAAATTGTTTAAACTGGAGCAAATCAATCCCAAGGATTAGGATCTAAATATTCGTAAAATTTATAAAAAGCTTTATTGATTAATTTAAGTTTAACGAGGGCTTTGAATTTATTCAGATACATTATGATATAGATTTTTACAATATAATATACCGTTAATTGTCTATTAAGCTTCAAGTTCTGTATCTAAGTCCATGATAGTTTTTTACTAAAGGCAAGTAGTAATGCACAGTAATTATATCTTGACAAGACGAAGCACCGTGTCACAAATCATGAAAACGATGGCAAAATTCCATGAATTTGGCTTCGAATTGCCACCGTATTCTCCAGATTTGCCCACAGGTACTTTTTCCTGTTCTCAGAATCTGTATCTCTCTCGAAGGCAACTATATTGATTAAACAAAATCAAATTCTATCAAAAAAAATATTATTTCTACCTTAGCCTACGAACTTTTCTGACAAACTAATAATATTGCCTTTGACTTAACTATTATAAATATATAATTAAATTAAACTTAATGTTTTAAAAAAATATAAAGTAACTAAAAGCTAATAAACTAAAATAAGTTTTAGATGGAAGTATTTTATTGCACATTTAGTATAAATCTTTAAAAAAATATTCTCACACTATTGTCTACATTTTTCATTCGAATATAGCGAATATGACAAATAAATTCTTTGCACAGAGCACGTTACTTGGTGAATAAAAAATCAATATCCTGCTTCCGTTTAACTAGACGGAGATAATAAAAAGAATATCAAAGACAAAATAGTAACAAAACAAGTTTGATACCGGAAGCTATCATCACTACGACTTCCGATTTGCCCGCTACAGATAATATCGTTTCTTTTCACTACTTGTTTATTGATATTTCGTGAATCGTTTTTCATTATCTGCGCTTTTAGGAAAATAATGTAAAACTTAATTTGTTTGTTTTCCTTTACGTTTTAACCAAAACTGCGCACGTTTTTTTGGTGTACATACTCTTTCATGGACCGATTTGTTTGTGTTTTTGAACAGTCTATGGGTTCAATACCTGGCTATAATTTGTAATCAGATGGATAGTTCTCAGGGCTACTGAAATTTCATATGAAAATAAAGCTCGCACCACTGCGTTGTGATTAAAAATGTATAAATGGATGATTTAGATAGCCTAGATTTATGAATAAAAAGGTTTTAGATCAAATATAAGCAACAAATTGTTTTTTGGCACCGACTTCAAATATTTGTGTAATAGGATTTTCAAACCCTTTGTATGTAAATAAACTAAATAACAATTTAATAATACATTTTATTCTCTTAGTAATAGAACGCCTATTTATTTTATTTATTTATTTATTAATGATATAAGATATGATTTTTCTGAATGAAATTTATTTTACTTTGTATTGTTTGTGTGCAATGTAAACGAGTTCAGTGTAGTCCGAATTTCTAATGGGTTAACTATCACAAATGATTACGTACCTTTTAAGAGCGTGCCAATTGGTTAAAGACCGGCACTCGCGAGCCGGCTGTGAGAGTGTCTATGGGCGGCTGTAGCCTCTTGTCCGTTTGCCCCTTGTTCTATTAAAAAAAAAAACCTTGTAGTAGGAAATCATATTTTTCTTTAATAAGATAAAAGTTGGATTAAGTAGTTACCAAGTTGAAAACGTTCCTTTTTTCCTAATTATGTTCGTCGGATGTCACTATAAAGTTTCATTCATTCGCCATCTACATATTACAGTTAGGGCTGTCACATTGTTTATATCACAAATACAATATTTACATATGACTTTAACGTATTGCATTTATTCATTTGATTTATTAAGCATTTAAAAGAATTTATTAATTTGTTTTATTAGGTATTTAATTTTAATTGAATATGTGCTGCGGTGTACCAGGCAACTAGGTTAAACTCAGTTTTTGGTACTAAAGTTTCTTTAGAAATGAAAAAATACATAGGGAATTATTAGTAATATTTAAAAAGGAAAATATAAAGGTGTAAACAACAAATATAAAAAAGTATTCTATGATTTTTTTAAAATTACATTTCATAACAGCTTTAAATGTAATCACAGGGCATATAACCTTTAGGCTACTTACCTCCTGAATTTGATTTCCTGAAACATATTGATTCCAGCTTCCAGGAACGTCTTGCCTTAAAGAGGTACTTAAACACAATGTGTCTGCCGCTAATTATTACAGTAACTTCAAAAATGATATGTGTAAATTTTGCGTTCATACAAATAATTTCTGTAAAATAGCATATGTGCGGCCCGGCCCTAATACAAATTTTAATCGGGTTCTTCTGAATTCAGCTCACGTCCTCCACTGAATCAATTTCTCGTCTGCCTTCGTTGGCTCGTCTCGACTTGACTACGCCATCTCATTTTCAAATAACATACTTGAGCTGTAGAGCCTTAGATTACATATAATGTGGCAGGAATCGTCAGAGCTATTTCGCTGCGTGGTTTCAATTTTTTATTTTTTTTTTATTTAACAAGAGGCAAACTAACTGTAGGCTCATCTGATGTAAAGTGATTCCGCCGCCCATAGACTTCAGTGGACAGGTGGTTCTTTTTTGTATGCGTGTTTAAATTTTGTTGTTATTTTAATTTAGTTTAGCAACAGTTATTCCTAAATAATTGTACTGTTATTATAACTAAGTTATTGTGGGATAGAGTTCGCGTGTACATCACATTACAAAGAGCATGCAAGCTAACATTTCAACAATGCACGTCATCACTGCTTCAAGTGTTCGCGTGACTCTAAAATGACGCTCAAATGATAGATGCAAAAGCGAGATTGTGTATTACGCTTTTACGCCTGCACCGCTGTTAAAGATGAAATTTATTATAGACATAAGTGGAGCTTTGAGTTAATTTTTCTTTTGAGTTAATAATAATTTCGATGCTAATATATATCTACGATATTGACATCGTCATTAGCGGACTTCATGTTGGTAAAGTGCGAGCACAAAATACACGAATAATTATCGTACAATATTTCATTGAGATTGATTCCTTTTAAGACTTTAGCTTAAATTATAACAATCAGCTGTTTCAAGGCACAGATGCCACTTTTAATAACAATCTACTCGACCCAACTCGGTCCTCTCATCACCACAATGCTCCACTGGATACACAATCAGTGCTGTCTTACGTTCCCTGAACGCACTGTCAAAAGTCAAGATGGCGCCTCGAGGCTCTGCGGTGATTAGTCGTAACAATAATGGTACTTTTATTCGTTAATTTATGATTTCAAACTTTGAAATAATTAAATAATATCAAACATATCAAATGATGATTCTTAAAAGTAATAGAAGAAATCTCAATGATTAACCACAGCAAACAATAAAAACCAAAGGTCAACTGACTCGATCATTACATTAATAATCCTACCTAATAAATATCTATAGATGCTTATGGAAAATTATTAGAGGTCCACAAAGTATTTAGCAAGGAGGTTTCTTTGCTGTTTTTAAAGAACCCACAATCCAAATCTTTGTAACAAATGAAGTAGGTAGTAGTATATTTAGTTGACATATAGTGACAGTGATAATGATTATACTGTTACGCTTGGAAGTAGTTCCGAACCAATTCGACTTAGGGACTTTCAAGAAAAGAGCGTACCATTCTTAAAAGGCCGGCAACGCACTAGCGTGCCTTCTGGAAATGTGAGTGTCCATGGGCGGCGGTATCACTTAACATCAGGTGAATCTACTGCCCGTTTTCCTCCTATTACAAAAAATAAATGCTTATATTGTAATTATAATGCTTTCACCTTTTTATGCCAGGCTATAGACTCGCAAGTGCGATGCCGGCCTTTTAAGAATTGGTACGCTCTTTTCTTCAAGGAATTGGTTTGATAATACTTCAGTGGGCAGCTGGTTCCAAGCATAACCGTATAATATCACTGTCACCATAATTTAATAAGTATTTAAATAGTTTCGTTAAATTGGTCTGTTACATACATTTGGATCGTGGTTTCATGTTAAAATACCAGAGGAACCTCCTTCCATCTTCCCTAGACCCACACGTATACAGACAATTCATAAAAAAACTTGTAAAGATAACATTTTAGCTGCACACCGTATCCCCTCGTACTCAGTAGCCCACTTATGTAAAATTAGCTTCTTCCATAAGAAACACTATTGGGTGTTTATACCTATGCACCCTCGCTAGATTAAAAGTGAGGGATGAGTAGGCATATTTCCCGATAAGCTTTGTTGTTAGCTGCGGCAGGACTTGAGTGAGCACTCAAATTCCCTTTGCATTTTTAAGTACTCGAGTATCTTGCGAACTCGCGCGTAGGGTGCAAGTATGGACTGTTTACATGATATTACGTGTACGCGGGAACATATGGGAAATCTAGTATGAACTAACTTCAAAGCTTCACAGAGACCCGTGGTTCCCAAATACTCCGATCCTTCTACAGTTTCCTCAGAGAATAAAATTAGCAAATGTAGCTATCAAAAAAAAATTCAACGATGGATACACAAAGCGATTAAACTAATTTTAACATGATACCAACAGAGTTCTTTTTTTAAATTTAATTTTTGACGCGGAAAAAGATGGAAAATCTAGTATGAAATGCTAACTCCAAAACTGCTTTCTAAACTTATATATTAAGGTACCGATATTTTAAGGTACTTAGATATTTTTATATAAAATTTGAAAATTTATATTTGTTCAACTATTTAAAATAATAAACAAAATAGCTTTGATAAAACTAAAACAAATAGAAAGGTTAGACAAAAGCCTAAAAATTGGAGTATCTAAGGTTTGTTGATAAGATATTTAGACAATATTTAACGCATTACATTGGTAAAATATTTGAACAATCACACCAATAGGACACTATCTCAAAGCTCATCCAATATTTACTTCAATTGTTTAATAAATCTCAGTAAAACTTAAGCCGTTGTTTCTACAGTCCAACAACAAATCCGTATTTACGGCGAACGCCTGCGATTCAATTACAAGCAAAGTGCGCTAGCGGTGCGTATTGCATCGTAAACTGTCAGCAATAAGGCGTTATGACTTCCACTAAGACATAAAATACCTGTGACCTGAATTCCACTTAGCGTATTTTGTATTCATTTTTATTTCTATTAAACTTTATTTTGACATTGCTGGAAAAATGATATAAATCTGTCTTGGTGGGAAGTTGAAGTTGTTAGAAGACAAATTGGGATGCAAGAGGTCCCTCACATGGTACAATAGAAAAAAAACGTGTGTGTACTTATGTACACGCGTTAGAAGTTATTTCGTGACCTCTTACAAGATATTAAAATAATTAAAATATTCATTCCCTAGGTCTAAAATCAGCAATATTTTCCAAATTCCTTCTGCCGAAACCAACTAAGGAGTTTAGGCACCTCTAGTTCGAATTCTTCGCGATTTTAACGGATTGAACACAGCTTATCCGGAGCTGGATATATTCGGTAGTGGGCTGATCGGTTTTAGAGAAAGCATTGTGGGGTGCCTTTCTCGAACCTAATTCGCTGTTTTGCTGATGATTTTTCTTTTTTTCTGCTTTAAGTACCAACAAATTTATAGTTATTTTATTTTATTTTATTCTGTGCTTATCTTATCTTGTATATTATTATGTTTTAATTTCTATTTTTTGTAAAACTTATGTTTACTTTAATTGTCATACATTTTAGATGGAAGATTTTGTAAAATAATCAGTAGATTTAGTACTATGTATGATGTCGTAAACTTAATACATAAATAAATAAATAAATACTTCTTTGGATGGTAACAGGATAAAAATCTTAAAAAAAAATTATTCTACGTTTCTAGAAAAAACGACACTAACAATAGAAAAAAACGTATTTAATATTGAAAGTTTGATTATAACGCATTATCTAGTTAAATATAGTTTATTTAAATATCACAAAAGAAACTACATAATTAAAGAAATGGACATTTTTTATTTTAGCATGCAACTTACACATATTGATATTTACTATTCACGTCCATTGGTTTGAGTTCAATAGACATGTGAGTTACAAAAGGCTTATTATAGCTAAAGTATGATACAAATATTCGTGTAGAAACATTGTCCAAATAATAAATATTGTACAAATAAATCAATAGTTGTATAAAAAAAATGTTGACTATATCTAACTTCAGGGTGTCGGTCTTTTGACCCTAAACACTTCTAAGACCATAAGGTTAACGTAAAATTATAAACAACGGAACTCGACTTGTTTTAAAATCTAACTCTCTCTCTCTTTAACTCTCTCTTCAGTCGGTAGCTCATGTCAGCAAGGAAACATCAGGAGCGGACTATCTGTTTCTACCGGTTCTGTCTAGCGTCTCTGTTATAACAGTGTACAGTTCTGAGGACGATGAGTCTTACATGATCGGTCCATTTGGTGGTAACGTCTTTTGTTATCTGTGTTTACAACCACGGTCAGTTTCACCAAGCTATCAAGGCCTCTGCGCATTGTATGGCCGAAAGATGAGATAGTTCGTTGTCAGCATATGATATTTGGGTCGCGGAGGTGGGTCAAAATCGATGGTGCGCTTCGCAGTCCACGGTATCTTAACATTCGTAATTAAGGAATAAAATAAAAGTTTAAGCAATAAATGAAAATTTTGATTTGATACATTTTTATTAATAAATGTGTGAAATACTTACATAGAGTATGTACCAATACAATAAGGACAGCACGGTCTGTAGGTATATGTTGTTCATACATCCGGTCAACCGTTTAAAAGTATATAAATTATTATCGTAATTATCAAATAGACTCGTCTAAGACAGAAATAATTATCAAGTTATACCAGGTTGTTATTAAAGTTACGAAACAATATGTTTCTATGAAGGTATAATTAATCTTATTATTTTGTTCCTGAAACCAATAAATCTTATATTGGTATATAGTATTTATTTCTTCGATCTAGAGATATCTAGACTGAGCATCAAATAAAATTAAAAGACGTTATTGTTAGTACATAATATGCTGTTATATATATTATATATGTGGCTTATAAGTTTTTAAATTAATGCCCTTCTTTTCCCTTATTTAAATATATAAATCGCTTCCGCATTCACAGCTTAACAAACTATCATATTTATAACATAGGATACCACGACCTTTTCATTCGAAATCACACGGCAATATTACCTCGCCCTTCTTACATTTTTATTCATTTTGCATACTTATTTCTTTTGGGTTTAAAGGTCAGATTTGCTATAAATTATTAATAAAATGGGGTCTTCGTTGAATGATTTCGGTTTGTGCAAAGATTTTTCGTATATCTTCGAGTCGATAAACAGCTTATTAATAACTTTTATTTTCTGTCTTAACAGTTGTTAAGTGCTTAGTTAAGCACGATTTATTTTTAGAATTAGTTTTGTATTCATCTGTTTTTAATTAATTATTATGTAGACTAAGAATATCGTAATCTAACGATATATTTGTGTGTTATGAATTACAAAATTATAGCACGAATTTAGTTTAGAAAAATAATATATTACATAGATAATTTATTGTGTGTTACTCAAATCTGATTTAAATGTAATTGAATCTAATTTAAAAAGTTTTCATACCATTCTATTTAAAGTTTGAGATATTTGACTTGAGATATCCATTGAAATAGGGGGCAGAGTTGGCGTCTGTAGAGGTGAATTTATTCTACCCCTTCACCTTTGGTCTTAATTTCAGATTTATTTCTAAATAGACAAGTAGGTGATCTGTACCCGACAATTTTAAGTCTAATATTTCGTCACAGTGTCTGCCTTTATCTTTCGAGCGTGAGTTAACTGTGCACATAGAGAGATCAGCTGTGATTCTAATAGACGAGAGACGAGAGGGTCGCACACTTCAACACGCCACTAGGCCAACTTTTATAATAAAATTACATGAATAGTTTAATTGCTTTTCTTAAAGGAATTAAGAAACTTGCGCTTATAACTTTATTTCTGTAGAAGTTTAAAAGTAATATTTTGTTAATAAATATAGTTTTGTCTTTGAATCACTTTGTACTTGTTATCGACTGAGTAATATGCATTTTGGTAAATTACAAATACTTCGGATGAAATAAATATCCTCAATTTTACTTATCACATTTTATATATTAAATAAAAAATCCATCTTTTCCTACGAATTCAACGCAATATTTTAGTAGATTTTCTTTGAAGTGAAAATCAAACCCCGAAATTCGCGTTTATGATATTAGTGGGATAGAACGGTCGCGTTTTCGAACATTCCCGAGGGATCGCAAGCAATAAACTGTTTTGTATTGAAGCTAATTTAGTTTGTTGCAAACTTCACGAGATGCTGAAGTGGGTCAAAGTTCACGTCGTATTGTAAAATAGGTGACACGCGTACGAAAAGATACGATTATCTAAAATGCGTGTTAGGCGTTCTTTACAAGATTACGTTCTATTTTTAAAACACGAAAACTTTAGAATTTATCGTAAATACTTGTGCAGTTTATATTCAATGTTATATTTATTAAATTTCTTTTGTTTTTGTGATTATCAATTTCAATTTCCACTCTCACTCATACTTAAATACTTTGCTTTGCGTTCTTCTATCTCTCTAATCTGTGACATTACGAGTTACTAATATTGTCCTTTAAAATAAATTTTCCAGTTTTCCAATAAATTTATTAGAAACTAGCTGGCCTGGCGAACATCGTACCGCCTAACAGTCGATTCTTTATTTTTTTTTAATACTTATTCTGCTATTCGGGACACCGGTCTAGCTAGTAAGATAAAAAAAAGAAAGTTGATAAGATTAACAAATACGTTATGTCAAAAAATAAAAATTTACCTTCCCGGAACCCCTCCACTAACACTTGCACTTTATGGTATGGTATCAAAGTTCAAATTGACTTTTAAGTATTATTACGAATATTTTGTATGGGAATATAGAAAAGTGTTGTTTTTAGACTTTTTCACTCAATTTTTTTAATTTTTCTCTCCGTAAGAACCATCCTCGTACTTCAAGGAATATTATAAAAAAAGAATCAGACAAATCGGTCAAGCCGTTTTCATGTTATGTGTGACAACGGAAAACGGGTTTCATTTTTATATACATAGATCATAACAATCAAATATACAGTATTTACAATTTTCTTAATAGTAATAATAAAAATTATTAAAAAGGAAATTAAAACAAATTTAATAAGTTTGGTCCCTGTGGCAGTGTACCTTTAAGGGTGGCAGCATTTCCTCGCTGTATTGCGATACTTATTCGTTGAGCGAGGAAAGCACCAGCTCTGGAGTCACCAGTATATTCTACCAGGCGCCAACTTAAATCTTTAATTAGCACCTGTGCACTTGAACCCCACGGCCCAAGAGTCTCTACTCCAAAGGGAACAAAATCGAAGTTAAAGGAAATACTTATATTTGAGCCGTATATACATTTAAAATCAATTATATTTCTCGAAGAGAATCTTCCGTTATTTATAAAAATAACTTGATTTTCCTAGAGAATTCTAGGCTGCTTCCGAACAAGACTGCGAAACTGTTTTCTTCATATTTTAATATTTCTCGCATACTTTTAAAGTTTCCTTTTTCCAACATTCTACCCACTGCTATACTTATGTTTCTACGAGGACACCTCACTTTTTACTCACCTTGTAATGACAAATGGTCTAAAGCAGAGACATATTAGCTCATTCGTTGTAAAGCATGTGGATAGTGTTTTACTGTATGTTAATTATTTCTTTTTTTACGGCAGACCGGCCAAGCGTTGCTGTGGCTAAGGTTTTTGTTATATTACATAGTAGCAAACTATTCAAGGAAAACGGTAGGAGAAGACCAGTCATGGGGACCACCATGCTTTTTTGGTGGATATGCCATTAAATTGTAGCTTATGTGAAACGTTGGTACTTTCAACACAGCGCCATCTATTAGAATTGTGACTATCAAATAATAAACAAATATTTTGCAATAAAATAATATTTCGTGTATAAATTGAGATGTAAGCTATCCTATCTTTTAAGTTGGATCAAACTACACACGGTGTGCAATTTTGATTGATATCGGTTCCGTAGTTTAGGAGTTCATAGCGGACGAACAACGTGACACGTAATTTATATATATTAAGATAATGGAAATACTATAGTTGCCATATTTGTAAATATGTGAGCACCATGTATCTACATAATAATTTAGTTATCTGCTGCATTGATTTTTATAACACCATACGTTATGTTATTTTAGTATAGTAGTTTGTTTTGTTCTAGGTACATGGTCTCCACATATAATTATCCTATCAACGTAAACAAAATATTGTAAAAACTATTTTAAAAGAGTAAACAAGTATGGAGTTTCTTGCCCATTCTTCTCCATATGAAACTACCTTTTGGAAGGGGCAACTAGAGTATTTTTTTAATATTTTCAACTTGTAATTTTGACTTTCAAATGTGCCTTTTTAATAGGCGTAATTGAAATAATTGATTTGACTTTGTTATTAAAACATTTCTCCCCGGTGAACCATACGAATGAACTACTAAGTCAAGCTGGTAATAACAAAGTATTTAGTTAGTTTGAAATCCTATTTTTACGTATTTCTTTAAGTGAATTACATGAGTGGGTCAGTTTTAAAGCGATCCAATAGTTATCTATGAGCGGCAATCCGTCAACGTCCAATGTAATCCTCCATTCTCAATGAGTTCTAAGCCAGCCTGTGGTGATGTCGCGTCATCTATCACGCTGCCCCAGCCTTCATCCCGCTGTTTTTAAGAACATTATTCTACCAAAACCTTCTATTAAGTATATTGCTGGATATTGTTAGGTAAAGTTTTTTCTTTGAAATATTAAGTACCTACTTGCCCGCGACTTCGTCTGCGCAGGATTAAAATAATATTTGTCCCAATGATATAGCGTAAAAGACATACTTTAAATACCAGAAGCGATATAAGTATCTATTTTCATTTAGGAATCGATTTATTACTTTCTAATTAATAAAATTATCAATTTTTATTGTAGTTTTGGTATTCTATTTTGGCTATAATGGATTACACATAAGACATAGATATATACTGTGGCGGGTTTTTTTGTAAGACTATATTCGATAAACATTGCCATCATACATTACATATATGTATCTCTAGCGGCGGCTTTTGGCAGCGCACGCCAGAATATAAGCTATATTATTGTAAAGTTTCAATAAAATCCATTCAGTAGTTTTGACGTGTAAGAGTAACATACATCCATCCATACTTACAATATTTCGAGTTATAATATTAGTAGGATTAACCTGTCGTTTGTTTAATGTTTAATTTCAGATTCTTTCATTTTTACACGCTTTATATTAGCTTCACCTGTATGTATGTATGTATGTATGTATGTATGTAACCGACTCCTTCGAACTCGATTTGGACCCACATTAAACGGACAGATTTAATTCAAACTTTGTACACTTATAAAGAATCAGCGACAATATAATAACTTCATAGGTTTATCTCGAAAAAACAATGAAATTTTTTTTAAGTCCACAAAGCAATACGATTAAATTGAGACAACACTTATTGCTGCTAGGACTAAAAAGTGGAAAATAAATATAGTTAAAAAAAACTAAAAAACCCGCTTTTAAAGCGCATCAAACTTAAAAGTGAAAAATAATTCCTAATTTAGGCTGAAAATGGTAATGAACAAAAAATACTGGTATTATTGTGAAAAAGCGTGGCGCGCTCTGTGCCATATTTTTCGTCTATCGAGCAATCCAATTTTTTTCACTTTTTAGTTTGATGTGCTTTAAAAGCGTGTTTTTTAGTTTTTTTTAACTATATTTATTTGTCTGTCTGTCACATGACAGACACTAACTACGTAAGTACATACTTACGTAGTTCTCTGTTTCATATAATATATTGTTTATCTATGTAATCTGTTTTGGCTTTGTATATTGTCAAAGTGTTTTGTTTTATAATATGTATGTTAGCTATAAGATTACTATTAATAAATAAATTTTTCATAGAAATCTGCATGTCCATTATTAATTCGAAATTCATAATTGAATTTCAGGTTATAAACTTAATTGCTTAGTACCAAACTGTCAAGTCTTCAACAAAAAGTATTTATGAGCATAAACAGTTTCTCCGTCAAAGAATAAAACGAGCAATCTTTATTTTTACGATAAACACAAAAAGAAAACATTAAAACCTTACAAAACCTATCTGTTTGTATAATAAAAAAATCCTCCATGAAAGTGCTACGCAACGCTACGCGTCTACGCGGCGAACGTAGCAAACAAAGTATTATCGTCAAAGAAATATCGGTAATGTCTTCCGAAAATAATAAAGTGCAATATCGAAATATGTGGTTATGTCGGAGAACATCTGGTACAGAATCAATTTATTATAAAAACGTGATGTTCGTTCACTTTTCGCGTTCCCACACTTATCGTTTCTCCGGTGACCCAGTTAAAATAATATCATAATTTTCTCTACTTTCCATATCTACATCTCTATATTACATACTTTTATGTTTTATCGCTTTGTATTAGTATAATCAATACCTTTATATACTGTCTCCGTTTGGTTAGTGGTTACATTTGACCCGCGTTCAATAGCGCGCTAGGTTCAATCTGTGTGAAATAATAAGTCTCTACTAATTCCTAAAATACTATGCACGAGACAAACGTAGTGTATATATGTCCAAACAAACACACTAACTATGATATTGTGTATGTTAAATTAAAAGAAGAAAAACGTATATATTTTCTCGTTTCATTGGTTTTAATCATTTTATTAAATTATTGCTATTAATATTTTAAACGCCAAATTTTAGATAAATGTTCTTTACATTTACCCAAACCAATGAACAGCCCTAATAATATTGCACTTTCATATTT
Source organism: Pieris macdunnoughi (assembly GCA_905332375.1). Classification (NCBI taxonomy): domain Eukaryota; kingdom Metazoa; phylum Arthropoda; class Insecta; order Lepidoptera; family Pieridae; genus Pieris; species Pieris macdunnoughi. The sequence continues at coordinate 1,707,963 of CAJOBZ010000039.1, forward strand.
CAGACACTATAATGGCAATAAAATAACAGTTATACTGTTTATTCTCCTTTCATATATTATATTCTTTGCAAGACACACGTTGAGTTTTACATATTTACGACAGAAGAACCGTTGAAGCATAGCTGGTACAAAATTATAACTTAAATGAAACCGCGTCTTTTACGTCTACAGTCGTGGAAAACCAGCAAAACATTACCAAAAAGCAAATAACACGTGGCTCGCGAGATAAGGTACCAAACAAGCTGACACGCCGGAAACAAGCCGCTCCGTTAAAGATCCGGTGCAGCCGGCGACGGAAATCTACCGCCGGCATTAGCGACGTAAACAAAACTGCTTTGAGTGTACACCTACTAAATACGCTGGGAATAGCTTATCCATGAAGCCGGTCAATATTACTCGAAAAGAGGAATTGGTTGATGTTATAATTAATGTCAAGATATAATTTTAATTGCTATCCGTAAGCTTCTAAAAAAAAACTTATCGTGACTGACCGAGTGGAGGGCCGATTCCCTACTCGTTGGACCGATCAAGAAAAGGCCCTTCATATTCAGAAGTGAAGAATGCGACTGAAGAAGAAGCTTCTAAGGCGATCGTAAAATAATTACACGTGAGTTCCTTTTCATAGTTGTGATGAAGACATGCCAAAATTTTGAACTAGAACAGATTAGTAACTAAATGCCATTTACCTAATGTATTGACACTAAAAAATATGTAATTTTTTCGACAACTGCGCGTTTTTCAAGCAGTTTTTGCCGATGTATTTCCGAATCAATTTGGCTTGGAGCCTTCAAGAAAAAGAATTTACCAATTCTTAAAAGGTCGGCAACGCACTTGCAAGCCCTCTGACCATGTGACTGTATGGGCGGCGGTGTAACTTAACATTAGGTGAGCCTCCTGCCCGTTAGGTGCTACGAAAAAAAACCAAAGTATTTTGTAGAAAATTGTTGTTGAAAACCATGTCCCGCTCAACATTCTTAGATTTTGAGAATATATGTGTTAACTATTTTATATTTTAAAAAATCAAAACCTTTAGCCTCATTTATCTCTAGTTTTGTAGCCGTATCTGAAGTGACACAAAAATTGAAACGATATCATTAAGCGAGTGACTCTTGACCCAGTTTTTTTACACTAAACAAAATGAGGCGGCTCAATGGCTTTCTAGAAGTTTCTTTTACAAAGATATACTTAGTACTTTGATCAACAAGAAACCTTGTGACCTCAGCAGTTTGTTAGATATTAAAATAGACAAAGGACGACTTCTAAAAATAACACTTCATGTTTTGATTGCCCAGTGTAAGTTGAAAAAAGAAAAAAGTAGCTAACATACACAATTAGGGTAATTTAGAGTAGCACTTCATTCCATCGGAGGCTCTGTACTAGTTTTTTCAACTAAACTCTGCTCGAATGAAAGGTGTTTGTCAAAACTGTCTGTGAATGTAATGAATGCCCCCATTTGGCCCCTTTTTAGACCACCCTTTTTAAAAGTTGTTCATCATATAGGTCAGAGTTTCAGATCCCATCATAATCGTGATAAATAGACCAATGACAAGATCCAATTTGATATTAAGAAAATAAAATTTAGCGTAGTAGCTGCCTCATAACTCAAAAACAAATAAGTATCTTGACAACAGGTTAATGGGAAATCTCGTAGGCGCCACATAGGCTTTTAAAACACAATTAAAGCAACAAAATAACACTTCCTTTATACGTATTTTATTCGCCGTAATGTTTATATGGCACATAATAAGTTGCAGTTGCAGACATTGTCTTGCAAGCAATAAAGCGATGTCGTAAGGCGTTTAATGTTCGTTTATAACCCATTTCGAAACCAGCCCGGTTTGTGACGCTGGTCATAGGATTTTTATAACTTTGGGGTACATTTCAATGATAGGAGAACAGAAAAAAACAACCTAGGAGTTCAGGCACCTCTCATTCGAATTCTTCGCGATTATAACGGATTAAAGTGTACTTATCTGGAGCTGGATATATTCGGTAGTGGACTGGATCTATTACATTATTTGAAACATTTATTTCTACCAAAATTGTCATAAATTTAAGATAAGATAGCTTGTAACATATACCATATTCAAATTCAAATTCAAAAATCATTTAATCATATAGGTAACACATTGTACACTTATGACTTGTCAATAAAGAAATACATATTAATGCTTCTAATTTTACATTTAGTGCCAGTTCTCAAATCAAGGGCGTAGAACGGAAGAGAACTGGCAATAAACTCTCCGCCACACTTTTTAATCGCCATGTTTTTTTTTTACACAACGTTTGTAAGGAGCTGCAACCATTAAGCCATGTTCCACATGATATCTTAAGTAATTAATAATAATAACATAAATTAAAAACAAAGAGTTGTCCTCTATCAGCAGGAGGCATGGTGAAATAGGAGCATGCACTTACATTCTCGTGGGAACAACACGCAAACACATAGTCGAAATAATTAACATCACCGCATACACGAATTCAAGTACGTAGATATAGTATTATGTATGATATGGTAAACTTCAATAAATAAATAGGTATAGTTGATTTTTATTTCTCTTTTCTATCATGGATAATTGAACATAAAACATCTTAGTATGTTATTTTAACAAGGTTACCTAGGAGATAATTTGGAGGTAAATAGCTAAAAGTAATATTCAAATATTATATACGTAGTGACAGTTCTATATCACTGTATATATTCTCTATGGTATATATGTATAATTATTTGTGGACATCATTGGCGTACATTATAGCATTACATTTTTATACACACACTTGTGTTACGTGGTCAAAAATCGATTGTAAATGAGGAGACCCTAATAATCTTTTTTAAGTCGGTTAAAAATGAAAAATGGTGCCGATATTGCCTGTTCAGCATTATCAGAAGCTCTGTAAACATTTGACGAGCCATTATAGGGAGTCAATGGATTATCTCGTCAAGCCGACAGGATTAATAGAATGATTAATGAACTCAACAGTCAACTGTCCAGTACAAAATTTCAATTCAGGTAAGCCGAAATATCAAGCCTTACCAGTGTTTTAATTTTCCATTTATTAACAGATGTATTATGTTTGTAGAGGGAATTGTTAATGGACAATGAAACAATTATAGCTCAGAACAAAAAGTAAATGAGTAATATGCGGGCCTTTAGCTTGTGCTAGACAGGCTACTTCTAATTAATTTGCGATATTTGTTTTAAAATTAGTGTTGTTTGCCATAGTCATTTTGATATTGATACATTATGATTTGATATTTTAAAAGAGTACCGTGAGTTATTTACGCCGGCTTTTTCTCTCGGCCTACACCTTCTGTCTTCAATGCCGATGAGTAGGGATGTCTACCGATGTAAATTGAATGACATGGAATAAGTGATACATGTATCTTATATTCCATAATAAACACATTTTATTATATTTTAGAACTTTGCAATTAACCCTTGCTAATACGATGCAGAAAGTTTTATGAGAAATCTAGTCTGGTAGAAGGTATATGTCTTTTACTTGACACGTATCACTAGCAGAAGGTCCCTAAATAATAGGAAACGGCAAATGTTTTTTTCTTTGATTCAAGAAAAAAAAATATTTACAAAAGTTACACACAAATTTATAAATCATTCGAGAATGATATGCTTCTCATTCTATACTTAGTATGATATTTTTCCAAACCTATGTATCATTACGCGAATAATGAATATTTATTGTTCAAATTGATCGGATTACAGATTAAACCCATTCCACAATTTCACCAAACATCAAAATTCACGTAATTCAGAATACCAAATTAGCCCAGCCCTCTTTTAATAATTGATAGATAGAACATTCCAACGCATAGAATCAGTTTTGATTATGTAGGTTGAAAATCACGTTGTACTGGAATATTTAAAAAAAGAACATCAGACAAAGTTACCGTTGAGGGCGTAAGAAATATTGACAGGTAACAAATTTGCTTTCGACTACAGAGTAACGCGATTTGTGATTGATTTCCGTCGCATACGTTCCCTCCACATGTTTTCTCGAGATGTCACGTGTGCCAACATTACTGTGCAAATAGGTTTTATTACGTTGAGTACGGTTATGATTGCTTTTAGGTGAGAAAATCTGTTTAAGTTGAGCATAAAATGTATTGAACTATCGTTTATTTTATTTATTCTCTTGCTGTATTTATTTTTTTCCATAAGTTCGAGACGTTTTCAGCAAGCTGAAAGATGACTTACGACACTTTCAGGAGAGGCTCTATCACATTCCAGAAAATTGTAATTTGTATTAGTTGCTCTCGTTTCCAGGAGGCTGGAACATTAATTCAGGCTGTTTCAGAGCAAGTGTAGAAACCTAGAATATTTTCTAGACTGAACTTTCTAGGTGTCAGACTAGGACGGAATAATACGCAAAAGAGTACGGTACCACTCTGGCGTAGAAAGTTCTCGAACATCGTTCAAGATTATTCCCAGGGATATATGAGGCGAAATACGACCAATCAATTCAGCTTCGAATGCGATTCCACGAGATTAACATGGAAGAGATAAAGTGCGAATAGTGAAGATAAGTGATAAAGTACTGTGTGAAGTGCGTGTAATTGAAGTAATAAGTGACAATAGTTTGTGGTTATTTATTTAAAAATAAACCCTTCAAAAGATCTACGGCGTTATCTATCTGATCCTCATAACAATAATATGAATTACAATTCAAACGACTCGACGGTCAATATCAAAAGATCTTTACTACTTGGCTTACCAATTCAATATATTAAAAATGTCAACATCTATCTCTGTAAATATGTATGTAATACTATATTATATATTATAAACAAATACTGTATAATATTATATTATTATTATATGTATCTCTATAAGAACAGACAAATACTCCGAAGGTATTTCAAATAGCCAATATGATGTTATGTGAATTGGAGTGACTAAATTAATATTAAGAATATTCGGTCCTATTTAATAAAATGATTTACCGACTAATACGCAATACGCTTAGAAAACAGTCTCCGTGCTTAAGTGGTCATGCATATGATGTCCGGCCTTCGAGATCTACTGTTCGATAAGGCGAATTATGTATATACATAAGCAACACATACGCACAATACCAACATGAAATACATCTACAAAAACATAACATAAAAAAAAATCAGTGGCGCTACAACCTATTTAGGTCTGGGCCTCAAATTTTTGTATCTGTTTCATGATCGTCTGTCAATCTAATAGGCAAGTAGGTGATCAGCGACTGACACCCGCCGTCGACAATTTGGGTCTAACGTAAGCTGGTTTCCTCACGATGTTTGCTTTCACCGTTCGAGCTAATCTTATATGCGCAGACCGAGACAAAGAGTCCATTGGTGAACAGCCGGGGATTGAACCTACGACCAACACAGCTATTGCATAAATTTTGTTACCAAAGATGGCACACATTATATAAAAAAGTTATAACATTTACAACAGGAAAATTCAATACAATTATTAAATACATACTTAAATACTAGGTTATACCTAATTCTGTTGTGTTGTGTGATGGTGTGAATGTGAGGGTGTGTATGTGGGATATTCTCATGATGCAGGTGATTTAGCGCTATGGATATTCTTAATACTCCTTTTATGCATATTCCGCTATAGCTAAAACAAGTCAAGGCTTAAATAGTGGTCGTTATCCGGACTGCGCGATACAAAACTGAGTTTTTTGATAGTTGGTGTGAGGAACAAAGCACGACTACGAGGCAGGAACATGGAAGAGCATTTTTTCTAGAAGTGAGCTTCAATTAATTTTATTTGAGATGATATCATTAAATCGTTTTGTTTTCGTCGTGAGTCTGAAGCAGTGGCACCAAAACGTTTTTGTGCCAAGCCCCTTACCCCCCTACCTTAGCCTTTCTAAAGTTCTTTATTTCTTATGTAACATACATATTTTTTAATATTATAACTTAATTGAATTGTTCAATTAAGTAACTCTTCTATTTTGTTAAATGATAGGTTAACAAACAATACATATGAATAACTGAAATTCAAATTTCAAATAATTTTAAGAAATTCTCGAAGGTTCCCTTAACAATCAAATTGCCATAGGGGTATGGGGCATTGGCCCCACGCTGGGAAACACTCTGAAGTATCAATTATAAAATGTTCACGCGTCTTTATAGGTATTTATATTTGTAATCCACTGACATGCAATATAGTAAGTAGCCCTTCAGTATTTCAGGCATTTAATTAAGGTCTATGGCAATATTACACGGTCTGCTATGGGTAAAACCTCATGCAACAGGCTTACGGCTAATTAAACACCCGCACTAAACTCTCGCATTATTGCCTCAATATATTCATAACTAGCGATTTACCCAGCTTTGCGTCTTGCATGGTGTAGCCGACATATTCTGCCTGTATATTCAATTCAAAAATCATTTATTGATATAGGTAACAAAATGTACATTTATAAACGTAAAAAATTAAATATATTGTTACGAGCTAGGGGATCGGATAGAAACGCCGTAAATCTCTTCAAGGGTTTATTTTCAATTAAATTTGTTAACACTAAAAACTGGAAATTTCGCACAAAAATTCACTAAATACACACACAAAACACTGTCACTAATTACTCTAATAACACGCACTTCACACAGTACTCGTATTCACTTTTCTGCACTATATTCGCACTTTGTCACTCCGGTGTTTATCGCTTGGTATCGCATTCAAAACTGAACTAACTGGTCGCGTTTCGGCTCGCTTATATATCCCTGGGAGCGATGTTCGAGAACTCTCTAGGCGGCAGCGCAACTGAGTAGCGATCGCACAATTCTAGAACGTGCGTACTAGCTATCCCTTTCGCACATTGCTCCGTCCTTGTCGTACGGCGTTCTAGAGTGCTCGGTCTAGCTTCGAGAAGGTTCCGATCTTCCCTCTCTCTCGCGTATCATTCCGTCCTTGTCCCACACCTAGAAAATTCGTTCTAGAACATTCCTTCATCAAAGGGGTATAACCAGGCCTGAAAACGCCTGAAAACGGGTTTCCTGAAAAGTGTACCATTCGACTACACGTGTTCTGAAACGGCCTGAAAAAATGTTTCAGGCTCCTGAAAACTAGGGTGACATTATGTAAATTACGATTTTCTAATATGTGATTGACCCTCTCCTGAAACGGTCAGAAATCACATTTCAGCCTGCTGAAAAGTTCTCTAACTAGTGGAAAAATCTAGAAACATTGTAGTCGACCCGTCTTCGTAACACTACCCCCTCCTTAGACATGCTCGTCCCGAGCATCATCACTTTCATTCACCGTTATCCTTTCCCATGGAGACCGAGTCTGCGAATCCTTAATAGCTGCACAATCTTTACATTTCTTGATCCAGTCTTCAACATCTTCACGATAGTGTATCCAATAAAATATTTCTTTAATCTTCATAAGAGTCCTCTTTACTCCTAAATGTCCACTAGACAAGTCAGTATGAAACATTTCCAATATGTCGCGAACCTTGGATCTTGGCACAACTATCTGCAAATGATCGCCTTGAGCATTTTTCAATTTGCGACATAACACTCCATTATGTAGAACTAAACTATCCCATTGAGCCCAGTAACTCTTAGTAGTGGTACTTGTAGATGCGACTTTACTCCACTGCGGCTTGACAGCTGAAGATTTCATCCAATCCAGAATTGGTTTAATGTCACAATCTTCTTGCTGTGCTATCTGCATAAATTTTCCACCCCAATCTGAACGAATGGTGTCTGTTCTAAGAATTCGCACATGGCCAATCTCCCTTCCGTCCTGTTTGTTGACCTTTTCACAGTGTTGTTGAGACACATCTGAACTTCTTCTTAGTTCTCTTTCGTGGGTAGATATCATGTCAGAAAGTTTCTTTAATTGTTCCTCTGCCTTTGATAGGTGTCTTGTCAAGGCTTTCTCAAAGGTCTCAGTAACTTTACACACTACGTTCCACTCTTGTTGCTTACTGGCCTGTCCATCCACATTGATAACTCTACAGAAGTCATAACCACTATTTGTAGAGTGTCCTTTTAAGCAAACTTCCTGTTCTCCACACTTAAAGATTCCTTTTTCCAGATCTATTTTACAATTGTACAGCTTCATAAAGTCTAGCCCGATTATGCAGTCATCTACTATGTCGGCAAGAACAACCTTGTATCTGTAAAAACTTCCACCAATCTTGAAGGTTGCGATACCTTCTCCCCGATCGGTTATACGCTGACCTGTAGCTGTAACAAGCTGAACAATTCCTCGAGAAGGGCTTCCATAAAATGACTTCAGAAGATCGTATTTGATTACAGTTCGTGAAGATCCAGTATCTAGTGTTAGGTCACACTTAGTTCCATTGACTTCACCGTTGATGACTAATGTATTCCTACGTTTAACCTTCACATCACATCGGAAGTCTTTCTTAGGGCACGAAAACCTCATGTGCCCTACTTCCCCACAGATGTAACAGGTTGGCCCACGTTGAACATTAGCTTTTTCCGTGACAGCCCTAATGCGGTAAGGTCGAGAATCTTTCTGAATCGCCTCCACCTCCAACGCATGGGCTAGAGCATCCTTCAGGTTCTTGTGGTGACCAAGGTTCACACTCAACCTGACTTCACGATCTCTTATTCCATCAATAAAAGTTTGCACTAATATCTTGTCTGCTACATCTGGTAAGGATGCGTAGGCTTTCCTTACCAGCTTCTCTATTTCTAGACCCCATTCTTGCAAGCTCTCACTCGGTCGCTGCGCTCTCTCCCGTAATTGAGCCCTATAGACTGGCTCCAAATGTGAGTCCCCATAACGTGACTCCAGAGCATCCAGCAGTCGCGTCAGTGTCACTTCACCTGTCATGACTTCTAACACGTCCAGGGCTTCGCCTCGCAGTCCCAACATAAGGGCAGCCACAGCCTGTTTATTTTTCCAACCGTTTATCTTGCACAGAGCCTCAAACTGTACCTTGTAGGCGCTCCAAGAAGAAGAACCATTAAAGGTAGGTGCTGCCAGCGGTCCAGATGATTCCACAAATCCAGATATCTTAAGGCACTGAATCTCCTTTTCTAACTCAAGCAAGCGTTTCTCCTGTTTAGATAACCTACTGTCCAGGTTTTCAAACTTGGATGTTAATGTCTCAGTTTTCTTTGTCTGCATCCCCGCACCTGCTGCAGACTCTGCCACAAACTCCTCACGATTGTCCCTTGGAGTAATAGGCATTTTTCTATCCCACTTCTGACACCAAAATGTTACGAGCTAGGGGATCGGATAGAAACGCCGTAAATCTCTTCAAGGGTTTATTTTCAATTAAATCTACGAGGAATTTGTTAACACTAAAAACTGGAAATTTCGCACAAAAATTCACTAAATACACACACAAAACACTGTCACTAATTACTCTAATAACACGCACTTCACACAGTACTCGTATTCACTTTTCTGCACTATATTCGCACTTTGTCACTCCGGTGTTTATCGCTTGGTATCGCATTCAAAACTGAACTAACTGGTCGCGTTTCGGCTCGCTTATATATCCCTGGGAGCGATGTTCGAGAACTCTCTAGGCGGCAGCGCAACTGAGTAGCGATCGCACAATTCTAGAACGTGCGTACTAGCTATCCCTTTCGCACATTGCTCCGTCCTTGTCGTACGGCGTTCTAGAGTGCTCGGTCTAGCTTCGAGAAGGTTCCGATCTTCCCTCTCTCTCGCGTATCATTCCGTCCTTGTCCTACACCTAGAAAATTCGTTCTAGAACATTCCTTCATCAAAGGGGTATAACCAGGCCTGAAAACGCCTGAAAACGGGTTTCCTGAAAAGTGTACCATTCGACTACACGTGTTCTGAAACGGCCTGAAAAAATGTTTCAGGCTCCTGAAAACTAGGGTGACATTATGTAAATTACGATTTTCTAATATGTGATTGACCCTCTCCTGAAACGGTCAGAAATCACATTTCAGCCTGCTGAAAAGTTCTCTAACTAGTGGAAAAATCTAGAAACATTGTAGTCACTAGTCGACCCGTCTTCGTAACAATATATTAAATGATTCTAATTTTACATTTACTGCCAGTTCAAGGGCGTAGAACGGAAGAGAAACTGGCAATAAACTGTCCACCACTCATTTTAATCGCGAAGTTTTTTGTTTTACACAATGTTTGTAAGGAGCTGCAACCATTACACCATGTTCCACATGACTTCTTAAGTAATTAATAATAATAAAATAAATTAAAAACAAAGACTTGTCCTCTATGAGCAGGAGGCATGGTGAAATAGGAGCACGCACTTACATTCTCGTGGGAACAACACGCAAGGTCCATGTCGATTTTTAGCTTCAAGACGTATCCTTCAACTTACGAGCAAACTAAAACTCCATTAACGGGGTAACGCGCAATAACTCTTGAATCAACTAGGTTAAAACACTCCAAAAAGAAGTCTGTGTTATTATTAATAATGCCAGAAAATCTAATGTATCGTCTAATTAAAGTTGAAATTTCTTTAAATATTTATTATTGCTTATTGCTATATATATAAACTAAAAAAAAAACAGAAAACACCAAAAAACACAGTACAAATTTAAATTCCCAATAAACTATCGAGACAAAAAACATACAAATAATATGAAGGTATGTAAATCTGAGGGCTAATGAATATGATAGTTTGAAGTACTAAATTTTTTATTAAATTCAATTTTCATGGTACAATTTTAGTTTAGTTTAAAAAAAAGTAAAATTAATTTTAATTCTTATTTTCTTTTGCTAGAGGTCTTGCTTGTCTACACTAGTGTACGCTGATATGTTTTACCAAATAAATAAACATACAGTAATTACTTTCAGTTTATGTTATAAGAACATGTTGATGTATGTAGGTAATTATAGCCGAAATTCAACTCAATAAAGACTTATTGAGTTGAATTGTATAATGATATTATGGTGTACCAATATTAATTTTAATAATAATGGTTATTTTAGATATAAAACCGTTAGTTATTCAATTAAGACTTTTGAGTAGAATTAATATAAATTAAAATTAAGCCTTTATTGCTGTAATTAATCACTGTTTTTTGTAACACTGGGCAAACGCTTACCTGATATCAAGTGCTACCGCACATATACACACATTTCCAGATATTTCCAATTTAACATATTTTCTGTTAACGTTCATAAGTGTACTTGTTTACCTAGGTATATGAATAAAGTTATTAAAAAAAAAGGTAAATTTATATCCTAAAGTTTAAACTAAACAAACTTAACAAATTTCTTATGTTACTTTAACCTCGTGGGTATATTTCAACGCTACATAATTCAAGCATAACACTGATAAATTTTAATCTACAATGTATGTTCAGTACCATCTCATCTCACCAGCGCAAACTTCGACGGAGGCAAGTTTTTGAACAAAATTTTTCTAGACATCTTTGTTTTTATTAATCAATTATAATAATTAAATAGTATCATAATGTGGTCTTGTGTGATTTTAAGTACAAGTTCAAGGGATTTTAATAAAAAAAAGACAATTATATAATTTAAAAAAGGATTATGAAATGTTTTCACGTCTACTCTGTATGATGAATGTTCAATTAGCTGTGTGCTTCTCCAAACCTTTTAACCAAATCTTTTTAAGAAATAAATATGCTATCATATATGACAGAGTGAGACGGATTAGAGATTAAAGACGAGGAATCACAGGAATGAGGAACAAGGGCAGCACCACAATAATGGTGAAGAAAGGTCCAGGATTAGGTGGAAACTGGAATGATATGAATATTGTCATCTAATTGCTGACGTCAAAAATTAGTTTGTCGGGATTTAGGCCTTTAATTTCGACATTAGGGTCTAGTGTTTGAAGGCTTCTGGTTGGTTTGCTCAAAAAACCAAAGCGTCGCAATTTTTTAAAATGGATTTCGCTGTTGCTCTGAAGGGTGTTGACAGACGGGCTGTTTTGGCGAGCATAGATCAGCTGGGTTTTTTCCTGCTACTAGCAAGGGCATCTTCTGCGAGAATCGGACCTCGACTTAGGCCGTTGTGGCGTAGTCAAACGCCTGAAAGGCGTACTGCCCTTTCAGGCTTCAAGCTCACTGGAGACCAGCATTCCCTGGTGAAGCCGGATTTTTAATCTTATCTGATTTTGATTTTGCTTGGCTACGGTGATTGGATCATCTGGAATCTGTGAAAAATAACGTTCGTGACAATTCAATCTATGAAATCACTATTACTATGAACTATAAAATAGATATATTTGCACAGCGAGTAAAATTGCCAAATAGAATAAACCAGTGCTCTCTGACAATGAGCTTTCAGACATAAATCAATATCAGCTGACACCACCGCGGTGGTGGTATTGATATTGATATATTACATCGTAACACATTTCTCAATGTACGTCTCAGATCTGTTGGTAAGAAATACAATTCGAATTTCGAATACACGATAGTCAACTTTATATGTTTAGAAACAACGCAAGCGATAAAACAATTTCTTGGCTGACTTTACATATATAAGTGTGCTTCCTTTGTTAAGTTCACTGGAACTATACGTACCACTTCAGTTAGTTGAACCATAACAGTTAACGTATACTCGACACTTACCCCTCGGGTACGGTTGGCAAACAAAGCCGATATAGATATAACCATCTTGGAATTATTGTTTGAATAGGACATTTTAACGGAAGTTTAATTTACAAACTAATATAATCGTGAAATTGTTAGTCATATCTTGTAATCCATATTATTAAATATAGAATTGAATCCGAAGTATATAACAAAACAAAGCTAATTTTATTGAAAAGTTTTTGACTTTTTAGTTGAGAACATAATCAAACGAAACTATTTTAGTTTGTTTTTTAAAGATTACCTTTAGTAATATGAGATTACCTGTATTGAAATAATTAACGAACTGCTTAGGAACTCTAATATGCCGATAGCGAATTGTATCTTATTTCGGCCATACAACGCCCGGAGGCCATGAGAACTTGGAGATACTGATCGTAGTTACACAGAAGGCACAAGTTCACCAACACGATGGACTGGTCAAGTGAAAGATTCAACGTCTTCAAAACTATACACTGTCATAAGAGAGACGATGGAGATACTGGTGGAAACAGATTGTCGACTCCAGATGCTTACTTGCTGACCACGACGCTCACACATGAGCTATCTTTTTGAGGGAGAGGAATCATAACTATAAAGAAAAAACTTTTTAACTGGATTAATGTTTTTATTTTTATAAATTTACAATTATTTAACATAATTTTAAATTTATCCGACGTTTCGCGTGCTTTACAGCGTGCGTGGTCACCGTTTTTTTAAATGTGTAAAGGTTATGTCAATAAAAGACAATACATAACTATAGCTAAGATAAATAAAATAATTTAAAATATTACCTTTAAATCATTACCAAATATTCTTATGGACGGAAAATGGAAAAATGATCTAACATCATAAACCGAACAAAAATTGATAAGATTTTTACATTTCGATAAAAGTTTTATTGCAAAGTGGATTTTTCATTGAATATTGGAATATCATTTAAATGTAATTAAACGATATTCGAAATGAAAAGAGGACTGTCCGTATGAGCTACTTTATGGCGGCAAAACTTTATGGCCTTTGTGATTTTCGTGAGGCTGTTTGAAAAAAAACCAAATGATCAAAACTGATACAGAAATCTGAGGCCCAGACATATACGTAGACATTGTAGGACCACTGATTTTATTATATGAAAAAATAAACACGGGGCGCTTTCAAAAAGCTTGACGCTCTATAGTAAAAGCTCTATAGCCAAAAAGAGATGACAATATTATGTGTTTCCACGGACCTATTAGCAATGAGGTCTCATATCACCTGAAAGTGCTTTCCTGCAGCTTAAGAATTCCACTTTGACGTAGGCTCTACGTACGATTTAAAATTGAGTATGATTCCTGTATGTCAAACTCAATTATGAAGGTCGCGAGTCAAACTTGTCTTTTATCTCTTACCTTGTCTTGCAGAAAAGTCTTTATTGAGCTGAAGTATGCCTCAGTGAGGTTATACTTTCTCACCCCCTTAGTTTTTATGGTAATAAAAAATCAATCAATAGAAGATGATTTATCCGTCAGATCCGTCGCCTTCAAGCACCCGAATAAAAAAGAAAGAAGGTGAGGTAGTCTCCACGCAATATATCGTCGCGTCAAAGTGATATCAGGCGATGTATTCTGCACGCCAACGTCCCATCAAAAATGACATCAGGTGATCTAGTCAACACGCAAAACTCCTCTAAGAATATAATATAGCTCTCTCATTCACTCTGTTTGCAATCCATTTACTAAGGCCACAAAAATGAAAAACTTCCACCGCTCCCTGTCCTATGCCAGTACGTCAGCTGCTGGCTTTGATCAAAAAGTAAAACTAATCTTTAAATATGATACACTATCAGGTTACACGCGATATTAACTACTCTTTTCTGTTATAATAAACTTTATAATACAAATAGTCGGTGTATCTTCGCAATACTTTTAATTAAACCGAGCGCTCTTACCTCGGCTTAAGTGTTGTGATGAACTTTATTAGAAATTGTAACAATACTTATCTAATGCTGTATCTAGCGTTTACTGCCAAGAAATTATTACGCGATTTGTATTTGTGGTATTATTTTTGTTATTTTCAGTTTTTTTTATAGAACAGGGGCAAACGGGCAGGAGGCTCACCTGATGTTAAGTGATACGCCGCCCATGGACTCTCGATGCCAGAGGAGGTCGCGAGTGCGTTGCCGGCCTTTTAAGAATTGGTACGCTCTTTTTCAGTATTTGAAACTAAATTGATTTTGGTAAATGAACCTCTCTCTCAATGCATGTAATCTTAAGCGTAAATTTTTGTTGAAGCCCAAAGGAGCTTTCTATAAAAAATGGACTTTTCGATGAGAAAAACAAATCTTTTAATTCGAACTAAAATCACCAGTGCTACCTTTTAGGTCTGGGCCTCACAAACTGTTTATTGTGATCATTTGTTTTTTTATAATAGGCAAGTAGGTGATCAGCCTTCTGTGACACGCGCCGTACTCTCTTTGGGTCTAAGCTTTCCTCGCAATGTTTTCCTTCACCGAGTTCGCGTATTAAATATGCACATAGTACTTATCCATTGGTGCACAGCCGGGGTTCAAACCTACCTGAACTAATTCCTAAATTAGTTTTAAACAAGTATAATGAAATTGTGATATAATATCAAACGTATTCACTGAACTCACGAGTTTAATACTTCCTGATATCGGTCAGTCCCAACTAATCGTGCTTTTGTTACAACGAAGGGCCTATCTCTTAAGTATCGACGGGTCATTGGTCACTTAGGAATTAGCAGTTTATTAATATCTTCCACAAGCATGATTATGCTATGAGATGTTAATAATTTTACTGAAACATTAATGTAGTGCTTTAGTAACCTAAATGGGCCAATTTCGCCATCAGGTTCGATGCTTAGTCGAAACGCAAGTTGAAAGTATAATTCTTTTGTAAATAAAAAATATATATAACAGGGGGCAAACGGGTAGGAGGCTTACCTGATTTTAAGTGATACCACCGCCCATAGACATTGCAAGTGCGTTGCCGGCCTTTTAATAATTGGTACGTTCTTTTCTAAGTCGAATTATTTCGGAAATACATCGGTGCCACGTGCCTGAAAAATGTTTTATTATTTGGTTATATAAAATAGTATATAAACTAATAAACTGCCTCATTGATTAATAGCTAGCAGATTCGACTAAGATCCCTGGTTTAATCCCCATGTGGGGTAAAAAAAAAAGTTTTTCGACTCAGTTTCCACTTAGACTCTCATTAGGTCCTTCCAGAAGCACAAAAGTTTCCTTTTGTAGGCTTCACGAGGCGACCTCACTGCTCCGAGGATTTCTGTTCGTTGGGAAGCCCCACGCATTCCAGGACTACGTGGAAAAGAGATAAATCATGGGTGAGTCGGCTGGAAGAACATTTTTTTATCCCCAACATAAGGCATATACACGTTAATGCAAGCGGAATCTTATTATATATATTGTATCTTAATTATAAGTTTAGCATACTGCAGTGTTATATCCTGACACGCATTACAGAATTAAGCTTTGCATATTCCACAGAGGTTCTCGCCTGAAACCCAGCTCTGATTACTTATTCAAGTGTAGCAATAAATTACCCGGTTACCTACAGACATACACTATGAAATTGATATGCTAAAACAATATCTAATTTCGAACAATGCACTGACAGTACTTAGAATTTATATTAAGATTTATTTACTCTTGGGACTTGGTTAGGTGTATTTTTTTTGTTATTTACAGATTAGGTTAAAAATTAATCTTATAATTTTAAACCTAAAACATGTCCAATACATTCAATTAATCCATATTTCAAGAAATGCAATTACGGCTACAGGCAGCATGGAAACTCTCAATGACAGAGCCTGCCTTTTACGAATTGGTAGGTTCTTGAAGGACCCTAAGTCGAATTGGTTCGGAAATACCTTAAAAGAATCGCGGATGGACATACTTACGCCTATTGCGAGTTTCTTTCTTTAGTAACAAATTAAAATTTACTATCAATTACAATCTAAATCTGAATACGTATTTAATTTACCATATGATCATGCGTTCAAACTCTGGCTGTGCTGGCTGTGTCTGGCTGTTATTTCTATAAGAGGTGAATAATTTCACAACGGTTATACAAATATTGTAAGTAAACCGGGCATGTACAAATATGCAAAATTGACGATCCAGTTTTGTTTTACACTTAAAGCAATGGTGTTTTTCTTATCTGGAGGAGGCCTTTACCCGTGAAGGGGTTCTGATCGACGGTACTGAAGGTAGCTAGGACACAGGATAAATAAGATAACAAGATAAAATAACATAAAAAATCTAAGCTGTATTTTATCATTTTCCTGTCATGATTGGAAATTGAACAGGCTTTTCATTATTATTATTATATATGTTAGGAGCTATGTAGGCTTACGATAACATATAATTAATTAAAGCCCTTAAAACGCACGCTGACAAAGTACTAAACCAAGTCTTACGAGAGAACAAGACATTTTATCAAACAAAAAGTTAAACTATCATAGATTCTTTGTCCATAAATATGTCGTTATATAGAATACTAAGAAGTTACCATTTAAGCTCGGAGGAAAAGTTATTATGAAATAATGTCACTTATTTTTATTTGAGAGGCTCGGAGTGGCCTACAAATCAAGATAACAAGCAAAGATAAAAACTAAAGAGACATTTCTTATGTGATTGTCCTACATAGCGCAGAGCGGAATATCTTTTAGCGTTTTATTTCTAACTAGCTTCTTCAATAGTAATTTAATGCGAAAGTTAATTTGTTACGCTGTTCTGCTTGAGCCGCTTAATTGAAACAAGGTTTTTATATAGAAGATTTAATGTATTGTAAGTGAACGGTATTTTTAATCATAAATCTGGATACAAAGTCGCAACAGCTGGTGGAATAAAGTATGTTAATTGTTTTCAATATGAATACACATGTTCTTTTAACGGTCATGGTTTTTTTAAATGGAATCTTGCTGTTACAGCTCAGCTCGGGCTGATTTAGTGAGCGTAACTTGGCTGGAATGGACATTTTTCCCGCGACTGAGCAAGGGCGTCTCCTGCGAGATTCGGACCTCAGCTTGGGGCGTCGCAGGGTGGTCAATCGCCTGAATGGCAGGAACGAAGCTCACTGGAGTGAGTGAAGTGCCTAGTAAATATGGTGATTGGATCATCTGGATCCGTTAGGAGAAGTCGGGGCCTCCTTTGGGACTTTTTTATCGGAAAGGGGTAATTAATGCTCTTACGCACCAACGAGTTGGGATGATCTGTAGCCTTGCTGATGAAGTGGTGGACGCCAACTTCATCCATTGGGCTATGCTAGGGAGCTCCAGGTCGCGGTGGAGATCGTCGTTCCTCACGTAGAAGGGCGCACCGGTCGCGAGTCACGAGAAACTCATGTGATGTTATTTGTTAGTCATATGCCAGAAAAATCGAACAATTAAAAGAACTAATTCTTGATGGAAATAATTTTCATATCAATGCCAAAATTATAATAACGAATATAGCAAAGCCATTTAAACATTTTTAATATACGTTTGTTGCAGCATAAAGAATAATATACCACTTATCACCTATTCCAATAAAAGTATTGTCAGTGTACACACGAAGTACAAAACTACGCCAATTTCCACTTAGCTATAAAAATAATTGGGAGACAAAGATAATGAAGTTTATTTGTTTTATAAACAAGCGTCGCCTCTCGTTCATCACTGGTTCGACACGAAATAACAGGGATGTCAGTCAGGGCGTGACTTCGAAAGCGCATCGAAGTAAAATTAATTGGAGCAACTTAGCCCATTCTTCAAACCGGGCCTCACCCAGTGCCTCGCCTCACTCTCTTGATTAACTTCGTAATAAAGCAATTCATTGAAAGAACAAGTTTATTACTCTCAAGTTTCTCGAATGCGAGGAGGTCCGCGAAAATCCAGACAATGGCTCCAATTATAGAAAAGATCGTAAAGATTTGGAAAATTTTACCAATTTTCGGCGTTCGAACACTTAATCTGTTAAGTTTTCGAACTTCGTTTCTGAGTTAAAAAATTTATCGATACTGAAAAGCTGAGTCGGAACACTTTACGGGCGTGATTTGGTACACGAGACGTGGCAAACACCGTTTGTCTCTATGATAAATGTCAGTTTCCCATGTCTGGCCACTTCACGTTGTTACCCTATAGTAGAATTTATAATGAATTCGTCGGCACCGGGACGTCGGTGAGGAGTTGGCATTATACCTCGCTCGTTAAATTGACGATCGCTGTAAGCGCAAGCAATTCAATGAAGCTTTGTTTTACGAGTGCTACGGCTGCAGCTATTTGTCAAAAGATTCAACTAAACGTTTATCCATTATCTCTACATAAAACGACGTTCAGGTACAATGTCAGAGTGGGGGAATAATAGGTCGGAAATACCGCCACCGGGCGATTTTGCATTATGGAAATGATGATTTGATATCAGATTTTATCATAACAATTTCTATTTCATTGATTCGAGAATAGTTAAATCTGCGAGGTTTTAAATGAAATACGATAGCGAAAGGAGAGATATAATATCGATGTGCAATTACATAATGATTGCCTTCAGTCTCAAAGCTTGAAAATGAAAATCCAGTTAATTTTCATTGGCATAATATAAAAAACAAAAAAAATTAGTGGCGCTAGAATCTCTTTAGGTCAGATTCAGAAATCTGAATCTGTTTCATGATCATTTTTAAATCTAATAGGCAAGTAGGTGATCAGCCTCCAGTGCCTGACACACGCCTTCGACTTTTTGGGTCTAAGACATGTCGGTTTCCTCACGATGTTTTCTTTCACATGGAAATAAACTCCACTGGTTCACAGCCGGAGATCGAACCTACGCCCTCAGGTATGAGAGCCTCATACATAATATAACACTAACAATATTGCATGTTTTTATTTATTTAATAAAGTTTATTAATTTATTTATTTTTTGCTTTATAATATAAAAATTTTACATAATTATGTTACATGTAAAGGAAATGTATACCATTCATACATAATGCTATATCTACAATATATTAGAATTATCGTTAACATAAAGATAACAAAATGTATTTATTAATATAAATTTTCTTAAGAAAATTTTAGTAAATTAAAAGCCTTCAAAATTATAATTAAACAAGCAATGACACTTACATATACCAAAGTTTTATTGCCCCGACGATTTTTATTATCTACGTAACTTTACCAAAGCCATAAAGTCTATAAATTGTGTAAAGAGTAGAAAATAGTGTCCTTGTTATTTCGAAAACGAATCGAGTGGAAGCGAGTGCTCGGAGACAATGTTCCCCACATTGTCTCTCGTTATGCACCGCTTCAGATGTTCTGATAACAAACCACGGGTTAAGCACGAATAAACTTTTATTTTCCTAGAATATTGGAACTGGACTGAGGGAAATCGTTTGGAAAATTATAGGGTTTTTGCTGTGGGTGCCTAAATTGTTAAGTCTTTATCTTTGAATTTTTATAGAATACATTTCTGTGAATGGTGAATCTTATGTTCATGCACTAGTATTGATCACACCTCTAATTAACCCGATGTCAGAAAAAGTTGATATTAGAATAATACTTCCTTTCTTTTTACAAAAGTGTTCTGATATCTATATCACTCTTTAGAAACTTATTGGAAAAGTATATTTTTCACTGGCAATCAAACCTTGAAGAGCCTGACTTTTGAGCTGCAGAATATAGATCGACATGTAATTAAAAAAATGTATCATGTACAATCAGATAAAGCCACTAGCTTATTTACTGCATGATAGAAGAAATAAATGGTAATTATAATATTCTTAAATAGTTTACAATGGGTACACCTATGGTTTCTGGGAGTTCCAAAACATAAACCATAATATTTCGTAAACAAAGAGACATTAAGTAATTATAAGGAAACAAGTTATTTGAAATCAAAGTTAAATGTAGCGTAGAACTAAATTCAAAGTTGTTATTTCACTGCGATCATAGCTGGAAGACTTTGGAAAGTGTATGTAATGAGAATGAGCTTAGGTAGAAGTTTACCTATGTAATTACTATGTATATTGTAGATAGCATCCTAAAACTATCCAAACTTTGATGTGCAATGTATGTTAAGGGTATCTTTAGCCCAGTTTGATTTAATTCTACAACCCTAAAATTTAGATGGAGATGGACTGGGCGCGTAGCCCGTTATACAGATGACAGATGGTATAAAACAGTAACCGAATGAATTGGTCCAAAAGGAAAAAGGAACAAGGGCAGACCAATAGAGTGATGGGCCGACGGGATCGAAAGGGTAGCTGGAAAAATTGGATGACAATGGCAAAAAATAAAAAAGGGTGCTAAAAGTTGGAGGCCTTCTCCCGGACAGGAGCCGGATCTTAGAGTACTAAAATGTTTATTAATATATATATATATATATTTTTAATATATGTCAATAAGACGTGGATGAATAAAGGCTTATTATTATTATTATAGTAAGCGATTTATTAGGTAGACAAAAACTGGATTTGATGAGAAAACTTTAATCAACCAGCCATTTTGCTGTACTTGTATAACTATAACTAATAACTAATAACGATATATTATAAAACCTATATTATCTGCCAGCTAATATCAAATTTTCTCCTCCAATATTTATGGAACTATGTGCTAGATTTTATCCATAAATAACACATTTTTTTTCTTCGATAAGTATGAAGAAGATAACATCAGTAGGTTGTATTATTAATACTAAAAGGCTGATTAATATTATTTCAAAATATAATTAACTAAACGTACACAGAAAAGCTTTCAATAATATGTCAGGGAATGTTATGATTATTAGGATTATGTAGTCAACTGACCGTTGATTTTTATACTTGGTTTGTTAATCATTGAGATTTCTTCGACCACTCTTAAGAATCATATTTTTTCTAATTAGGTTTGTTATTTACATAATTGTTAGAATCATTACTTTACGAATATTGTAACGACCAATCAGAGCAGAGCAAATGCCCGGAATAGGGTTGAAGCGACATCTTAACTTTTGACAGTGCGTATAGCGAACGCGGGTCAGTTCTGATGATGGAGCATTGTGGTCATGAGACGTTGGACGCATTTGGGTCTAGTAGATTAAGATTGAGATCGGTGCCTTTAACCCGCTGCTCGTGATAATTTAAGCTAAAGTGTTAATAGTAATTAATCTAAATAAATTATTGTAATATTTAGCTTTACAATACACAGGCTTTAGGATTTTATTTCGTTACCTGAAACACTGTTTAATTAGGACTACGTAATTCAACAATCACATTATGTGAAGTCGTATAGTACCGCATGCCGTCAACCTGTTCAATTAACAAGTAGGTAAACACTCTGTACCGGACTGTTGATTCAAAGTCTAAGTCAAAGTCAAAAATCATTTATTCATGTAGGTAACACAATGTACACTTATGATCGTCTAAAAGAAATATACATTAAATGCTTCTAATTTTACATTTACTTCCAGTTCTTGAATCGAGGGCGTAGAACGGAAGAGATGAACTGGCAATAAACTCTCCGCCACTCAAATTCAAATTCAAAAATCATTTATTCACGTAGGTAACACAATGTACACTTGTGATTCGTCATTAAAGAAATACATATTAATGCTTCTAATTTTACATTTACTGCCAGTTCTCAAATCAAGGGCGTAGAATGGAAGAGAAGAACTGGCAATAAACTCTCCGCCACTCATTTTAATCGCCATGTTTTTTTTACACAACGTTTGTAAGGAGCTGCAACCATTACACCATGTTCCACATGACATCTTAAGTAATTAATAATAATAACATAAATTAAAAACAAAGACTTGTCCTCTATCAGCAGGAGGCATGGTGAAATAGGAGCACGCTCTTACATTCTCGTGGGAACAACACGCAAACACATAGTCGAAATCATTAACATCACCGCATACACGAATTCGAGTACGACCAGTCACCACAAGTAGCACCCGTTCACGAGTATGACGCATGGCCAGCCACTCTTTTTAATCGCCAAGTTTTTTGTTTTACACAACGTTTGTCAGCTGCAACCATTACACCATGCTCCACATGACTTCTTAAGTAATTAATAGTTAAATAATAATAAATAAATTAAAAAGAGTTGTCCTCTATCAGCAGGAGGCATGGTGAAATAAGTATATATATTATACGTATATGTATATATTATCGTGGGAACAAACGTAACATTATGATTGTATTATTTTTTCAGTTAATGTACATAAGCACATAATCGTAGCTCGATCTAGTAATAAATGCAGTGTGTATAACATACTGCAAGTCCACTGTGAACCACACAATAATTCACGAACAAAGTTAACACATGACGTATAAATCATCGCGCCAGCTCCCTGCAGATTTCACGACATCTACGAGCAATCCAGATGCTTATTTATTAATATCACAATGTAGTGTTTTTTCATGATAAATTATATAGACGTCGATAGAAGTAGGTTAACAGCATTTTGTCTCTGCTTTCGTTTATGGAGATTCCTTTTTTCCCTTGTAGAGTTCATCTTTGTTTTCTTAAAAGTAAAATGTGTTTGTTCTGCATTAGACAAATAGGAAATATTTTCAACAAGTTATAAATAATTCTTTTCATATACTATGTACAATGGTTTATGGGCTTTGATATATGTGTAAATGGCTGTAAATCGCCTTAGGCGTAGATTCACAAATGTTTAATATTCTGTATGTCTGTGTTTAAAATACGGAAGTATACGTAGTATAGCAGTATTGCTAGTGCAATGTGTCAAAAACTAGAAAAGTAGAAAAAATAGAATAAACTTTTTTTGTATTCTGATCAGCAAAAATAATTTTTAAAATCAAATAAACATTTATTGCTGTAAAAAGTCTAGAGTATTTTTTTATTATATACAACAGTTTACACATTTTGTTTTTGTTTACACTATTACAACTAAACAGCTTGTCTCTCGATAAAGGCCTCCTCCAAACGTTGCAATTTTGATTTGTCCCTAGCTATTCTATCCCGGCTATCCTTCTAAAGTTTTCCTCCCAACGCCTCACCTGTCTTTCCGTGCTTTTCTTTCCATCCCTAGGATACGACTCTGTTATCCTCTTTGCCCATTTTTCCATTTCAGTCATTTTCGCATCACTGAATTTAGTTTTCGTTTTTACTGTTTAATTTGACCATATATTTTTTTACTCTTACAATTCTTCTTTCTAAGTTATTTTGGAATACACTTATTTTGTTAGTATTTGGTTAAAGCTCATGTTTGGCATCGATATATAATAGACGAGTTAACATTAACTGTAAATCTTACTTTTGAGTTATTTCATTGTCTTAATGACATATAAGCCTCGCCAAATCTTTTCCAAATGAACTAATATTTTAATGAATAAATTATATAAAATCTTTGTATTTAAGATTTCTTAGACGAGAAACTTTGTATCTCTTATCTAAATACGTAAAGTTGGTAACTACAAAAATCTCCCACAAGACAGAAACTCATTTTTATCAAAAATTTTGAATGACTAAAGTTAAGGAAAATGTTATTTTGTCTCGTTTTTAGATATGATTTATGTAACTCGCTTCTTAAGTATTTGCATAATACAAGATTCGAAACCATGAATTTCCCCCTTACCAAGAATTTGCGTACAATCGTATTTTTAAAGTTTTAGCAATGTAATAGATATTTATTTATTTACAGCTATTGTTTTAGCTTATAGTAGTTTTAGTAACAATTATTCTCATTTTTTATTTACTGTATACTTTTATGTAACACAAATCTTCCAAGACTTCATTACTTATACTGTTAATTTTAACTATGATTATTTTTTCTACTAAAAAAATTATTACACTATTTATTTATTTTTACGTCTGAGGCGCTAACTAATTGTTGTGGTCTTTGGCAGAATGACCAGTGCTGTGGAACACGTCTGCTCCAAGGCATAATGCTAAGCCAGGGTTAGCTACAACCACAACACACAAACATTACACTAGTACTTAAATGTATGTATTATTCCTTTTTTTTTTGTTTCCTTAATTTTTTGTTATTTTTCTTTTTTGATTATTATTATTAATTTGTGTTTCTCTTTGTGTGTTTCGTTTGTAATAACAGTTATGTCTTTTATATAAGTAGGTACTTAGCAACTCTCCATGTAGGCGTAAAATTTAAATAAATAAGAACTGGTGCAAAATTATTTAAATTAACTATTGTGATGTATCCAAACCTTTTCACAATTTGTATGGTTTTATGATGAACAAGAAACGACATAGTATGCGTACATAATACAAAACTGTATAATTGAAGCAGAGAGTACCCTTAAACAAAAGAAAACAAGTGTGGTATGTACTTGTTGTGTTTTAAATGCAAATTACTCTTGAGGGCCTCTATCTAATTGGATGATACTTTGATTAGTTGAAACCTTGTGTATGAGTGGAGTAAACCCTTCACTGGTTTGTTTGTTGTTTTTAAGGGAGTTTTTATCATGTAACATGGATTCGGGCAAAATAACTACAAGTTTTTTTTTAACTCTTAATTTATTTATTTATTCAAGTTAATGGATATATCTACGGTATATGTTACAAACTCATTTATCTAAAATGTATGATAATTTACGTTAACATAAATGTTACAAAAATACCAGAAAATTTTGTTAAGCAGAATTTTTTTTACCAGCCATAGGTATTAGTCCGATCCGGATCCAAGTGTTTGCAATGTTAGCCTAATCGTATGTGTGACTCTTATCCCTGAGGTTTGAATTATTAACTATTAGTGCATAGACGTTTCTTTTTATGTACTGACACGCTCGCATGACCCAAAAAATCGACGGCGTGTGTCAAGAAGCCTGATCTACTATTTTCCTATTAGATTTATCACAAAACATACAGAAATCTGACGCTTTTAGCACCACTAGTTTTTATAGCAATAAAGCGTTTTTGCAAAATATGTTGCCAATTAACAGTCACTTGTTTTGAGATTTACATCAGAACCATAATGGGTAACGCTTTTTTTATATCCGAGGTGAAAATGTATTTGGGACTCGACCCACACCAGAATCTTTATTCAGAGACTGGGTGAGCAATACCCACTAAAACCGCCTCGAGTAGTTCCTTCAAAGCCGCTACAGAGGCTACCGGGACCTCTACAATATTATGTTACGCTTTAGTACACACTACATAGGAGGTAGGAGTTGGGCATATCTTCTCCTATTTACTCCTCGTCTTCTACCATAGGGTTCGTCCTAAAGCGCTTCCTCTCTCATTCTGCTAATAATAATAATTGCTGCATTGTAAAAGACATTTTTACTCTTGTCCAAGTTCTGGGACATTGACAAAAATTATAAATGAAATATATATATTTTACATTTTAGACAAAAAAAAACGTTTACCGATTTAAAACGATTGACTATAAAATTTTTACAGAAATGATAAATTCAACTTCCCATATAATAAAGAATATTGAGAACTTGATATTATTCGGAAATCGATACATGCAATGTTTTAAATATGAAAAATGTTAACTATTTCAAATATTTGACAAAGCGTCTAGACGAAAAGGGCTATTTCTCTATTTAGTCTATTTACGTGGAAAATTAACCAGTTAGCTCGCTTGATTTATTTTGCAACACACCCGTTGCTTTTAGCTTAGAAGCTTTGATTTACATGATTTTATACATCATGGTTAAGAAACATTTATAACTATAAAATTAAGATAATGTATAGTAATCTGTAGTCATTGGCGTGTGATGCAAAAATATATTCATCAAATTGTACTCCGACAATCTAAAGTCTGTAAAAAACAGTGTGCTATCATTAGCAAATAATTCACCAGCTTACCATGGGACTAGGTCAATTGGTGTGAATTGTCCATTAAAAAAAAATTAAAAAAAAATTAATAGGGGTTTTCAATAACAAGTAATAATGAGTATGACGCAAGTATCATTGCGTCATACTCATTATTACTCACTTCGTTAGTGTCATTTTACTTTGCATCGTTGTGTAGTTTGTATATCTTTTTGAAGTGAAACTTCTTTAGGCGCATGAGGGTAAATTTTTACGAAAACGTCACGAAGATGTGCATCCTTTTTGTCGAAGAAAAGGGAGAGAGCGATTGACACCGATGGAGAGAGAGTGAGAAGAGTGAATTACCTTATAGAAATTCTATTTTAAAATTAAAATTTCGTAAAGAGAATTTATAAAATAATTTATTGAAATCTCAAATGACGAATTGTCATTTAAAATGCCACGTGTTTTTATTATCGAAGAAATAAATTTAAAAAATTAAATTTTTAATTTGTATTAATTTTCGACACTTAATATTTTAATGACAATTAAATTCATTAAATTCCTAACATATCTTCCTTTTTCCCTCCAAGTCTCGGAAATCTAAAGTTTTAGATTTGTATCAATATGAACAAGACTTAAAAATTTGTTTTCCAAAGAAGCTTCACTTCTGACATGTGTACTTTATACGCATGCACTTTTTTTTCTAAACCTAAAATTCCCTTTTAAAAATATTTTTTTCCCTTAAACGTGTACCGCCGCTACTTCTGCCACATCACCTTCGAATTTATGGCCCCTGTAGGTGTTCCTTTAACAAACGACCACAGAAATTAACAGGAGCTAGGTCTGATGGGGATGTTCCATCAATTCGAAGCCAGCTTCTTGAATGAAAGTGCGCGGGGGCGTTGTCTTGGTGAAACAAAACATCTTCTTGAAGTTTAGTGAATTTGCCATGCTTTTTTTTGCGCTTGTTTCACACCACTTTTTTATTTGTCCTGCGTAAAAAGTCCCCGCAATAGTTAAAACAGGCTCCATGATTAAGGTATTCGATTCAGCCCTTGACCGCCCCAAAAAAAAGAGCCCATGATCTTACCAGCGTATGGAATCGCCTTAAATATCTTCGGAGTTGGAGATGATGGTCGCCTTCAGGTCATCGACTGTTTTCTACTTTCTTCATCCGTAGTTATGAATCGGTTGAAATATTGTAATAAATCCCAACAGCTTTATGAATTAATGCTCAGTCTCGTTCGTTTCTGCGCGTCAGAAACCATTCGGATGGCACCCAGAACGCTGTCACTTTTTTAATACCCAAATACTTGTGAACAATTCCTGGAGACATCTTCATTTCTTCTGCTATAAAACAAACAGTAACACGACGATCCGCTAAAACAATGCTTTCAACTTTTTAATTGTTTGTTCAGTCATTACCGAAGTAGGGCGGCCCGGCCCGTGCGGGGGTCGTAGTTAATTGATGTTCTTCCTCACTTCAACTCAGTACACCAACGTGCAACCGTAGAATATAGAGGAGCAACAACCCTTGTCAAGACTTGATTTACCAGCTCCGCAGTAAAAATTTTCAAGCAGAGTTGTTTATTCAACCGTGCGAACTTCAACTTTATGCATTTTTAAGAACATTACGCTAACAAATACTTTTCAAAACAAGAGATAATTCATATTTTATTATTATATCTTAAGTCTGGGCTATCCCTGATAGTATTTATTTAAGTAGTAGTAGTATTTAATTAAATAGCCCTCGTAATTTAGCGTCAGCCCACAATCTATAATTTTAAGACATTGATAATCAAATCTAGCAAGTGCTTGGGTATTCTATCAGAACGTGTTCTCTTGTATCGCAAGGTTCACGACTAGAGAAAAAGGAAGACAAAGATGTCAATCATTAACTGAATACTTAAATTACTATAATCGAAATCAATGGATGGATTCTAAAGCACTGAAATTCAAAATTCTAAATCATTTATTCATATAGGAAACACAATGTACACTTATGGACGTCAAAAAAGAAATATATATGAAATGCTTCTAATTTTACATTTACTGCTAGTTCTCAAATCAAGGGCGTAGAACGGAAGAGAAGAACTGGAAATAAACTCTCCGTCATTCTTTTTAATTGCCAAGTTTTTTGTTTTACACATTGTTTGTATAACGTATGTACGAAATAAAACGAAATCCAATCGTATTTTCTATGGGTATAACAGGTACGATTGTAGTCATATTTTATACGGTATGACCAGTTATATGTGTGTTGTATTACTAAATGGACCCACCAAATAGTTAATTCGCTAAATACGAAAAGATTTCAATCCATGATCTTGTAATACAGCTGTAGTGTATACCACTGTCACTCAACTCAGTAATAGGAAGAATTGCAAGGAATTACGTTTAATTTATTTCGCATTTCTTTTGAAAGGATCGTGGAATGTAAGACAATATAGTGAGGATAGCACCCCGGGGTCCTTCACAACAAATCCAATTATTGCGTAGCGCGGACTGTCGGTGTGTAATTGATTTATTTGCTTCTGCACAGACAAGTATGTTTTTGTTTGAGCCTGGAGCATGTGAGGTCAAGTTCATCAAATAGGCCCGCGATTTGTAAGAATGGTACATATTTGGGAGTACAAACTCTTCCATTCCATCTTCAGGAAACCAGTAGCAGTAGGACCGACAAAATGTCTGTGTCGATTAAATGCTTGGAGAAATTTTTAATTATTAAAAATAATCTTGGTGAATTTATTGAAAAAATCACAAAATAACAGTAAGTTTTGTATTTGTATAAGTGAAATAAAGCTGGAAGAGCATTCTCCGAAGTACATTGTCATCAAAAATTTAAATTGTCTGCGCTTCCAATGAAACACATCCGCATATTCATTATTTGCTTGCGTAATATGTGTTTAACGTTTCCAAAAGTATATCTATCTTTATAAGCGATCAATAGTTTAAAGGGAGATTTTAATTGTACGAAGTGGCGCATAATTAATCACTCTATCGGAAGTTATAATTGTTGCACATGGTGTCGTACGATGTACGAAGTTTATGAACTTGACTCTGCACTTGATTTATCTTCCACTTAACAAATCAAAATATAAATAATAGTAATTAATCATTTAGTTCGTCAAAAGTATCTACATATTATGATTATAATTGTGTTAGTTACAATGTTGTCCTAAATATTATATTAGTAGGTTAGCTTAGAGTATAAAAAAAAATAAGTGGCGCTACAACCTTTTAGGTCTTGGCCTCAGATTTCTTCGAAAGGTGAAGGAAAACATCGTGAGGAAACCGGCATGTCTTAGACCCAAAAAGTCGTCGGCGTGTGTCAGGCACTGGAGGCTGATCACCTACTTGCCTGTTAGATTGACAAATGATCCTGAAACAGACTTAGAAATCTGAGGCTAGACCTAAAAAGGTCAAGCGCCATTGGTACTTATACTATTTGTTATGCAACAGACATAGTTTTAAGATAAACCTTTGATCTAAATACGCACTATCTATGAAATATGATTCTTAAATCAAGTGTCTTCTGTATTTTCCTAAAGTGACAAATTTCCTATACTAAAAGCCTTCTATTTTTAAAAAGTTCTTTACAATATTAAGTTTTCTCATTACTATGCAAAAAACTCAAGCCTTTCGGAACAGCTAAGACTCATTACGGATTTCACTGGTATTTTATAACGTACAAATAGAAAATTCACACCGACAAACTCCCATTTCAAACGTACTAAAAACCACAATAACATATGGTCTGGTTTCTTGAGACGTCTGTTTCGTAAACATGTTTTTAATTGGCAAGTAGGTGAGCCTTCTGCGCCTACACATACACAAAAAGTACGTTTTTAGGTCTAAGGCATACCGATTTCTTCACGATATTTCTCATCACTGTACGGGCGATTGTTAAATACAAAATAAAAGTCCATTGGTGCACAGCTTGGGGCCGCAATGGCGAACTCAGTGATAGGATGTCTTTGTAAGATATAATGGAACAGATTTATACTGGGTTGGAGCAAACGTTGAATGATCATATTAAAGAGAAACTGGAAGAGATCGCTCGAAAGCGATAAGGCCGCCAGTTGCCCTCTTTTTCATTGAATTATGTCAATTGTATTATGTTTCTGCAACGAAGTGTGAATAAATAAATAAATATGTAAAAATAATAAATGTTTTTATCAATCAATTAAAATGCGATTCAAATAATAATTTATGAAAACATGTTTTTACCATTAAGAAGAATTAAGTTGCATTAAAATCTTTAGTTTTACCACATTAAACAAAATCCCTCAACATTCAACTATTTCAATAATAATATATATACAGCGTTTTTTTGCCACAGTATTTATTTAATGGCGCTTCTAAACGGGCCATGTTTTGCTGCAATTGATGGCTGCAACACTGTGGCCGGCAACATTGCAAACAATAGCAGCCACACTATGCAATATTGCAGTAATGTCCCGGCCATATAGCCAAACATGTTTTGTATAGCCACATATGGCCGATGTTGCCCCGATGGGTGGCCGGACGATCGCTAGGCTATCGAATTCAACTGCAATATTGCACAGCCAGTTCTATTGTTGTTTCAGTCACTCTCTTTGTTATGGCACAGTGTATCCTTTTCTACGCGACATGAAGTTTGCTATGAGTGAAGTGTGCCTGTTGCTATATTCTGTGTTTTGCGATCAGCTGCATTTTGACGTTAGGTTACTACTTAAAAATGACTGATTTTGACATTTTAGTAAAGTTCTTGAATAATTTATTATCAAGGCATATTTCTAGACTCAAATTGCCTACAGTTTCACGCCTATTTAAGTAAGGTCGAATCCACAATCTCTTCTTTTTCTGTTTCTTTTTTAAAACAATATAAGCTGCTGCGACAAGTGTGATTTCGTCAGCCATTGTTGCCGGTTTGTGTAGCCCGTTTAGGAGTCTGCATCATGGGCCATACTATTGCAGACATATTGCAACACATTGCCCAGCCATAGATTGTTCGGCCATCAGCTGCATTAAAATATTTTTGTAATGGCCGGGCAATTAGTGGCCAACAGTGCAGCCATCAATTGCAGCAAAACATGGCCCGTTTAGACGCACCATCACTTCCTTCTATATATTATCAGTATAGGTAATCATAATTATAATTTATAATATACATCCCATTGATAAACAGACTCCAATAGTCAATGAATTCGTAAAACACAATGTTTCGCGAGTGTTATAAGAACAAAAAATAAACATTTAAATGGTATTTTTACTATAAATAGGAGTTCCACCTACACCCTAAATTCTTTTACCATACCATAGACCACGTCCTCGACTAAACGAACTGTAAAAATAATGGTCACAGTACCATGCGTCTTAAATCGAGTAATGCACTTAGCGAGTCCATTCGCATTTCACTATACTTTTCCAGGAAAATGTGACATATCTTAATTGCCCGAAGTAATTGCCAGGGATTGCTCCTAGCCCAGAAACACATCTTGATTATTGTCAAAAGGTCAGGAAATAAGATGGAAGAGACCTGAGCTGGTACAATGGAATCAGACCACCTTGAAGGACAGAAATTATATCGTCAGCGCGAAAAGTACATAAACATATTCAATATATATATATTTAAATTTCTTTTAACATCCGACACTTGTTTTTGTTCTACTATTAAGAGCTCCAATTCATATACTAATAGATAAAACGTTTTTTTTGTAAAAAAAAAGTCTTGAATTGTTGACTCTTATAACACGTAATCTATGGAACGAGGTATGATAGGGAAGAAATGAATAGACAAAATAAAGAATACAGACTTAAGAAAAACAACTTACGTAACAGATGTTACAATAAAAACAAATAAACTCAAGTGGAAATGAGCGGGTAACATGGCACAGAAAAGTGAAGCAAAAACATACTAAAAAGAGGAAGACAACTTAGAAGGTGGATAAACCAAATTAAAGAAACAGCAGGTGGTACATGGAAGAAGTGGCACAGTGTAGAGAGGAATGCCGGGATAGGAGGCCTTTGGTAAAAAAGGACAGACAGATACCTAAAAGAAGATTGTAATAGAAACGTATAGAAATGTAAAAGTATCTGAATTAAAGGCTATTATTATTATAACACGTAATTAATAAAAATTTTTTATTTACCATTATGAATAAATATATGTATGCTAAGTAATCATAGTAAATTGTCTGATCCGGTCTGTTATGTATAGCGATGGGGATCCCATCAACTCCTTGGTACATATGACCGCTTAATATTAGTAATGCCAGGAGAGAAATAAAGGAGGGTGATAAACTTTAAAACCGAGAGTTTATTCCTTAGTTAACCAACCGTTGGTTTCTATAACTAGGCTGTAAGCTGTTTGTTTACCCAAATCAAAACGCCTACAGCTCAGGAAAATCAACAGAATCATCACTTCACAACACCGTGTCTCCCATTGGTGACTCTGAAATCGAAGCAGACGACTCTTGAAGCATTTATTGACAAAGAAGAACTAATGAACTTAGGAAACTTCTGAGCTTCTGGAAGGAGCTAGGCTGGTATAATTAGCCAGGACTTTAGGCACAACGGACCAAATGGGATATACACAAGCTATTTGTTTATTTGGTGGACGCGCCAAGATTCCTAATTTTAAAAAATTGTTTTGAACAATTTTCAAACACTCCAGTCGATTTCGAGTCTATTTAACATGTTGCGATGGCAATAACGTTGGTGAAAACGCGAGATACGCACTATTTATATTTAATGAAGAATGATTAGGTTGCACAACATTAATGAATGTATTAAAAATATACGGGTTCAAATTACTGGTAGTGCGATAATTAACTTCAAGACTGAGTGTTCTGGGTTATCGTTTAGTAATAATTTTCACTGGTGTCAGACGGTTGTAAAATAAATATTTCTTATCAAATAAACTAACATTAAAGTGTAAATCTGTTCTTTGCGTAAGTAAAAAATATTATGTTTATGCCCTTTTAAATTATTTTAAAAGGGCATAAACATAATTTATTTAATTATTGGACAAAGCGTAGTCAGTCAATAAATAAGAAATAATATATTAAATAGCTACGCTCTAATTTATGGAATTGAAACTAATTGTAAAAGTAATCGAGAAAATGGGTTATTAAATTACGAAAACAAAATTGATTGTTTTCTTCAATCATTAAACTTGATCAAGCTTTTATATAATAAACATACAGCTTTAATTATAGATATTAAATGAATTTGTACTTGACTTCGACAATTTGTTTTCGTAATTTAAAAACTCATTTTTGAACTGGCAATTATCATGTTTTTCTTACTTTACATAATGTTTTGATTACATACAACGATTTTTGTGAACAGTGAACTGGAACGAATTACACTAAGGCTTTTGTATTTCATATATTTTGTCAATATTATTTGCAATACTATTTCGCCCAGCGTAAGAAATCAGTTTTCGCTTGTCTACAAAATCCATACAGCGATCGTCGTCCCTCGGGAAGATCTTCGTCGCGATGGTATTGGAATCAATTTGTACGAACATTGCATTTGAGCCTCGCGTCTCATGTCTTATCAAATGTCACTTTGAACTAAAGTTCACATCTTATCGCTTTGTCAATTTTAAAGTTAGATGACGTTAAGTGGAATAAACAAAATGTTAGACGTAGAATGTTTTATTGTATACGGAAATGTCACAGTTGAATTCTTATAATGTGTTATAAGAATTCAACTGTGTCATTTCTTCTTGAAGTGACATCTCCTTTCAAGGGTTGGTTTGATCATAATGGCTACTTTAATTTTGGATGAACATCTGAACAAACCATTGCCTAGGATTCTTGAACCAAGACGTGCGTGGGCGGCCAGGTCTCCTTCTATCTGCTACTTTGCTTTATCTGATTAGTTGTAGGAGGTCGTATTTTGGTGTTAAGTAAGGCGGGCATTATTTAAATTTCCTTTTCTTACTCGTCATAAGCACTTCTTTATTCTTCTGCGCTCCAGAACGGTTGTTATTCCTATGTGGCCTGTCCAAGACATTTTAAGAACAGATTCCAGTGTTTTGAACATAGTCTCTATCAATGTCCAAGATTCTACGCTGTAGAGCAGCACATAAAAGATGTAATATCATACAACACGCGCTATTTAAGTTTTAAATTCAGGCGCCTGTCACCTTTCATCAATTACTGTGCTTATTTTAAACGAGACACGTTCCAAGGTCTGATTGTTGAGGCGTTGTGTGAAAAGCTCCGGTGTTCGGCTCATGGTCATGTATTTAGACAGACGACAGACGTTGTCCTGTACACACGTCTTACATATAAAAAAAACTCTAATAACGTAAATTATTCTCTACTCCACTTGAACACATAAAAAAATTCATTAAAATCTGTCCAGCAGTTTAGGAGTTTAACTACGAACATATGCACAGAAGATTTATATATATACCAGCTGTTTATTTGCTGTACAGAAACATAACCTAGATACCAACTGAAGTGCCATCTGCCGGGCTGATTTGTAAATCGAGGACGCCACCCAAAAGCATACAAAAAAAATCATTCAAATCGGTCCAGCCGTTTAAGAGGAGTTCAGTGACATATACACGTACAGTAGAATTATATATATAAAGATAAGAGATTATAAAATATAATATAAACGTCAATGTTTGATCTAAGACGGAAGATACATTAATCAACTAATATTCTTACAGACATAAAACAATGTTGG
Organism: Pieris macdunnoughi; assembly: GCA_905332375.1. NCBI lineage: Eukaryota > Metazoa > Arthropoda > Insecta > Lepidoptera > Pieridae > Pieris > Pieris macdunnoughi. The sequence continues at coordinate 1,742,923 of CAJOBZ010000039.1, forward strand.
TTCCACCTCCTCAATTCGAAGATCGTGATGAACGAGAACTGCTGTTATGTGGTCCCGGCCCCAGCAACATATTACCCTCAGTCCGAAAGGATTTGACGAAACCAGTACTCTCTCCGATTTGTGATGATTATTTTAATGTAAGTTAACTTATTTTATGTTATCATTCGGTCGGTCTCGCTATTTTTAAATTCAAAATCATTAATTCATTTAGGTAACATAATGTACACTTATGAAAGTCAATAAAGACATATTATGTAATTCAATCACATGCTGTATCTGAACCAGTCTTGGCCTCGTCGCTTCAGCCAGTGCGACTCTCATCCCTGGGGGCGTAGGTTCGATCCCCGGCTGTGAACCAATGGGCTTTCTTTCTATTTCCGCATTTAACATTCGCTCGAACAGTGAAGGAAAACATCGTGAGGAAACCGGCTTGCCTTAGACCCAAAAAGTCAACGGTGTGCGTCATGCACAGAAGGCTGATCACCTACTTGCCTTTAGGATTGACAAATGATCATGAAATATATACAGAAATCTGAGGCCCAGACCTAAAAACGTTGAAGCGCCATTGATTTTATTTATTATTAACGAGCTAATTGTCTTTCAGATAATGTCAGATATTAGAACTGGTCTCAAGTATGCATTTCAAACGAAGTCGGAACTCATCCTCGCCATAAGTGGTTCGGGGCACAGTGGCATGGAGACAATAATAACGAACCTCCTTGGTCCAAACGATACCCTTTTGATCGCTAAAAGAGGTATTTGGGACTTGAGGGCGGAAACAATCGCTTACAAACATGGTAAGGCTATTATTTGATACGAATTATAAGTTATAACTACGAATTTTCCGCATGAACTCCGCTCCCAATATAATGTATAAAATCTTATAGTATTTATTTATTTAGACTTCGTTTCCTTAAACATACATATGTATAAAAAAGCAGGTTACATAAGTTATTAGGCAACGAGCGGCCTCATCGCTAACAAGCTATTGCTTCCAGACAACCCTAGTATGTAAAAATAAAAAATAACTACTGAGGAAATGTATAAATAATTAACAAAAATATTAAATGTAACACTAGAATTATACAATACAAAACCAAAATCATAAAAAAAACAATAATTAATAAGAGAAAAGTAAAAGCTAATCTTATAGTTAATGAGCGTTATAGTTAATATATATATATATATATATTAACGACTCATTATATATATATATATATATATATAGGTATCTAATTATGAGGAAGAAGAGAAATGCTCAAAAAAAAATCTCGTCAGATATCTAGAGGTAAGGAGTTCCAAAGTTCTTTGCGCAGTATATGCGGAGTCAGTTTAAAGAGTTTCAAGAATTGGATAGTCAAGGGAACGCAAATCAAAACTACCGCCAGAATCGAACATTAAATTTTGTTCTAAGTAACTAGAAGTTTTAGGATCGAAAATAACTTCAAACTTCTTTATCGGCGTTAAAATATGACATATAGTATGTTTTTGACTTTGAAGTTTGACAACGGATAACATTTTCGACTTGAAATTTGCTAATCGCAATTTGCAGCAATTAATTTGTAAATTGTGTTTAAAGAAATAGTTTCTAATAAGGTCATAAAGAAGTTTCACTTCTTACGTGTGTACACCTAGTACACGCACACATTTTTTTTAGTTTAATCATTGGCAAAAATTTAATAATAAAAACAAATTAAATGAAATGTAAAATTTATTATCAATACAGTGTAGCACTGGTAATCCAGCCCATGTCTAATCCGGCACCCCCTGTAATCCGACACGGGTCTCTCTATTTTGTTGTTTAATTTACTACATTTGACATACATAATGAAGTATGATTTGTACTTCAAAGTACATAAATATAACATATAGAATCATTAGATCTGTTATTTGTTGGATTACAAGGTATTCTTTTGTAAAAAAATGCGGATTATAGGGCGTCTTAGGCAGTACTCAATAGTCCGATTACCGGGGGTATCCTGTAGTACTAATAAAAAATAGTAACTGAGGCCTTGATTTTCTTTCTATTTATTAATACCTATCATATCTGAAATGGCAAACTTCTGGGCAACTCTAGATCCAGGAGATCCTTTATCTTGTTGAATAAATTTATACTTAACTAGTTATATTATACTTTACCAGGAATCCCTACGCATATTACCGAAGTTCCCTTCAACGCAACATTTAGTTTCGAGCAATTAGAAGCAGCATTGAAGAATTATCGTCCAACAGCGCTTTTCATCACTCATGGAGATTCTTCTACGGGCACCATTCAGAGACTGGAGGGCCTTGGTGATATTTGTCATAAGTAAGTTCAAATATCTTATTAAACATTAACTGTGTCACATATAGAATTAACATCGTTACTAAATCGTCGATACATTATAATTTATATAAGTATTAATATATTATATATGTATTTGAAGTAAATGTTTTGACATCTGTCATCATTGTCTATGCATTTTTACTATTAAAAAAAGAAATGCCGTTCGTTTGTCTCGCTAAAACTCTAGAATGGCTGGACTGATCTAGCTAATGTTGATCTTGAAATATTTGTGGAAGTTTAGGGAAGGTTTAAACTGTGAGAAACATGTATGTATAATAAAATAAATTAAAAGAAGTTATTTAATTTTCCAATAATATTCGTATCTAACTTCAAAACATTTGATGACTTGTTTTTTTAGAAATAAAAATTGTCACTTGGATGTCGAATATTTTTAGATTCGTTCAAAAAGCTATCGTATGAGTTGCGATCCCTTTGATCTTTTGAATGCAGTTTTTTTTTTAAATGTCTGTTTTAGAAAAAAAAATAATGAGAGTAGGTTATCGACAAAAGAAAATAAATAAATAAATTGCAAGACGATCATTAATTTTTTGCTATACATTTTATAGAAATCTTGATTACATCTAGTAATTTAACTAAAACACAGTATTTAATATATGTAATGCGTACTGTCATTACTCAATAGTTATAAGAGTATAAGACTAAATGTTCTGTTACATCTGTGGATATACCATAAATCTAATTACTTTATTAATTAATTTACTAAAAATAAGTCCTACCATTTCCTTCTCCTAATCATACAAGCATAAGAATTTGCAGTGTACCGTATATACTAAATAATAGGTATAAATATTTAAATTCTTACATTTCAAGTTCAGACTAATTGATCACCCAAGTTCACCAACAACGTTAACTGTCACAGGAAATTGTGAGTGCACTTCCAAACTCAAAAAAGTTCAGCGGCAAAACTATTCGATAAGCCAAGCTTAAACGAGACACAGGTTCGGAACAATTTAATTACATCCCCATCCGGCCATGACTTCATTTTTTGTTACTCTCTTTAAAACTCTGGTTAAAACTCCTTTAATTACAAGTTCTTAAGATACCGCAATTAGCATACCGCTGAAAATAATGGCAGTTAAATATAAACATTAAAACTGTACCAGAACGTTGTTGGTTTTTATTTATGTTCTTTGACTTTAGACAAGTTTTTCGTTCTTGTAAAATTTTATTATTCTATAATTTCTCTCTTATATATGGTAATTTGAGTTTGTATTTCGTAGCCCTGAGGTCATGTTTTCAAAGGCCGGTTTTGTACTGTTAAACATTTTCTTTCTTCATGAGTGCTTATGAAGGTATTCAATAATTTACCAAAATAATTAAAAGATCTTCCGTCTAGTCTTTAAAAGTCGACTTGGTGTATTACTTTTGGAAAAATGTATTTTTCAATAAATGATTATTTGCGTGAGACACCGTAGTTGATATAAATTTAATAACGTATGATATGATATGTACGATACAAATAATATCAGAACTGACCAATTCATATGAATAATGATGTAAAATGTAAAATTCCATTAAAGTCAAATTTGCGCGCCATTGTGTGTAGCAGAACATGCGAACTTACGATTGTACAATCTAACACATTTTTGTACCATATTCTTGCAATAAATTATTATTATAAACTTAAACGATATAGACATGTGTCTAAATGATATTACTTAACATGTAAATTTATTGGGCCGACGTGGATTATGGATTTTTCTTACAAGCCTACATCCCAGAGTTAGATAATTATAAAGGTTCTTAATGAATATTAATTACATGAAAAATAAGCTTTATCTTACAGGCCTCAAAGGTGAGCGTCATACAAACCTTGGGCGGGCGGCTAGTATCAAAATAAATACCTCCTTGCTTTGAAACCTTCCAAGTGCGTTGATATTTTATGTAGTACAGACGCCGCGTGCTTTCCCTGTTTCATTACTTAATGAGTTCGCTTTGACATAAATTATGAAAAACGCATGAAAAATTTGCCTTGACTTTTCCTCATCTTTTCCAGTTTACACATACTTTAGTATTTTGCCATTTCCTGGTACTGAAGGCTGCGTATGAATTTAAAAGCGTATAATTAATTTAATTGTTTATTTTAACGTCTTTTTGCCGTTCTACACAAATTTCACGACTGTAATTTATAATTAAATCTTATATTGTTTTTACATGTTTTACTAACGTAGCCTTAAGAGAGAAGAAGTTGTTCTTACTAACAAATTTAACTCAAAAATAAGTGTAATAGTGTTTTCTATTCTCTTATTTTTTTCAAACAAGTGAAATTAATAATTTTTAAATCTTTTTTTTTCAGATACGGAACTCTTTTGCTGGTAGACACTGTGGTGTCACTGGGTGCTGTACCATTTTTGATGGATGAATGGGGAGTAGACGCAGTGTATACGTCAACACAAAAAGCTCTGAGTGGACCTGCAGGTATCACCCCTGTGGCATTCAGCGAACTAGCACAGTATGTTATACATTCATTTCTTTATATGCTATATCTTAATAAAAAATAATAATAAAAAATAGGGGTTGTATGTATTTTTGTATGCTGTATGGAGCGGACATCCCTTAGGGGTTTGAAAGATAGATATTAGACGATTCTCAGACTTACTGAATATGCATAAAAATTTCATAAGAATTATTATTATGAATAGAATAGAATTATATACTTATCAATGAGGCTAAGCTTATCAATCTTTATATTTTTCGGATTATACGTCTTAAATTGAAACTCTTCCGAACTTAAGCGGTAAAATCAATTTAATCGGAAATGGAAGTATTATCACGAAAAAGAGTCATCCAGGTTGGGAAATTCTTATAAAAAACGTTTATTAATTTTTAGACAAAAGATTAACAGACGCACACACGAGCCAGCATTCTACTTCGACGTTACATTAATTGCGAAACAATGGAATTGCTTCGAGAAGAGTAAAAAGTAAGTTTAAATAAATATATAATATAAGTAAACCGTATACTAGAGTAAGAGTAAAAATTGAAAATTAAATTAATTTAAATAAATATATAAGCTTCACACAAATGATTAAAATATTTATTAATAACACATTTTTAATATGATCACAGATCAAAACGACACTATGAACGAAACTTTATGGTTTTTTTTTATAATAGTATTTAGATGGAGCATAATTAATCAAATTATAATTCTCGCAAACGTAGTTATAAAAGTAATTCCCATATATGTAATTATTATTACATATATATAATAATTATCATTCAAAAGTCAAAAATTCATATAGGTAACACAATGTACACTTATGAACGCCAAAAAAGAAATATACATTAAATGCTTCTAATTTTATATTTACTGCCAGTTCTCAAATCAAGGACGTAGAACGGAAGGGAAGAACTGAAAGCGTTAAAAATTTATCAATATAATTATAATAAACACAAAAATTAAACGATTAGAACCATTTTTGTAACCAACGTTAAAAAATGTGTTTTTTGTTTTCAGTTACCATCACACTTTAAGCCCTCCACTAATATGGGCATTGCGCCGTTGCCTTATTGAGCTTTCAAATGAAACATTGCCAAAAGCTTGGTCACGTCATGCTCAAACAACCGCTTTATTTCACAAAATGCTAACCCACTATGGATTTGAATTTCTCATACCAAAACCTGAAGATAGACTTGCTACAGTTACTACAGTCAAAGTGCCGAAAGGCTGTGTTGACCAGGATTTTATGAATCATATTAGATACAAGTAAGTTACACGCTCTATATGTTTTTAAGCTATTGCATAGCTTTTATCGCGGGCTTTGAGCGCAGCAACCGAATCAAAAAAATCCGTAACGAAAAAAGACCTAACACACGATGACGTAATATAGGTGCGGCCAATACGCGTGCGTCTCACATCTCTCTGACGAGATCGGTGACGTAGCGCAAGCGCGGCCGGTGCAGCCGGTACGCGATTGAGTTAGACAGACTATAATATTATAGGCCTGTTAGTTTGAGTCTGGCAGAGTTGTAGATTGAAATCATAATAAAGAAAAACAAATACTGCATAAATAAAAAAAATGGTCCGTGTACTTATGTACGCGCGTAAGAAGTTATACTTCTTTGGCTTTCTTTATTTTTTTTAAATATTAAATAAATAATAGTAAATATTTAGCGTTATTAATTTAACAATATTTAATATTTAGTATATTATTCAATTATTAATTAATAGTAATAATTATTATTATTTATTATTTTATTATATTATTATAATAATAATATAGCCTTTAAATTCCGAAACTCTGTCATTTTATATATCTGAACTTTAATATATTTTCACTCCAGTTATCTCGGAGTTCGGTGTGCCTCTTGGCAAAGGCCTCCTCTAACCCTGTCCACTGTTTTCTATCTTTTGCGACTCTTTTTAGTGATTCAGGAGTTCTTAAAGTCCTAATATTGAGGGATGCTATATATATATTATGTTTTTTGTTAGAGGGTGGTGGTCTGATCTTCCCGCGGCGACAACCGTGGTGGGAAGGCTTCTTGATTAGGTTGTTTTAGAATGTGTTTCTTCCATATTTGTTTTGCTTTTCCGGTTTTAGTTGTTGTTGTTTTTGTTTTGATAGGTTGCTCGCGTGTGTTTGTTAGTTTTTTGAAATGTCGGAGGTCGAAAACGATCTATCTCTTCCTATATATTGTAGTGTTTGGTTCAAATATTTCTTTTTGTCCTGCATTGTTAGTTTTAGTCGATGTGTTTTTCAAACTTGTTAGATGTGTTCTGTTTTTTCTGTGTAGACAAGTTGGGAGATACGGTTTTATCTCTCTTCCTTTTTTTCGCGCTGGTTATCCTGCAGTTTTTTATTCACCAATTGGTCTCCTCTCAAAAAAGATTTGTTTCCCATTTTCCATTCTTCCTCTGTTTTTGGCTGTAGTTGTTTTCTAGTTTCTAGTACCTTCTTGGTGGGGTTCTCTTTTTCAAATGTGCCTTTTAATACTATAAGTTTGTCGTATCTTATAAAAGCAGTTAGCCTTTCTCCTTTTCTTTCTGTAACTGGCCTTGGAGTTCCTTCGCCTGTTAAGGACTTCAATCGGATAATCCTCCTTAATGTAGTACTGAGTATTTTCTAGACAGGATTTGTTTTTCAGAATATGTAACTTGTAACTCATGCTGTTAAACGTTATAACAACCGGTCTTATGTTATCACCTTTCTTTCCCAACCTTCTGACAAGTTCAATGTTATTTTTGTCACATTGAAATTCAAAGAACATGTTTATTATATTTACTATAATATTCTCTATTCAAAATAAGTATTCTCACTCTCTTCTACTCCGAACATGACTAGGTTCTTTCGTCGTGAATGCCTTTCTAAGTTATTTAATTTGACTTTTTGTTCTTCAATCGTTTTTTCTAATTGTTCGTTTTTCAATTCAAAGTTTGCAAATTTCTCGTGAATGTTGTTAATTATTATGTTTTTTAAATCCTCTTTCATGTCCAACATATCTTGTTTTTGTTGTTTGATGTCTTGCTGTAAGTTCAGTAACATTTGATGAATTTCTTCCATAGTGTATCAGTGCCCTCTATCCGAAGAAATATGAATTTTTCAACAAGTTAAAATTATTATTGATAAATTTATATTTTCCTAATTCTAGAAATTTTACAGATGGGGGCGTTTTGACGTATTTGTCTTACAATATTTGTTTTGCAGGAGCAAATAAAATCCATAAATAGTGTAAGTCAGATTATTCGAACTTGGACCGCTTTTCACTTAGTCGATACCCTTATATAAGTGGCTATCTGAGATTATGATGAACTGAACCAATGTTTGGTATAGTAGATAATTTTGTAACCAGTTCATATGGATGACTAATGTCTGTTTAATATTTGTATTTCGTTTTGCACTAAGATTTTTCAGAAGACACATTAGTCACTTTTAGCACTAGACGTCACAACCTCACAATAATGCAACAGTGTCATGAATCCGTTTGATTGTTGAACGCGTGACACGTCAGTTGAAGCCTCGTTAAAACACTTTAAAATCCTGATGTGTTTCGTTCTCTTGAGCACTGACTATACATTTATCTATTACTTTGTAGTATTATTAGACGTTTTAACACTTATTAAAGTCGCATTGATCACAAGTAGTATTTTTTTAAAAGAAAGACAGCACGGAGCCTATGTAGGTAGTTGCGCCGCGAGCAACCGTCACGCGAGTTATTATATTATTAATTCAATTTAATAACTAGGTATGTTTCATATCCTTTTAACTAAGTAACAATACGTCTTTGTGAAAAAGCATTGCTAAATTTCTTTGAAAAAATAATTAAAACTCCTTTATTTGTTTAAAAGGTAGGTACTACAAATGTCATTATGGTCATTCAAAATTCTTGGCATAGCTGCTAACGTCACGCATATTCTTTTCCTTTTTACTTGTAGATTGTCTTATTCCCATCTCGCTCGCGCACGCTCGGCGCCCATACTGATAATTTTGTGTCACGGTGCGCGCGCATCGTAAAATTTCACTCTCATAATATTTTCCTAACGCGCCTAAAGAAGTATAACTTCAAAAATAAATAAATAATTATAATTGCATAAGTTGATATAAAATGCTATGCAATAGCTTTACCGTGGCAGTCCCCGAGTGCCACACGTTTTTTTTTAATTATCCTCATATAATCAATCTTTATTGAGACTGGCCAATCGTCTCCTACGTCTCCTACGTTATAGCGGGAGCGCAAACACAAGTGAAGTATTACATACAATTAAAAACAGCGGTGCCAATATTTGGTCTTGGCTCAGATGTCCGTATCTGTTACTTGATTTTTTTTAAATATGTGAGTAGGTGATCAGCCTGTGCCTGATACACGACGTCGGTGTTGGGTCAAGGATTCACAGTTTTTTTACGAAATCGGTCTTTTGACAGTACCAAGTTTGTATAGCTTTGAAGCACGTATGACTGTGACAGCATCCAAAATTGTTCAAAACATATAAAGAAACTTACCTGTATTTACCGAGGGATCCAACACGGCTGTGGGTGCATGCATGTTGCACCGCGTTGTATTAAAAAAATTGTTACGCCATGGCTATAAAAATATTTAATCACCTTCCTAGAAGTTATAGATCACTGCCGTGTAACGCTTTCAAGGGGAAGATGATTAAATTTTTAAAGTGAAAGTGCTTTTATAGCGAGGGCGAGTATTTGGCCCATAAGTTTGATAAATTATAAATAGCTTGACTTATTATTATCACAAAATACAGTAATATAGTTCAGTAAATAAGCACAAAAACTACTAAGGTGTGCATTACATTTAAAGAATCGGCCCTGTGTGTACCTGGTCCTAACAAACTACTTTTCCTACTTCCCACGAAGGGGCTTAATTCTATTCTTATTTCAATCACTAATCGTTTTAATATCATTAATTTGCAGACATGGTATCGTTATCTTCGGGGGCTTGGGACCAACAGTAGGAAAGGCACTACGAATTGGGATAATGGGAGTCAACTCCAATGAGGATGTCGTTACTAAGGTTGTCCAAGCTATGGTTGATGCGACACGGACTGTCGTGAAGAGCAAAATTTAACACCTGTTTCGACGTATATACCTTTATTGTTTGGGTATATCATTTAAATCTTCTTTAAATTGTGACTATAAATGTATAATATCAAATGATAAACTTTACTAGGGTAATTTTATTTTTATTAAAGATTTTTTTCAATGTATTGACACAATTTTTTTTTTATTTATTTCGTAATCCTTGACAGCTCATATAAATTATGTACAACAAAAAAATAATTAAACTAAACATATACCTAAAGTTGGAATACATAATTAACAAAAAGGTTCATTACTAAAAGAAAATTTAATAAAAATGTTGTAATGGTGTGAAAGTGAGGTATGTATGTGAAGGTATACACATATCGTGTTTTCCCACTTAACTATCCATTAGGACCTTTGAAATGGTATAAGCCTTTAGTCATTAAGTTAACAATTAATTATCAAGTAAAAGTTGTCCGATCTCGAATGAGACATTTCTGGTTTTGTGTCATCATTTTCCTTTACGTCGTTGATTTTTTGCATCTAAGACTCATCGACTTCAGAAAGTTTTCCTACATGCCCGCACTTGCTTATTACTTTTTTACGGTAATTGTTGAATGTTACGTTGCATTCCGGACAAAATGGGGGTTGAAAATCGTATGTTCAACCAGCAGTGTTTAATCTTGGAACGCATAGCGACATAGAATGCAAGCAGGAAAAATGTGGGGTGACTGTTAAAACAGCTAAAGCTACATTAGAGTTTTCACGATAGGACCGGACATCAGCTACGCCAAATGTTTTTGGCTGTAAAATATTGGAACAGCCACTTCCTTTGTCGACAACAAATTTGAAATCTAAAATTTCACTCGGTAAGCGCGATGGTATTTATGCAAGACCCACAAACTACCAATGTAATATTTGTAAAATAAAGGCACAGTGTAGGACACCTACGTATAATTAGTCTTCATCGTGACCGCGAAGAGCTGTAAGATTTTTTAAAATATTTAACCCAGACGTATAAACTACTATAAGACTAGACTACTACAGTTTTCTCATCGTCTACATTAACCGTCTTTCTGACTGCTCATGCGCATCAAATTTAACGAACTAATGTTATTCTTTATATTATTATATATACTCGTAGATGTGCTTTGCACCTGATAACTTTAACTCAGGTGACTTAGGTTTAGAATCCATCTACCTAGAAACTTTGCAGATGCATTCGAAACGGGTCCACTGTTTCCCGTATCTCAGGAGGCAAGCTGTACTATTCAATCGGAGATATCCTGGGTCATAGATAAGAACGCCACAAACGGCGCGAAACAATTCAGTCCGTTATAGAAACCGCTAAATAAAAGCTACAAAAACAAGCCAACATATTTGCGTTTTTACATAAAAACAATTGTGAAACCGCGTTAAGTACTGGCAAGTGGCGTGCGCCCGGAGCGAGGCGGGCTTGCCAAATGTGCCATCCGATAGCACCAGAACATTGTTGCAAATTTACAGCCACCCTATTAGCACTAAATCTAAACATTAACCCGATTCCGGTAACCAAACTTCACTGGAATATCGGTCACACCGAATATATTTCCGCGAAACATTAACTTGTTATTAAAACAGATAGAGTGAACTGTTTGTAAATTCTGCAATACTGGCGAAAACAATGTTTTATGGTTGATATGTGGGATTATTTCAACGCAGTTTTTAAATTGAAACCTCATTACGCTTATAATAATCACTCTGAACATAAAAAACATCAAAAGACCTTAGTTTGTAGGTTTTGCTGTAATAAGATCCCAGGTTACCGCTATTTTATTTATTTACAGTTTATGTATGGCCATAGAGCAGTGTTGGCCTAGTGGCTTCAGCGTGCGACTCTCATCCCTGAGGTCGTAGGTTCGATCCGTGGCGGTGCACCAATGGACTTGCTTTCTATGTGCGCATTTAAACATTCGCTCGGACGGTAAAACATCGTAAGGATACCGGCTTGCCAAAAACACAAAAAGTGGACGGCGTGTATCAGGCACAGGAGGCTGATCACCTACTTGCCTATTAGATTGAATTGATTAAATGATCATTAAACAGATACAGAAATCTGAGGCCCAGACCTAAGGTGCCACTGTTTTATTTATTTATTATTTGTATGGCCATATTTCAACTAAAAATATTAAAAAAACGATTATTGTATGTATTATACAATTAAGTTGTTTTTATAAAATTAACAGAAGCCCTTTGCTATCCAAAAATCTTTTCTAAGCAGGTACATTATAAAATCATATTATATTACGATTATAGAGCTATATGGGACGCCTATATCAATGCGCCTTGTATTTGCCCTTAATGTTGGGCTGGTCTACCAACTTTCCTATTTTTTCGGACTCGCCATGACTCGTACTCCCTCCTTATCAGCCCCAGGATTTAAGCAGTATTTTGCGTTCCGCCATTAGTAGTTACTTTTCCTCTTTCACTGTTAGCGTGAAAGCCTCACATCCGTATATTAAGACTGGTCGTATAACAGTATTGAGCTGGGCTGCACTGCACCGTGATACCTAGATAACACTAAAAATGTTTAGAAAATTAAAAACGGCTTAATGTAGAAAGTTGCCAATACTTTTATTGTTTTTCGAAGTAATCTCCGTTCCTCTCTACACATCGTTGCATTCGATGGAACCACTGAGAAAAGCAGTGGCTCTATTCTTCCTTAGGGGTGGGTCTCTTCTAGGGCATTTTCGTACCCTTTCACCGTGTCTTCAGGGCTCGTAAAGCGAACCTCGAATTTTATCTTTAGTTTTGGGTTCGTAGCAATATATCCAGCTTTCATCACCTAGGACGATGTCAAATACAGCATTTGAGTTACCGCCGTTGAACTTATCTAACATTTGGCGACACCAGTCCATGCGAAGGTGTTTCTGGTCGTCGGTTAAAGTATGGTGAATCCATCTGGTACAAAGCTTCCCGACTCCTAAATGTTCGTGTAATAATTTTGAACTTGACTCATACCAATGCCTAGGTTTGCCCGTATCTGCTGACACGAGAGCGGCACTGAAAATTTCGGGAATCAAGGAAGTGACACAACATTACTATTTAAAAATGTATTTATTGCTTTTCGAAGTATTCTCCGCAAAATTTGACACATTTTTCATACGATGGAACCAATCATTAAAGCAACCATTCCATTCGGAAGTTGGGGTCTCCAAAATGGCCGTTTTGTAGGCGTCCACAGCTTCTTCAGGTGATGAAAATCTCTGACCACGCAATTTATTCTTTATTTTAGGGAAAGTATATAAATCATTAGGGCTTAGGTCGGGGCTGTACGGCGGATGGTCTAATAATTCTATGTTTTCTTGCTCTAAAAACTCTTTTGTTCTGTGCGCGGTGTGAGAACTCGCATTGTCGTGATGGAGGATGATGCGGCGGTTGCAGTTCTCTTTACGGAGTTCAGAAACGACCTGTGGCAAACAAATGCTAGCATACCATTCTGCATTAACCGTTCTTTATCCCTCAAGAGGAATAGTCACAACATGGCCGCTTTTGGAGACAAACGTGGCCACCATTTTTTTGCAACACTCCGTGAACGAACAATTTTCGTTGGCTTTAACTCATTTTCGAACACCCAAACTCGTGACTGGTTTTTTGTTTCGGGTTCGTACGCGTATATGCAGGATTGAATTTTCTCGAGTCAATTCCATTTTCTCAACGACTAAACAAGTTTGACAAAACTTTGTGAAAAGACCGAGAATCTTTAAAAAAAAAAATGGTATTCGATTTAAAAAAAAGGAGTTTTCAATTAAAAAGACTTAAATATGACAGGAACAGAGGTATTATTCCATTCCCGATACTTTTAGTGCAGCCTATGTAGGTCACTCTCTTATCATCCTCTATTATGCGTCGCACAGCACTGATGTTATCTTCAGTAGCCGCTGTTAAAGGTCGTCCTTCACGCGGATCATCATGGAGATTTCTACGTCCACGCTTAAACTCGTTAAACCAATTGTAAATAGTGGCACGAGATGGGGCTTCATTAAGAAATGCTAATCGCAGCCTATCATAGCTTTGTTGTTGAGTAAGCCCACAACGAAAGTCATTATAAATCATTGACCGAAAATTTTCTCGCGTTAGGTTCATTTTGAAGAGTGCTTGGCCGATTACCAATAATACTAGATATCTTAAGAAGTCCTTCAATTAATCTCGGCAAATGCATTCACATTTATATAATTCATTTCAGTGCATTATAGGTTCATGTTTTCTTGCACGTTTTTCATTTGCATGCGAGCCGTCATATATTAAATGCAAGGTCTTTTTGACGCTAACATTTCACAAGTACGGGTTTGCATGTTAATTGCACGCAATCTTATGGAAGAAAATTTACATTCGCTATTTTAAAATGCGAATTTTAAAGTAAATTTTTTCTGCAACGAACAAATGCTGCAAACTTTAAGATTTTTTTTTGGGTCCATAGCAAGATCAAGTAGTTTCATACATAATTCAATGTAATAAAATGTATTATAATTAGCTATGTGATAGTATATTTATCACATTCCGAACCGCTTCGACTCAGGGTCCTTCAAGAAAAAAGTATACTAACTAAAATCTTAAAAGGTCGGCAACGCACTCGCGAGCCCTCTTACATTAAGAGTATCGACCTCAGTCGTTGACAACTAGGCGTTATTTAAGGCACTTTTTGGCGCTCACCACGACTATGAGAAACCAGTTGTCCACTAAAGTATAAATTACGGACCAATTCGTCATAAGTTGTCTACACACCGCAGCCGCCGGCCCGCCGGCATAAACCCGGCGGGCAAGGCCGGCGGTTTGCGCCCGCGCGATCTTCCCCGCGGCACGCCCCTCTCCGCTCTTCACCACCGGTTGCCCACCGGCTTTTAAGAAATAGTGACGCGTCAGTGTTTTTATCGACTAAACATTATGGAATACGTTAATGAAGTGGAGAGAAAAATAAAAAATTTAACAAGTCACTAGCAAGAACTTGGCAATCACTAATTGTGAACACTGCATGCCGCGACTGTATGTCGTGCCGCCGGGAAAATTGTCAGGCTCGCAACTTCTAAAGCCGCCGGGTTCACCCGCCGACATTAACCCGCCGGGTTCAAGCCGGCGGGCCGGCGGCTGCGGTGTGTAGACAGCTTTAGGGTCCTTCAAATAAAGGGCGTATCAATTCTCAAAAGGCTGGCGACACACTGGCGAGCCTTCTAGCAGTGTAAGGCTGCTGCCTCGAATTTTGCGGGCAGCGGGGCGGCGGCGGCTGCGGCGCGGGAGCGGGCGATTGCACCGCTCGTTACCCGCCCTCGCGCCCCTGCCACGCCGCTGTTTTTGAGAATTTCTACGTCCACGCTTAAACTCGTTAAACTAATTGTAAATAGTGGCACGAGATGGGGCTTCATTAAATGCTAATCGCAGCCTATCATAGCTTTGTTGTTGAGTAAGCCCACAACGAAAGTCATTATAAATCATTGACCGAAAATTTTCTCGCGTTAGGTTCATTTTGAAGCAGCCTAAAGCTGTCTACACACCGCAGCCGGCGGGTGAACCCGGCGGATTTAGAAGTTGCGAGCCTGACAATTTTCCCGGCGGCACGACACAGTCACGGCATGCAGTGTTCACAATTAGTGATTGCCAAGTGCTTGCTAGTGACTTGTTAAATTTTTTATTTTTCTCTCCACTTCATTAACGTATTCCATAATGTTTAGTCGATAAAAACACTGACGCGTCACTATTTCTTAAAAGCCGGTGGGCAACCGGTGGTGAAGAGCGGAGAGGGGCGTGCCGCGGGGAAGATCGCGCGGGCGCAAGCCGCCGGCCACATCGTTAAAACTAAGGCCGCCGGCCTTGCCGGCGGGCCGGCGGCTTCGGTGTGTAGACAGCTTTAAGCCCCGTATTCATGGGAAACATTTGTTGAGCAACAAAGTTGAATCAACGTGTTGCGGAGTTGCTGTCAACATGTTGCTGGCAACACTGCGTGTTGCAGAGTTGACAGCATCATGTTGACAAGCTCTCGCCCGACAAGCGTAAACATCAGTTTAGCGACAATTGTTGACGTGTGTGGACGAGTTTGCAACAGTTTATAAACATGGCAGTAGTGTGGAGCAATGATAAAATAATGCAATTAATAGAATTATTTCAATCAAAACCATTATTATGGGATTGTTCTATAAAACAATACAAAGATAGAAACAAAAAGAACGATGCATTCGAAGAAATTTCTCAAGTCCTAAATATACCCAAAAAAAATGGGACGATATAATACATATGGATATCAAACGGCATCTTCTCATCCATCATCAACACCAAATAATGTTCAGGAAACTGAAATAAGGGAAATTGAGAGACACGAAACAAATAGACTAGATGCATTACGAGACGAAACAGAAGATTCGGCTATACTAAACTTAGTTAACTATCTCAGTGATGAATCAACGCAATAGCATACACTGTTTTTTTTTTGTGTTTTTTAATTAATAAAATACTTGATTACACAAATAGTGTTCTTGTACCTTGACATATCCTGCTAGTGAGTTAATTAGTTCTTGACATACATCTGGTATAATTTTGCTAATCAATTGTTTTGATACTTTGAATGTGTATGAAAGAGAACTGTATGAATCTCCAGTTGCAAGATACCGTAATGTAATAGCCAGCCTCGTTTGAGGTGAAACTGGCTGACGAATATTTGTTTCCCTTTTGGCTATTGATGGACCAATCATTTCTAGAAGATGTTCGAAATCACTTTTCGACATTCTCGTAAAGTTACAAAATGATCCATCTGTCATTCTGAGGTCACTCATCAAATTTTCTCTTTGCAAAAGATAATTTCGAATCCACCATCTTTTTCCCCTTTTTTTTATTAGAGATTCTATACATCTGATACAGAGAACACAACAACACTACCTCCTCGGGCAACATTTTAACGCAGACTGGCGTGTGGACAACCTGTATTGATTTAAACATAGTTGCTAGCAACATTCTCGCCGCTCACCAACAATGTTTAGCAACTGTTGCTAAACAAATGTTTACCATGAATACGGGGCTTTAGTGTCAATGAACATCAAGCGCGCCTCCTGCCCGTTTGATTTATAAGAAAAAATCAACCCGCATTTGCACTGAATATTTTGCCTTCAATATCATAAATTCTTAAATGGCAGTTGCAAGAATTGTTGATGGAATTGTTGTAATCGGAAATAAAAGAAAATTTTGTATTGGACAATTTATTTCATAGTAAAACAATGTTGGATATATATCGAGCCGTTTTAACAGCCATTATGCAGTTTACACCTGATATGTATATTTAACACAGAAGCCGAAAATTGTATAACATATCTCTTCCCATAATACACCTAGAGGAAGATTTTAACTATAATATAAAAACAATGCGATACAAGCACAATATCGAACCCTATTAGGACATTAGTTATGTTATTCGCAAGCCCTGGGGTTACTCTACGTGTTAGACAATTAAAATAACACCAAATAACTCATGTCTGATCGGTATCCTACAATACACAAGTGACCACGTGACCACATAATTTCGACGGACTAGATCCCACAAACACGACATAGAAAAAAATTTAAAATTTTTTGGCAATGTCTTAATAATAATGCCGTAAAGGCGTAATCTAACGACAGACGATTCCATCACATCAACATATTCGACTAGCTTGCTTAAACATAAAACTTAAGTATATCTTAATTCCAATTAAAACTATTTACAAGCTCTGGCCAACATTCATTAATACTTAAAGACGCTAAGGGTGACACAATCGAGACAGCGCCGAGTACGACTCATTTCACCACTGACATTCCGGAGTCATACTTAGCTTACTCGTCTCTGAAACCCTAACACAGATGGATTAAATAACGTAATATTTTAGCAAAACGACTGCGTACACAGTAAGCAAATGCGCAATAAATTACTTGGATCTGAACAAAAATGGCTCCACAATTCGAGGATTGCTTCGAGTTTGTCAAGTTGAATCCAATTGTGATGATTCCAATAAAGCCTACATCGATTGGATGTCGAAAGTTATACACAAGATTCTTAAATAATATATAGAATAATTTATTATTTACATAAAGAAAATATGGCACATCTATACATCGACCGCGCTCTGTTTGCTGAACAAGACGCCCCAGAAATTGATGGAACTAAAACTATATATATAATGCTTGTTATTTAAGAAAAATACCAACGAAAAGCTGAAATTTAAGTTGGCGACATTTTTTAATCTGTATTGTGAATCTAAAGTCTAAGCCAGTTTCTTTAAAACGTTCACTGACATTGACAGTCTGTCACCATGGTTACGATGTCTGTTTTTACAAACATGGGGTAACTTCAATATCTAGTCTATATAGGCCGATAGTATTCGTTTGGATTATTTAATTTTTTTTTATAATCTTCAGTACTAATTGTTGACCTTGTAGGTCAAATTTGGTTTTTTAAAGTGCAATGCGCATTAGACCCAAAAATCAACCAAATTGCAGGCATAGAAGACTGATCTTCTGATATTTTGAAATTTTAGGTTATTTTTGTAATTTTACAAAGGTTATTTTTGTAATAATATCTGTAAATATTTAGCATATTCCTGAATATTTAATTTAATTTAATTATTAGTTTGTATTGCGTATAAGAAATTTAGTTAGCAGTATAAAGTTATGTCCATCAATCTGTTGGAGCCTTGCGTGCGCCTATAATTTTCTGCATGAACCAATTAAATACCGGTGGGAAGTAAATCGCCTGGAGGCAATGAGTCGAGTGCGCGGCCGACTGCCGCATCTTACGCTAAGACGCTCTCAATTGCCGACTTAAGGGTTACAACGGACCAAACGAAAGGGTTTCTTTCAGATTCCTTTAGCACGAATGTTACGTGAAATCTATGAATTGAAAATCATATTAAACGTTATAACGAATTTATCGTAAAATTTAACGAAGTTATGGTAAAATTTTACAAAGAAATCGTAAATTTGACGAATTTATTTAAGATAAGTTTGATATTACATTAAATTATCGTAAAATTCGCGCTAAGTGGAATAGCAGACATTTGGATTACTACACATTATTTACCGGTCAGCAGGGTTATTCTAAGTGATTAACTGAGTATGATTTTTTGACATTAGACGTCAAAAGAGTGAATTTTACGGTGTCTATAAAGATTATCATTTAGTATATCTATACGTTTTGACATACGTATATGGTGAATATGAAATAATTGTAGTGATAATTTAGCTCTTATAATGAACAACAAAAACAATAGAGCTTTTATGATTCCAAATTTTGTTTAAATCAGTGATGAACAAAACACACTTTACCGGAAACACCTAAATATAAGGATAGCTAACCGTGTATAAATCAGTCTTTGAACTTAAGCTATTTAACGTAACCTGCATAGTAAATCAGCTGTTAACCCCCGTTCACTTTAACGGCCGGTTATTACAGTGAAAACCGTCAGCACGAGGAACTAGGGGTTAACGTCTTAAGTTAAAACTTAGTGGCTGTAGAAATGGTAATATGCGCTAAGCCGGCAACGTCCTATAACCTCGAATAAGTGTTTAAACTTCACTTCCTACAAACTTCTGACTATAAGTAGAATTTGAACTTCAAATATTTGAGGATTTCTAAGCTTCTAAATTTGCCTAATTATTTATTAATGTTGATATTATGATTATTTATTTATTTTGTTTTAAAATACATTTGACGTTTCCGTCTATAATTATTACAAATTTGTTACGTATTTAAACGGTGGTTAACCCGGTGTTTAAACGGGCCGTTAAACTGCATATGCAGAATTCCAACAGCTTATACACTAAAGGACACTAAACGAATCACACAGATCAGATGTTTGTAGGGAGTAAAGCACAGTCAGTCTATAGCGCTCAGAGCGCAACAGTCTAAAATAAGCACTTTGGCCCAGCCTAGGTATTCGGCGCAGAAAGCCGGTCACTACGACGACGCTCAGCTCTGGTTGCTCGGCTGAGCTCCGCCAGTTGGACGCTCGGCTGAGCTCGGTTGGGCTTTACGCGCTCAGCTGGGCGGACGTGGGGCGCGTTGGCGGCGGTGCCGAGTGCAAGCGCAACAGGCGTCGCCGCGTCGTCTTCGTGCGCACGCGGCTCTGTTGCAACGCTTACGTACGCAGGTCACTTCGCCATCCTGAAACCATCATTTATTTAATTTAAGCAACGAAAATCTACCAAAATTTTACCATGAATTATATTTATATATGTCAGGGAATGCTAGGATTATAAGCATTCCCTGAACATAGAACAAAAAAATTCATTCAAATCGGTCCAGCCGTGTAAGAGGAATTCCGTGACAAATACATACACACCTACTGTAGAATTATATATAGAAAGATTTTGATTAATTGAATTGAAACCTAAACAATATTTCGTCTCTTTCTTTGAAATTGCGTATACGCTGCGATGAAAAGAGATGATTTTATGGCTTTAAACGTCGTTGGTTACCTTGCAACGGCAGGTGACACATCTCTGTTCTCCATGCGAGTGTATGGAGGGATGGACCTCCTTCCCGTTGGGTAAAGGCCCATCTGGGAACTTGCATCCTCCTTCAGCCAATATTTCCTCCGCTGTCCGCGGAGTGCCTTGATCCTTCAACGTGTCTTCGTCAGACTTCTTTTCTTTTACCTGAAGACAATGTTACAAATTATTTTAATTTTGAAAAAAAATTGAATTTAATTTTAAAAATTTATTAGTGTCCTGGAATTGTTAGATTAAAAGAAATTAAACCATAAATAAATATGAGAGAACAAAAAAATATGAGTTTATTATTTACGCACTTTTACTACCCTGAGTAGTATTTCTTCATAATAGGTTTGCTTGAAAGAAATCGCTTGTTAGCCATAAGGCCGCGTCTTGTCTAATAACTTATGTTCCTGCATTTTATGTTTAAGGTGAGGTATATCAATAAATGTTTCTTTCTTTCTTACCACTGGACAAACTCTGCAACAAGACTTCTTGTCGGGTCGATAAGCGTCTTTCTCAGCGCACTTCAAGAGAGGGCATTTGACGCGGGGGCACTTCACTTGTCGCGTGGAAAACTCGCAAGTGCAGACAGCGCACGTGTCATAACCTCCCGGTACCAAGTACGGATGCCAGGAGGAGCCTGGGGCGTGGTACTGCCCCGCGAGGTGACACCCGTGCGATTCGTTCCATACGGCGGTTGTCGAGTCTGAATTAAATAATCGGAAATTAGTTTATTTTTATTTTTATTTTATTATTTAGTATTTTTATAAATTAGGGGGCATATGGGCGGAAGGCTCATCTGATGTTAAGTGATAACGCCCATGAACACTAACGTTGCCAGATGGCTCCCGAGTAGGAACTGGTACGCTCTTTTCTTGAAGGACCCTAAGTCGAATTGGTTCGGAAATACTTCAGTGGGCAGGTGGTTCCACATAGTGGTGGTGCGCGGCAATATTGCCTTAAAAAACGCTCAGTTGTGGAACGACGGACGTCGAGGTGAAACGGGTGGTGTTTCGTATTCTGCCTCGAGGTCCGACATTGAATCTCAAAAACAGCTAAGAAAAGCTGACAGTACGAGTATTACGGCTAATCACAGGGACGATATTGTTAATTTTAATATAGCTTTATAGTAAGCTTAAAAATAAATAGAAATACAAAAACAAATTCTTCTGTGATAAAATATAAATACATACACTACAAATTTATTATCTATTTATTTTATAAACAAAACAGTAAACAAACATGTTATGTAATCAATCATGCACTTCCAAACGTTGCTTATAATTGATTACATAAGTATGTAAGTACCGCTTTGACATCTTAAGTTGAACTCATTAATATGAATAATGAGCTGCTTACTTGTACAGATGGGGCAGCACTGTCCTGGCGGCTGAATCGTGGGGGCGGCGCACTCCACGACGGGACAGCGGACGGGGTCACAGCGAAGGGCGCCATGGACACACCCGCACATGTGGCAGGACTGAAAATCAATAATAAATATACATAAATGTGTTATTTTTTATTTTTTTATTATATATTTTGATTATTATTGTAGGTTAAGAATATTGTAAATAGTGTATATTTGTGTGTTGGAAATAAATACAATCAATTTTGTTAAAATGCATATTAACAATGATTTCTCACGAAGCCTGAAATATTCTGAACAACATATCAAGTCCCTTTTCCCATACGATACGATATGTTCATAGGCTAACAACTCAATGATGATTTTCCTAATACAGAGTCCGAATAATGTTGTGTTGTATTTGATGTTTATCAACCCGAGCCTTGGCTGTAATAGTATTTTTTATCGCCAACAAGCAATGTTTTGTTACACGATATTCCTTTTTATCCATTTTTTGAAAAAACAAAAGTCCTTCACTCAAATTACTCTCACAAACAAAAAATACGACAGTTGTAAAATTTATACACGTGTCTTTGAAGGTTAGGGCTAAGTAAATAAAAAAAATATATTAATTTAATATTTCGATTGTAGTGTATGGCTAAATTGTTATTCAACACAAAAACATAATTTCAAATCGAACCGAGTGTTCCTTAGGTTATTGTGATCAACTAAACAAACACTGTCAAAATAATATAAAATTCTCGTGTCACAATGTTCGTTCCCATACTCATCCGAAACGACTCGACCGATTCTTATGATTTTTTTTATGCAGTAAGTCTGAGAATCGGTTACTATCTATCTTTCAAACCCCTAAGTGATAAGGGGTGTCCACCTTAAAAAATTTATTTTTATCTTTTAGCCATTTTTTTTGTTTATATTTTTTTATAATACAGCATACAAAAATACTTACAACCCCTAATTTTTATTATTGTAGATAGATATTTTTATTGAACTTTGACCAACCTCGGTGGCCATCCACTGAGCGCCATCTTCATAAGAGCGACCCGCGTAGAAGCACGACGCGGTGTTGGACAAGGAGTTGTCTGGAGGCACGTTGACGTGCGTCGGAGGGTAGTTGGGGCTGAGCTCATTGTCTACGACGTACGGCACCGAGGGGAGACAGGATGGTGGCACACTTATCTGGAAATTGTGGTTTGTAATATAATATAGCTATTTATTTTGCATATGAAACCCAAAAAAAAATATTTATATATTCTGACAACATTTTCTAGATTATTTTTGTTAATCGTAATCCTCCAATGGTAATGGCAGACATATTTTCGGATTTTAAATAATTTTTAGATCAACCAAAACAAGTTCTTCTGGGTATTTCAGCCACGGCAGAGTGCAAATTTATTTACAATCATTTATTATATAAAAAATTTAGAAAATTTAGTATCCTTACCTTCTTTCCATTCTCTAGCAGCGTTAAACAAAAATCTTATTTAATAGTGTAATGCTAATTATTTATTTATTTTTCAATCAATTAGATTTGTTTTATTAATTTGATTTTTAGTATTCCTGCAGCTTGTTCTTGCCTTTTCCTATAACGCGATTTCCGTCCCCCGTACAACGCGGTATTTCCCCCCTACACCGCGGAGATATCTTAAGTGAAATTTATAATGATATGTCAAGTCCATAATTAGTTTTGCGTTGCGGTTGCAAACGGCACCTGTTTCAATTGTGTTGTTATACAATTCAACTAAATAACTTTAATAAATTCTGGTACCTAGTTTTTGAATGGTTAAAAAAATGGTTTTACGAGAATACTCCTACAACGCGATATCCTATAACTAACCTGTGGTAGTCGCGTGCGCAGAAACTCAGTGCCGTTCTCCGCAGCGCGTACGTTGAGATACGCAGCGCCTGCGTGCAACGCTGACAGTTCCGCTGGAGTCGGCTCCAGCACTGAACCTTCTTGTCCCGCCAGAGCCCTCGGAGCGGAGGATCCGAGAGCGTGACTCTCCAGCCACGACGACCAGCCACCGTTGTAACCGTTTATTGTAACCTGAAATCGTACCACTTGAAGAAGTTGGCGAGCATATTTAATCTAGTGCTTGAGAGCACCGATCACAACGATGAAGTCACGGGTTCAAACCCTGACTGGGTCCTAATGATTTTATGCTATTAACATTTTTACGCTGATTTTTTTTAATGTTACAGGAGGCAGACCGGCAGGAGGCTCACCTGACGTTATGTGATACCGCTGCCCATGGACACTCGCACTGCCAGAAAGCTCGCAAGTGCGCTGCCGGTTTTTTAAGAATTGGCACGTTCTTTTCTTGAAGGACCCTAAGTCGAATTGGTTCGGAAATACTTCAGAGGGCAGCCGGTTCCACATAGTGGTGGGGCGCGGCAGAAATTGCCTTAAAAAACGCTAAGTTGAGGAACGACGGACGTCAAGGTGATACGGATGGTATTTTGTATTCCGCCTCGACGTCCGATGATGAAACTCAACTGCAGGTATTAGTCCGAACAACTCTGAAATCTCTCCATGATATTGAAATTTCTTGTAAATGCAGCCTCTAAAAACTTACTTCATAATTAATTCCACACAACGCATCAACAGAGACCCAGGCGAGACCCGCGACGATAGTGGAAGGGGCGAGTCGAGCGTCCGTCCGCTTCAAGAGGGCTGGACCGGCCCCGGCCGCGTCCGGCAACGAGCGGGACAATAAGCGACCTCGCAGCAGCGGCGGACCTATCGACATTAAAACCTTTTTGGAGACGTTACATAACTTTTGGTGTTTAAACCAAAAAGTTCTTTGGATGTTATTTGTATAAATACACATATGCTAATGTTGTTGGAAATACATAATTTTAGTTTCGTATATTCGTATCTTTGTTTCACTCGGATTGTGTTGGACATGTTTTTTTATCACCTTTTTTTAGTACTTACGTCCTCATTTTTTTAATTTTATAGTGAGTGTTTTTGTTTGTGTGAACCTTGAGAACCTCTTGTGGTATTATAAGTGAATATTTTTTTATTGTTACCCTTACATCGTAACTTCCTTCACCATTGATGGGAACCCCTTCACGGGTAAAGTTTCCAATTCCGATCTATCCATGATTTTCTGTCTCTCTTTCTTGTATATCTTCGACCTAATATAATTTACCTGCATCAGATCCTATATGTACAGCGAGCTGGTCTTCATAGAGCGGGGGGAAAATCCTCGCACTGGGCCTGGCCAGCACTCCCATTCTTGTATCCAGAATTTCCACTTGCGAGTGTCTCTTGCCCTGCTCTTCCACCAACGTTATCTTTGGATCAGCTATACTCAAATTGTCAACCTGGAAAAGTATATTATTATTATTGTTAACTATGTAGGTTATAATGTAAGGTTTTAATTAATTTCGCTGTTATTATTCGAAATAACAATAATATTTCAGTTCCATATAAAATAAATTATTATGTAATTTCTATGTATATAATGTATAAGTAAAAAAATAAAATACAATTAAAATCTAGTATTAACTAAGATTAGGCTGCGTTGGCTTAGTAGCTTAAGAGTTCACCTCTCAACTCAGAGGTCGCGCAATAGAATCACGAGTTGCATCAAAGGGTCTTTTTTTTCGCGAAAGCCGTCTTTGACGGAAACATCGAAAGCCTGTACAGATGGCTGATTACTAGTATTGTCTCTTATTGACATAACTTTCACACATTTGATAATAAAACCATTTTTTTTCGGTAAAATATTGTTAAAAATTGTTATTCATTACTATCAACAAATGATTACAAAACAGATACAGAAATCTGCAACCAAGACCTATGTAGGTTGTAGCGCCAGTACTTACGAAACCGGGATCTTTTCCAGAAACCGGTGATCTTTTTTTATGTAACACTGACATTGCCAGAGGGCTCGATAATTCGAACAACTCCTCTCAATACTCTCCGAGGTAAATGCGGTAGAAGATGCATCGATGCAGATAAAGCCTCTCGGAAAGTGACTGGTTGTTGACGATTCTTATAGTTATGTCTTAGTCATAATTACCTGTATATCATAAACCAGTGACCCCTCCTTGTCAATATACAAAAGAGCCAGCCCTTCAGGTATGGTGGCAGCCGAGAGCCGCTCAGCCATTAAAGGCGCATGGAAGACCTCGCAAGCTGCTCTTTGGCGGACAACTCCAGTCAGTCGTCTCTCTGGAGTAGAGATGGCTTCAACGGAGAGCAGAAGCCTGCCTCTGGCTAGGGATCTTAGTTCCGCAGCTGATACAGGTGTAGATACTTCGATAATGTTAAAGTCATAGCTGGGTTTACTCATCTTGTGAACCTGTGGCAAACAAAACCAATTCAATGGAATACGTATCTGTTATATGACATCGCTCTGCTAAACATTGGATTAATTGCAATGAAGTTTATAATAAGTTAAGTTAGATTATATTCTCTCTGTAAGTTCAATTTAAAATAAGTTTATTTTCAAAAACGTTTTGTGAAAAATATAGTAAAAAGTGAGCAGTGTTGGCTTAATGGCTTCAGCGTGCGACTCTCATCCCTGAGGTCGTAGGTTCGAGGCCCGGCTGTGCACCAATGGCCTTTCAGTGTGTCAAGCACAGGAGAGTGATCGCCTACTTGTCTATTAGATTTACAAATGATCATGAAACAGATATAAAAACCTGAGGCCCAGACCTAAAAAAAATTGTTGTAGCGCCACTGATATATATATATAGTAAAAAACTTTTAACTTAACTCATATATATCTTATATATAAGGGTTGTAACATTGAAGTTGATGTTGATACTACTTTACTAGTTAGACTCGTAACCTAAAGAAGCGTGACGAAATAAAAAAACCCTATCAACAATTTTCTTAGTAAATTTCACCAGGCGTTATTAAATGTATGGAATTATTATAATTGATAGTCCATATATACGATAACAATTACATAGCAATAAAAACAATTTAAGCAAAACATGAACGTATTGCTTAAGATAGGGTCAAGTAAATGAATCAAATATTTCTAAGAAATAAGGCAAAAATACCAATAAAATGTATACTTAATATTTATCTAACTAGAATGAAAAAGCAATGAAGCTTGTAAAAAATAATTATATGCTCGTTTAATATTAAATACTAATTAAATATTTCGTACCTGAGACTTAAAAAAATCCAAATAATAAAATGTTCAAAATATGAAACAAATATAAATTACGTAAAAACTTACCTCGTCAATAATAGTCTGATTCTTCTCTGGTAGTGTCAGCATTACTTTGATGGTCTGTTCTCTAGAGGCAGGCTTGAACACGCCATTAAAAACTATAGCCAGGTGCAAGCTGGGGGCTGCTCCAGCCGCACCCGTCACCACTGCTGTCCCACCCCACCAGCCTTCTTCCTGTCCCGGTACACGGTAATCATCACAAGCTCCGTTACCGATTGATGCTGGGGCATGTTCTGGCTCCAATAGAGATGTAAACATCTCTGTTGCAAGTGCTGGATATCTGAAATTGTAAAAGTTGCGTTGTTAAAAGGTAGGAA
Source organism: Pieris macdunnoughi (assembly GCA_905332375.1). Classification (NCBI taxonomy): domain Eukaryota; kingdom Metazoa; phylum Arthropoda; class Insecta; order Lepidoptera; family Pieridae; genus Pieris; species Pieris macdunnoughi. The sequence goes on from CAJOBZ010000039.1 coordinate 1,770,114, forward strand.
AGAATAAATGCCGCTTAAAGTAATTAAATAACAATATTTCAGATCATTACATAAATAAATAGACATAAGTGGAAATGGGCGGGGCACATGGTAAGAGAAACAGAAAAGTGGAGCAAGAAAGTATTAAGCTGCCCATGGTACAATAAACGCAAAAGAGGAAGAAAATTTAGAAGGTGGATAGACTGGAATTTAGTGGAGACCTTTGCCAAAAAAGGGCACACAGATATCTTTAGAAGTAATGATATAGAAACATAACTGTATTTATATGTAAAGTATCTGAAATAACAGGCTTATATTATTATTTATTATTTCGGCAGTTTGAATAGAACACTATTGTATAGGGATTTTACGAAATTAGTTTATTTATATTGGATTAAAAGTTTATGACTTAGCCTAAAACATTTCAACGATTTTCTTATTTTTCTAACATAAATACTACGTCAGTCTAATTACACTGTTACAATACCGATTTGTTACTTTTGAACCGACTTCAAAAGCTGAAAGAGATTTAAAATTCAACGTGTATCATCACATCAGCAACAAAACTTGACTTCTAAGCTAGACAGTACGGTAAGACTTTTTTTTATAGTATAGAGGGGCAAACGAGCGTACGAGACGCCTAAAAGGGCAGTCACCGCAGCTCATGGACACCCATTTTTGGAGGGTACGTTGCCGGTCTTTGAGAGAGGAGTATACTCTTTCTTTAGACAATTGGAGGTAGTATATCATTGCTGCTTCAGACAGCTTTATTCGTGATTTTTTATCAACTATAAATACGTATTTAAAATCTAACAATCAGTAATAGTACAATAATTGCTAAGTCATGAACCGCTTCAGTGGTTTTCCACAGATGTAAATACTAGTTAAAACAAACCACTTCGTCTAGACTCACTACTAATGAAGCCATGTGAGTTTCCGTTATTAATCATACGGTTAATTTAATTCGAACAATAAGGCTACTAAATCCTTGGGACAAGGTTATTTCTTTTGCATAGAAATCCGATTTGGATCTAATTTACAATCGTCATTGTTATACAATTGAGTTTGTTTTTGGCGCCCGTTCATGCCCACTACGTTACAGAGAAATTGGTACATTGCAGGTAGTATATAGTACGTATATAGTATTCACCATATTATTGAAAATATAGAGTAATATAGAGTAGCCTTAACGTCTATATTTAAAAAAAATTGCGGGCAAAAAATATATATTACATAAATAAGTAAAATTTTCAATCTATTGTGATTAAATTCTAAGCCATTATTTTGCCTAAAAGAATTATTACAAAACTTTAAACGGCTGGCTACTGAACGCACCTTACGCAGAGTTGGAGATTCTACTGAGACCTAGCATATAGCCACACATTCATAATGGTTTTTGTCAAAAAAAAAGATATTGTAAACTGTTTTAAAAAAAACTAAATTGAAAAAAATTTTATGGAATTAAGTTTGTTATGGAAGAGCTGGGAACGCTAATACAGGTATTTTTTACTTAAAAGGATTCACAAATCTAACATATTATTATGTTATATTATATACTTATACAAACGAATTTTTATATATACATTTAATTTAAGATGTAATTGCCACGATTCGTAGGTAAAATCAGCATAGTAAAATATAAAAAAAGGTATTTAAAATGTATTATTTAAATGCATCATTTGTATTGCGGAAGAATAAATTCCGCCACAGCACCATAAACTTAACTTTCTTGTCGGCGAAGTGTGAATGTGACATACATGCATTGGTAACTGCACTGCATATAAAGCTGCATTTCACGAAAGCTCATATAAACTGAATTTTACGATTATGCTCTCGAGTTTGTTACAAGCTCTGCATAGATATACCGTTCATTTCACTTTGAATCGGATCCGTCTATAAACGCTCTGATTGACTTTATTGGAGATTACATGGTTATGAACAGATATTGCCGTATGAATGGTGATGACGACACTCTTTTTATTAGCTGAATAAATCCCCTAATAACACGGGACTTTTATAACGCATTTTCGTTTATTTGAAGTGAAACTGAAGCTCGATGAGGGTAAAATTTCTACGGAACGTCACGAAGATGTGCAGCGTTTTTGTCGAAGAAAAGGGAGAGAGTGAAGTTCTCCACAGGGAGTCGATTCCGTAGCTCGCTAAAGCAAAGAACGTATCTTGTAAAGCGGACTGTGGAAGACTTCCAACCATCAAGGTTATGAAGGTTATGACGCGATTTCAGTTCCTCGTATTGCACGGGTATTACCCTATTAACGCGGGGATATCACACGTTATATTTCTGGACTATGACATTTATAATGATTTGTACGAACTTATTTCGTTCATAACTTAATATTCGATTTAAATCCCCTTTAACGAGAAAAGTTAAACGTGTATAAAAACGCGTTATATGGGGTCGTAAAAGCGCGTTATGCGAGAATACACCTTAAACCCTTTTCTATAACGCGGAACCAATCTACCGTGTTATGGGATCTGTAAATACGTAGCATTTCGAACCTCGAATGGGACATGCATTCTTTTAAGACGTATTAGGACGGATTACATAAGCCCTTTGGTATATGTGTGATGGCATCACTTAACATTAGAGTAATGTTAACATTGTGGTAATAGCACCATAAAAACATACTTTCATGACACTGAAGATATATATCAATTCTCATAAATATCAAGAGTGGACCTTGAACGGGAAAACCTTAAATTTACTTTTTTGTTTGTGAATTAACAAATTACCTAGACTAACTAAAGACATACATAAAAATAACTAAACGTAATGCTTACCTGCTAATCCTTCCACTTAGCGCTGTATCCATGGAGTTATTGCGCTCATCACCCCATATAAGGGCAACATACAAAGAGCCTTCGCGGAGCAAACGTTTGTACTCCCGCGGCACTCTGCGCCAGACTCCACAGAGCTGTTATAAATTATTGCATCAGTGTGGGAGTTTACTGATTGGTTGTTCATATAGTCTGAGGATTTCCTGTCTTAACTAGATTACTAGTTAAAAATTATCTGGTACTCAGTAACTATGCTAAAAAAGCTATGAGATTATTTTGTAGTTTTATTAAGTGTTTTTTAAGGCAATTTCTGCCGTGCACTACCACTATGTGGGGCCCTTCAAGAAAAGAGCGTACCAAGGCCGGCAATGCACTCGCGACCCCTTTTGGCATTGAGAGTGTCCATGGGCGGTAGTATCACTTAACATCAGATGACCCCTGTTCTATAAAAATAGCTGCTCTCAAAGAGTCAACTAAAACTAATATATGTTTAGGATTATTGACATATACTACTAACCTTATCAGTTTTTTCTTCATACGTAGCGTGTATGCCTTGAAACTTTTTTAGCGGATGTTCTAGAAGCATCCGACCTCCTCGATCCAAGAAGGCAAGTGCTCTCGGCCGAGTAACCATCGATGGCCCCAAAATTACAGACCAGAAGAGATGACGTCGTCGGAAAGTAAACCGAGCTGTGGCCACTCCAGCAGCTACGGGTACACCAGTCATGTCATCACGCCGAATGCAGAGAGGAGATCGACCAGTTAGGAGAGCACCAAAGTCTGAAATTATTTTATGATGCATAATGTAACGTGGGGAAAGAGGACTTTATTTTTGGTAAACATGAAGATTCCAAAACAAAGTGCTGAGGGGATTAACTAATGTTCCCTGGTATATCCATTCGCAATAACGACCTCCATCGGGACCTTAATGTAAAGAACGTCACCACAATAATCAAAAACATTGCTGGAGCCGACGAGTACGAGTAAAGACTCCACCATCGCGTGAATGTGGAAACTATTTAACTTCTTGATACCACGGAGCTTAGTGAGAAGATTGAAATAGACAAAACTATTTGAATTAGTGTGAATGCACGTTAATCTTAAGTGTCTTCCCCTTAAGTATCGTAGTGTTATTGGACACTTTATTATGTTAAATATTCTTTTTAGTAAATTAAGTTTAAGACCTAAATTACTTATTAGTCTTAAGTTAGGCTAAATCGTAATGTTCCATGATGTCTCAGTAAGACGCATGTATTAAAACTTTTGGTTGGCATAATTGGCTTATTATTATAAATAATAGTGTTAAATATATTATTATATTTAACACTAACATAAGTGTAACGACCCAATTATCTAAATATATTGTATTCAAATAATTTGCGGGGCTGTACAATACATAATATATAATCTTAGTACTTACGCTTCATACTCAGTTCCTCTTCATCAATGACAACGGTTGGGCTATCTTCTTGCACAATATCGGGAGCTGCAAACAAGAGATTTCAAGTAAAGTAATTCATATCACTACCAAATCAATCACGTTATCGAAAACACCGAATACGCAAGCCAGCCGATATCAATGAACATTAATTTCTGCATATTATATTTAGAATATTCTGAAAAGTCTATAATTGTTTTTTTTATAGAATAGGGGGCAAACGAGATTACATGCCTACGAGCCCATGGACAGCGATTATAGTAGATGCGTTGCCGGCGTTTGAGAGAGGGGTATACTATTTCTTTAAACAATTGGATGTCATATCTCCTAGGGAAGACCCCCACCGGTAGCTTCAAGCCATCAAGGTGATGCTGCATCAATATATTTAGATGGTGAAGTAATTTATAAGTACATTACAAAAGTATCTTCTATGTATTGAATTTCATCAGACATAAAAAATAAATACGAAACTACACATTAAAAGTGTATTTTCTTTGTACAGATATCTAAACATGTCGCAAAATCAATTGGGGTCTGTTCGCGATTGAGGAGCCGATTCGCAAGACCTCCCCGACCCCTCTATTCGGGTTGATTGGATCAAGTGTTATTCAATCGTTATAGTATTGCCGTCTAGACGGCGTCACCACTACTTTGCATTGCTTTCTTGATATCTTGACTCGATTCTTTGCACTCTTTCATTGCAAGACATCTTAACAGACCATTAATATTATTTTCATTTCTCAGTTATAGTTTCAGCAATAACTTGCGGAAATGAAAGCGATAGTTGTGATGGGTGTAAACAGAAACTATCAACACTTCTTAGACCCAAAATCAATGACGTCAGAGACAGAAGGCTGATTAATCGTTGATTAAAATATCATTAGAAACACGATAGCTTTACGAAAATAAATTGGGCATTGGGCTATCAACCATTTCAAGTTTTGTAAGGAACACATAATTTTATATTATATTTACTAGCTGACCCGGCAAACGTCGTTTTGGCATGTACATATATTATTTCTAGGAAACATTTTTTTAGTTCAAAAAATTAAATATCTACTATAATAAAAAATAGGGGTTGATCGTAGAGGGGTGACAATTAGGGTTGTATGTATTTTTGTATGATGTATCATAAAAAATTAAAAACAAATATTTTGTCTAAAAAATAAAAATAAAAATTTAGGGATGGGACCACCCTTTACATTTAGGGGGATGAAAAATAGATGTTGTCCGATTCTTAAACTTACTGAATATGCATACAGAATTTCATAGGAGTCGGTCGAGCCGTTTCGGAGGAGTAAGGGAACGAACATTGTGACACGAGAATTTTATATATATGTGTCTAATGAATTATGACAATATTGTCATTTCTTTTAAAATGAATTACATCGTTACAATTTGAGATTGAATTGCAAATAACCAACTCGATGTGTTTCGTTTCCATAAATAATACTATAAATTCTACAATTACAATTTATTATCTTTATAAATTTAACCAGAAGCAGTTACGGACTCGGCATAAATAATTCAAATACGATTTCACGCCTTGCTAAATGCCTATATAGTTTGGTATACGGATATATTCATCGCAATAAAATATTATTGAAGCTGTAAATTTTCTTATCGCATTTATGTTCTGTGTTCATTCCTGAGTTTGGTAAACATGACGATTGGACTTGTTTGTACATGAGGGCAGATTATAATTTAGTGGTGGCGCCAACAAAGCGTGTTGCTAATAATTCATAATCTGTGGATGACGTTCTTAGATTTATTATGAGGTGGCGCCGATCGTGTCATAAACATCGTCTTACGAGCATACCGTAGTCCGTGACTTTGCCTTGCCAAATAATAAACCTATTTGTTTTCATCGTAGCCATTTAGCAATTTGATAATGTACTCCAAACGTTTAGTTATAATGTCGTTGATTCTTTTTCAGTATACAATGATGCCTAGCGAATTATATAAACAGTATATTTTTATTTTATCTCCTGTTTTACATTATTTTTATTGACTATCTATAGTTAGTAATTATTTTTTGGGAAAAGGGATACTTTTCTTAAATAAAATCCCAGAGCCTTTTTTCTATATGCCTTTTAATAAATTTAAGAAAAGCTGTGTAAGAAGGCTTACTATAATGTTAACGATTATCTAGTTGATAAAAGGGCCTAGGACTAGTGCTAGACAGGCTACTTCGTATTTATTTATTTATGTGCATATTAAAATAGGTGTTGTTTGATAATTTGCTATTTTAAAAGAGTACCGAGAGTTTTTTACGCCGGGTTTTTCTCTCGGCCTCTGTCCTCTTTGCCGATGGGTAGGGATGTCTACTTATACAAATTTAATGACGTGGAATAAGTGATACCTGTATCTTATATTCCATAATAAACATATTTCATTTTTACGCAAAGTCTACTATATTAGTACATGTTGTTATATAAAATATGTATTAGGTAAATCCTGTAGTTTTGTCAGCTATTAATTACTCCAAATTGTGTTTAATATTTCAATGGGATCTCTGAAATTGGCCTCTAACCTGTTGTTACCTATAAGCTATTGTAGCCGATGACCAATATGCCTATAAATATTCCAAGCACTTTTGGAATGAATCGTGACGTATCTAAGAGCCGAGTTTAGACTGTTCGCAATTGTTTCACTGCATTCTTTTTTCTGAACGATTTAAGCCGTGGCGCCGCGTCACCTTTGACTCGAGCCCGACAAGGCGCCGCGCGTTTGTGCGATGAATATTTATAAGAAAATGCAGCTTTAACAGATAACAACGCTTTAATTAAACTTTACAATTTATTTAAGAATTTACTTCCGAGGGCTAGTTGTGATGGGTGTAATCGTGCGTCAAACCTGGGGTCGGGCATTCGAAGCGGCGGACTAATGTCTTTGTGTAGAAAATACATTTGTACTATCATGACGACACGGATGTCTTTGACTCAAAAATCAAGGACGTCCGACACAGAAGGCTGGTTACTTGTAGATAAAAGTGATAAGTGAAACGCAGAAATATGTCTGCCTCACAGTGCGTATACCATACTTGGGATTAAAAATAAAATAAACAATAAATCAGTGACACTACAACCTTTTTAGGTCTGGGCATTTCTGTATCTGTTTCATAATTATTTGTCAATCTAATAGGCTAATATGTGATCAGTCTCTTGTGCCTGACAAATGCCGTTAATTTTTTTGGGTCAAGCCGGTTTCCTCACGATGTTTTTCCTTCACCGTTCGAGCGAATGTTAAATGCGCACATAGAAGATAGTCTATTGGTGCACAACCAAGGATCGAACATACGACCTCGGGGATGAGATAGATATAAGAATATAAGATATTAAAATAATTGTTGATTTTTGCAACTCGCAGTTATAACGTATGACTCGTATATAAAAGATATTGAATATTTAGAATACACAATTAGAGAAAACCCATGGTCAAGGTGTCACAACGTTTCCACTCGTTAATGTCATTTAACGTAAAATTAAACTTTTTGAAAGCAGCCTTGAGTGACGTGACTAGGCAGACGAATTCGTACGTCTCGAGTATTCAAATGATATAAGCGGCCTTATTACGGATTTGGCAAATGCGAATTGTACAATTATTGCTAAAATTGTTAGCTATTTGTCACCAATATGCGTTGAGTTGTGAGTGATTCCCCCAGGGAAGGTCCTGGGACTAAAACGGTTTTTTGAACCAATACGGGTCTTTCAAAAAGAGCGCGAGGGATTTATCATAGCACTTTTTTTTTTAAGACAATACACACCAATTGACCTAGTCCCATGCTAAGCTGGTGAAGCTTGTGTTATGGGTACTAGGCAACGGATATACATACATATTATAGATAGATAGACATATAAATACATATTTAAACACCCAAGACCTAAGCACAACACCAAATGCTCATCACATCGATGTTCGTCTCAGCCGGGGATCGAACCCGGGAGCCATGGATTCGCAGTCAGGGGTACTAACCACTAGACCAATGAGTCGTCTTATTATTGCAAAAGTAATTGCTTAAACTTACTTTGTTAATTAAATTTGAACGCTTTGATCGCAATCAAGCTATTGTAACCGTGGTTTCATTTTTAAAGATAAATTCTAACCATATACGTATTCTTAAAAGGACCGTAACACACTCGCAATCCTTCTGACAATGTGAACCTTCACATAAGATCCGATTTCCCTGTTCCTTCAACATCAAACATCAATTCTTTTCACGCCTAAACCAATATAGCAAGCTAATTCTATGAATAGTTGCTTCGTATTAAAGGCGCCGTTTTGACGACAACGTTCGCAAATACCATGAACGTACGTACGATGTTAAATAATTTATGTCAGAATGTAAAAAGCCAGTCAACATTGGTCTACAGTGTACCAGTTCTAAGAAATCACGCCGAGTTTCAACTCAACCATACTAATACGTTGTTTTTCTTGGTTTCATCTGGAATTAATTGTAGGTCTGGTAAGTCTATTCCACATATTCAAACCAGGCCTACTTGTTGTGTTACTTTTAATACTGTGAATCTTTTTAGTAAAATAAGTGATAGACATTATTGCAGTACTAGAAATAAAGATAAAATAGCTCAACCATCTCTCATATTAGCCAAAGTTCAAACATCATTCATGGCGTACTGTGTTAAATGTTACAATAAAATACCTTGTGACATATTAAAACCAAATGAGCGAAAATTTAAGTATTTTATTAAAAGTAAGTACACATTGTAAACAAGCATCTTACAAATTAGAGGATTATATTCAAGATAAGAATGCTTGGAAACATGCTGGTCCTGCTCCATAGGACAATCATAGAACCTGGACAAAATCAAACCAATTGCTGATCTAATTTTATATATTTTTGTTATTTTTTTTTCAGTTTTAGTCATAGTCTGACAGTTTGAGTAATTTATGCGGCCTACCCAAATGTCTTTTCTTTGGTATTGTTAGTCGAATTGTTAAGCTCCTTAAGTTTTGAGTTGAGCTGCACGATTACTGACAAATGCGTGCACTGACTTGACAGATCCCCTCAATCTGTGTGGTTCTTTCCTCAAAAGACCATTTCAGACTGCAATCTACATGGTCTTCACATAATCTTGTTATGTCTGGACTTTAAAAGAGACAGTGACCTCTGAGTTTTTTTCGACGTTTCTTCTCAGAGTAGTCAGATAGGAAACGTCGAACTCATCTAGTTTAAAAAAAAAATATGCTTGATGTGTAAAAGTGTTTGTACAAACCTACTTACAGAATATAAATCATTTATTTTTTATTTTATAATACTACAAACTGTAATTATTTTATTTTTATCTCACACACTGTTTTATTGGTTTTTTTATTATTTTCTTCTTTAATGTATAATATTCTACGATTTCGATATTTGTAAATATGTGAGGAACATGTATACTGTTTTCACATATAATTATTTAACTAATGTATACAAAATATTATAAACCTATTTTAAAAGAGTAAGTTGGAGTTTCTTGCCCATTCTTCTCCACACAAAACTACCTTTTGGAAGGGGCAACTAGAATCATCTTTATATTTTATTTGACGTTCAAAAGTGTCATTTTAGGTGGTCTAATTGAAATAAATGATTTTACTTGACTTGATATAACCCAGCCTTTTTTGGACTCATTTCTGTCTCTATTATCTCATTTTCAGCCTTCACGAATATCAATAATAAGCTTTCTAACAGTAGTCCTGGTATGTTAAAATTACCGTACTAAAACTAAAAGCAGACAAACAACTTAAGATAAACAAAACAGCAAGAAAATATTGCTTATACAATAATGAGGTCGCAATAATATCTCGTAAGTATTTTAAATGAGAATAATTTAACCTGTGATAAGAAATTACAATTTGAAATATACACGGCGCCAGCATAGTTTTACATTAGTTAAGAATTCTGAGCGAAAATTATTTATTTGCAAGGCTACGTTTGTCAACGATTACGACAAAATGTAGACTGACATTTACATGAACACATATTTCAGCGAGAATAACGAGTGATATAATGTCTCATTTACAATAAAACTGTGATAATTATTTTCACAGTTTTGGACTTAATAAAAATGTCTCGGTGGACATTTTCAGCAACCCCATGGAGACTTATCGCCGAGTCGTTTTGGAAATCTTACTGTGTACATTATTTGCTACTATTGCCTTCATTCCTACATGATTGGCAGACCCATGTGACTTCTTTTATACAAAGAGTCCCCTCGTGAGTTGTGTGCTGCGATATTGCGGGCTACTCGATTGTGAGGAAGTTGCATGGTTCTGGTTCATGCGCTACGCCTTCTTAAGTTTTATTGTTATTTTAAAAAATGTATATCCTTTCTATAACAAAGTTACATATAGTCCTCCGATCTGATTGTCCTCCTTGTACCATGTGTTATTGTTTGAGACCAAAAATAAATAAAGCGTCTTAAGTTCTTTAAAAAAAAAGCTTGCCAACGCTCGGCACACTGATACATTGGTAAAACAACCACAATATACAACTTTCAATGTGACGAGCACTTAAAGGCAAACATACATGTAGAGATCATACAAATATTAATCAAAACAAGTATTAAACAAAACAAACATTACAAAAAAAACAATTACTAATCAAAAAAATTAAAATTACAATAAACTAAACCAAAAATCGATTTTATAGTGTGAGGGGAGCAACTAAGGATATCCAGACCTAGCTCGTTTATAAGGAATATTCATTGAAGTTTCGACTTATTTAGTTATGACTTTAGTGGTTTCATGTATTTTTGCAAGATTTTTTTGCGACCTTAACCATTATCGTTAAATTCAATTGTGTTGGCGAACAGTTTGAATAAGGTTTAGATATTTTTAATGCTTATTTAAGTGTAAATGCTCGTTGACACAGTAAGCTGTATGATGTGTGTGTTAAACAGACTAAAAATAGTTTTAAAAATTATATTAGGATATGTATGCTCTGTAGTTATAACTGTTTCCTGGCGCATAGCGCGTCGTGATATAAGTTTGTCTCTGCTTCATAGATATTACTTATGTGATTTTTTTTTAATATTAGAAACCAACTAACATTAATAATAACTTTTTTACTTATATATATAACGATAGTATAGTTTTTATTTTAAAATAATAATACTAATTTAATAGTCCCTGTAACAGCTTAATGTAGGTAAAGCTGTTATTGAAATTTATTGATAGTAATAATGAGTTAACAGCGCAAAAAGTTTTATAAAATACATAAAGTACCATATAACTTTAAACTTGCCTATTCCACTTATAAAGATTACAAATTTTAGTATCATTTTGTCAATAATTGAAAAAAACGGATTTAAATTTGAGAAAATATTGTATCTCCTTAAACGTAATAAACATTATTACGAATAGCAATTTCAACAAATTGATACATTCCAATTAAGATTCACAACATAAATTAATAGAAACGATTTTCTCAACAAACTTCGTAGCCATAACATGTTACTTGCACTGTCTGTATATCATTATTATCGTTAACAACCGTTATTCAAGAAGTCCAGCGCAAAGTCTAATTGGCAATTGGCAAAGTGAATTGTAAGGATTCTGCGTACAAACGTTTGTGATGCGCCAGTGCTTGGCCTAATAGCTACAGTAGATTTACTGTTTCTACGTAGTACGGAATACAGTAGATTGTGGTCACCCACAGTGGGTTTGCGAGCCATATTAGTGCGAACTAGTGGCTTCAGCGTGCGACTCTCATCTCTGGGTAGGGGGGTAATTTTTATTATTCATTTAGATCACATACTCATAAACGTCACTTACATCTAGACTATCAAGACCAAGTATTTTTATATAACGCATTTTAAATGTTGGCTTTGATCTGAGATAGAAATATTTCTGTAAAATAAATAATAAAATCTACTGTTATGTGTCCATCACTGTAATTTAACACGCTCTTTCATTGAACCTGTCGAGAAAGACGCAGAACGCGTGGATATTGTTTTACCGGCTTACACTAATTTATAGCTTAGGATGTGATTATGGCAAAGAATGTTTACGCTCCAAGGTGCGGTCTCATTGTTGTCGATACTTACGCGGAGTTTTCTGCGCATACGCATATAGATTGCAGCGTTGGCTCGGTTTCAATTACCATTTCCATAAAATATAATTTCATCCCGATGCTTCGAATGTTCCGTTAATGTTTCCGTGTAACACGACATTTATATGAAGTGTTGCACGCGACTCTTCATAGAGTTAGGATAAGTGACCTGTCTTTATGTAATTTAAGAAGTTTCTGACATATTAAATAGCTTATCAAATTTTGTCTGATAATATTTAATCATTCGTAGTTCTAAAGATTTTTTCTTTCATAATCTAGTTTTCCCGGCTGCGCGATGAAGGCGATATCTCAAAAATACAAATTTATTATTTTGTCTACTTCTAGTGGTATATAAACCCAACAATGTGGTCAATCTCTAGCATTTCAGGACCGTTAAAGATTTTGAACTGTTAGGTTTAAGTATATTTACATCAAATGTTTTTTTATTATGTACCGGGGCAAACGGGGCAAACGGGCCTACCCGGGCTCACCTAATATTAAGTGTTACTGCCGCCAATTCCAGCGGCCTCGCGAGTGCATTGCCGGCCTTTAATTATAATAATAGTTATATTTACTGAAATATTTAGAGAACTGTTATATTTAGAGGTCGAAACTCTCTCAAATACAAAACTCAAGTGAAGCTACGAGCGGCATATTAAACATAAAGTATTATTTATAAGCAACAGAAATGATCGACATACTCCCACTCAAAGCCCGCAAATTCACCAACGCTACAAAGCTTTCGAAACGGTTTACAAAATGTTCACGCCCGCGTCTTCCATGTAAGGTGGCAATGAGGTATTGTGCTGATATCGCTGCCTATGCGTTGCCGTTTACGGAGACCGCTTAACCAAAAAAGTAGAACAACAAACCACGTTCGCGCTGTTTACACGACGTGCTACACTTCGACCGCATTGTCCTTTGAAATTTGCATTTAACGCCTACAGCCGAACGCTGTCTCGGCGCCCAGCCTCATGAATTTCTCATGTCTGGCTGAGTTAGTACTGTGAGCTAGCGATGCTTCCTTTATATTAATGATTTATTTTTACACAATATACATAATTACATTAGCAAATATCACATTGGCAATTATATATAAGCAAGGTTGCAGTAGATATGTGATCAAGCAATCATAGTTTACAGAACTCTATCTGCAGTAAACGACGCTTTAAGGACATGCAACTCTGATCCATTTTATGACAGTCTCCTATTGTAGCCATAGCAGAAGATGCTGCAGCCATAGTTGTTCCATCACTAATAACAATTGCAAAGAAATATATTAAATTTTTAAATAGCATATTTGCATTTCCTAATCTACGAGAAGTTTATTGTCGTTTATTTTTATTGTATTATTTCGTGTTGTCATTGATGCACATGCACGTATTGTGTTTTTGTATGTTGTGTGTTCTCTTTATGTGTTTCGTATGTGTGCCTTTGTAAAATAAATAAATAAAATGGTGGGCACTCCGCTTTGGGTCAAAAATGTAATGAATAATATCACTTTTATACTTTAATACATAATGTTCAATGCGCAATACGAATATAACGTATATTATAAAAAAACGTTATATATGCATGAGACTATATTTGCAAAGAAAATTGTGTGAATTAGGTCTATGGCGAATGACATATCCAATTGCAATACAAGTGCAAGATGGGCCAAACAAGAGAATCTCTTTTTTATTCTGATTCTATAGAGTTCAATTTACCGAGCACACGCACAAGTATGTTACCTTTCGAGTTTGATTCATTGTAAATCGAACAGCGAGGACGCACAGATCAAAGGCGATCCGTTCTGAATATGCAAGCGCAAAACAATACCTCTATACATATCGTAATTGTTTCTGGTTACGGTACAAATGATGGTATGATTTAAGGAAACAATTCGTAAGTATTGTGCATGCGTTCGCTGAGAATTTTTTTTAATATTTTGGAAATATACATAACAAATCTTGTCTTATCATTATCTTTTTGTATATTATATTAAATAAATAAATATACCACTTTCAACATTTTTTCCATACCTTTGATTGTAAACTGTAAATCTTTCATACATTCTGTTTCTTTCATCTCCAATATTTATATTTATTCTCCATCATTCACCAATAAATACAACAATAAAGATATATTCATTATACGTATATATTAACCTAGCCAGGACCTGCAGCTATAATTGTCATACTATGACAATCCTGCCTCAAAAAAATGCAGCACAAAAACAATTCGCACGTAGTTCCTCAGATCTACCGCGAGATAGCGCCTTATAGCAAATACAGGGAAGATGAGAGCTCTCAAAAGAACATATTTTCCCCGTTCTTCCTACATTCTTTATGGAGACTCCGCTTTATTGATATTAATAATGTAGCTTTCTATTGGTGAAAGATTTCCAAAATCAGTCAAGGAGTTTTTGGGTTAATTCCTTACTAACACACAAAAATACATATCATTGCTCTTTATAATATTGTAAATTTATTGAGCAGCAGAGACCACAGATCTCCACTTGCGGTTCAGACATACCTTTCTCGCTTCATCGACTTTCATCACTATGCATGCTCGTCGATTATGGCACTTTAACAGGACCCTTCTCTAGTACCTCCTGGATATGGTCCAGGTATGTACGACAAGGCCCACCCAACCCCATTTCATCATCCTTGCCTTGTATATCCTACTTGTTAACCGTTGAATTCATCCGTTCTACATGTTAAAACCACCTAAGCATTCCCTTTCGTATCCTTATCATTACGTCATTATTTAATATTGTATAGACAAATGAAACATACCGTTCTATAATACAACCACTTACTAGAATTACCATTTTCTTTTATTTTACGTAAGACGTCATCCATTCAACTAATTGCGTATATTAATCTTTCGTCTTGCAAAACAATGTTAACCTTATTTAATTTTCGCCGTGTTATCTCCCTAGGCATAATAATTTATAATCGTAGTAAAGCCACACCAATGGTTGTTACAATTTTAATGCCTATTTAAGGTATATTTTAATGCATCAGTGCTCAGAATATACGTTTAAAAATAACGCAAACACGCCTCTGTGCCAGGCAACTTGATATGTTACTTAATTACTTTTATCTACTGGGCATTTAGTTCGGTATTGATTCTGATAAAATAGAAACACAGGTATAACGATCTAATTAAACTCGTTTTTACAATAATACATAATTGTATGCAATTATTTAATGAATTATCGTCAAAAAATCTATATAATTAATTCACAGAATATATCAAATATTCTGAATGCAGATGCGACAAAAAATCTCCGTCCAATCGCTACGCATGTAATTGGAATTATAATTAGATAATATGTTGTTGATGAGAATAAAGTTCTTTAAACATTAACTAAAAACTTAATAGTACATTCTATATTATATGTAAATATATCGATAGATATAATTTATATAGATCTATACTTTATCTATCGATATATATAAATTAACATATGATAATAGTTTAATACATACGTGCCATGTAAAAGTTGACACACGGTTAAACGTGTTAATAGTCACGCATTTGCGACCTTGATCTTAGCATGAACAAAATATTAATCGCTGTGAACAGATAGCAAGCTCCAATTCGTGAATGCTGGTCTTTGTGGAGCCATGTGGCGCCTGGTCCCGGCGCCAGTCTGACCATGAATTGTAAGATATCAAAGGTCGAAGATCGTCCCTGACCCAGAGGTTATTAAATAGGCTTAAAACAACATTACTAGAATTATCCGGACAACGTTGTTATACGAAATGTGTATTTTTTATATATATCCTTAAAGCTCATGCTTTAAACTTAGGATTTAATAATTTAAATCCTATCTATCTATTATTAGTAATCTTGTCCTGAAGATGCTGATTTGAAGGGAGCGTGCTCTGTCACCTGATGATCAAAATGATACCTGCCCTGCGATTCTGTAACTCACTTTTCGAACTCACACAGCGGTTATCGCATCGGCGGTCGCTCTCAAATCAGTCGTGAAGCAGTCATTTTATGATTTGGCATTCTGAAAAGGTGGGAGCTTGTAGTTTATTGTTTCTCAGAATGTCTTCGCAGGGCTGAAGGTAGGTATTATATATTTTAGCTGCAACTTATAACAAATATTTATGTAGATTTATAAAAGTTTAGTTAGTAGTTTAGTAGTAACAAATATCATTGTTATTTATGTTTTTTTCATGGCAGCGAATCCATTTTTGTATCGCTATTATACTGTAATACAATTTAAACATACATATTATATTTTATCGCTTAAAAGTAGTATAGACCTGTTAAAGTCTAAAATATACGATCATTGTAATTTTTATCAGTTATCTATTTTTAACGAAGTGCATTTTCCTTATCCAGTAGTTGCCAAGCTTCAAGTTCTTCGATTAATTAAATCCAGTATACTCAGTACTTATACCAATCCAATCTTAACTTCATCTCAACTCATCTTTACTTGATATGAAATTAAAAAGCGGAGTTATATTTTGTTGATTAAATCTAAACATAAGTTTTTTTAATTATAGAAATGTTAATATTTTTAGTATTATCCTTACGCTGACGTTATTCGTCTACTGTTTTAATTAGCGAAGTACTACTACTAATCAACATACTACAGCACACAGGTAACACTACGACAATATATATAATTTATATAAATACGAATTTTGAACGTTGCGAATTGCCTACAAAAGCTATTTTTAAAAGCAGTGTTGGTCTAGTGTATTCAGCGTGCGACTCTCATCCCCGAGGTCGTAGGTTCGATCCCCGGCTGATTTAACATTCTCTCGAACAGTGAAAGAAATCATTGTGAGGCTTCGCTTGCATTAGACCCAAAAAGTCGACTGCGTGTGTCAGGCACAGGAGGCCACCTACTTGCCTACTAGATTGACAAATGGTCATGAAACACATACAGAAATCTGAAGCCCAAGGTTGCACTGATTTCTTTTTTATTTAATATATCAAGAATTATTCTCTCTCAACATTACGTGAAACAAAAATAATAAATTTTTACATTTTCACAAATTAAAAAATAAATATATCTCGCTATAATATTAATTCCGTTATTTACGTCTATGTACTTGACATAATTCAGTAACCAGATTCACATGTTCTGCATAAAATTCTTATTAAATGCAAATTTCGAGTTATCCTTAAACTAGCGTTATTTAGATAAAATACATGACAGTGCTAAAGCTATATATGTCGCGTGAATTGGTTACAAAGGGCTTAGGTCAAGCCAACAGCGATTCTATTGATTAGCTGGGTCTTGTACGGGATTTATCGTTTCAATTTGATAGATTTTATTACTATTACGAAAATCCAATTAAAATACATTACACAGTTTTATACAGATAATAGGTGTGAGGTGAAATACGTCTTGTGAACTGCAATAATTAAATATTACTATATCAATATTAACCCTTAATTATATAGATCAAAAGGCGAAACATGAAATCGCTATTAAGTAACTCTTTAAAATACTTATTATACTATATAAATATGAAAGCTCCATTAGGTATAACAATAAATCAGAAAAAGACGAATTTTTTTTTTAAAGTGAAACTTCTTTAGGCGCATGAGGGGAATTTTTTACGAAAACGTCACGAAGATGTGCAGCGTTTTTGTCGAAGAAAAGGGAGAGAGCGATTGAGACCGATTGAGAGAGAGAGAGTGAGAAGGGCAAATTATTTTATAGAAATTCTATTTTTAAATTAAAATTTCGTAAAGAGAATTTATGAAATATTAGTATTTTATATTCTATGCAAAATAATTAATTGAAATCTCAAATGACGAATTGTAAATTAAAATGCCATGTGTTTTTATTATAGAAGAAATAGATTTAAAAAAACTTATAATTTGTATTAATTTTCGACATTTTTTTTTAAATATTTTAATGACAATTAAATTCCTATCATATCTTCCTTTTTCCCATTCTCTAAGTCTCGGAAATCTAAAGTTTTAGATTTGTATAAATATGAACAAGTTAAAAATTAGTCTGCCAAAGAAATTTCACTTCTGATATGTGTACTTTGTACGCACGCACTTTTTTTTTTAAGATTAGTCCCTATTTATGATATTAATAACAATGACTCTTAACAATTATGAGATCGACAATCCTATTTAGGAGACTAGACTTTTTGATTGCTTCAATTAATGTTTGAGCTGACTTATATTTGTCACGGTCTACTACTTCTGTTAGTAAGGTCATAGACATAAAAAATAATAATCCATAGTTGTGTTATTGATACATTTGTACCTATTATATGGCACGGCCGTTCTCCGATAAATACATTGTTGCCGATAAAATCGTTTTTAATAAGAGTGTACTTCAATTGTTATTACATCTTTACTTTATTTGTAGTAGAACATTTGTAAAACTTAATCAAGAGGGCATTTCTAACTAAAGCACTAAGAAACCCTTAA
Organism: Pieris macdunnoughi; assembly: GCA_905332375.1. Lineage (NCBI taxonomy): Eukaryota > Metazoa > Arthropoda > Insecta > Lepidoptera > Pieridae > Pieris > Pieris macdunnoughi. Next base: position 1,788,791 of record CAJOBZ010000039.1, read on the forward strand.
TTTGTTAAGATTTTCGAAAAAAAATCAGTTAGCAAACTTTGACCATTAAGTTAATCTATTATCTTAATAATAAAAAATAAGGCTAATACCGTTTCATCTAAACTGACTCTTTTCATAGCAGCGTAAACACAATTTCACAACAAGATGTCTCCAGTAGACAGAGTTCAACCGTGCTTAGTTTTTACGAAGAAACTTTGCCTACAAATATTTAATACTCTATCCCCAAGGTATCTACTATACTGTATTAAAAATTCGGTGGTGATAAGAAACCCTGTTGAACGTGGAAACAATAGGAGTTTAAAATTGGACGCAAGAAGCACGAGATACTTGCTACGCTACTTTATATATCAGATTACTCAATATGACATTCGATTCCCAAACCTCACAATAAATACTCGTAGTAATGCAGTATGAATACTTAATAATGATGTTTGCGGTACTCGAGACGTAATAAATTTTTCATCTAATTGTGTGTTTATAAATTCCTGTCGGCACCTCGTGCTCACGTACTCGTATTCCAATAAACATCTATGTCATCGAAACCACGCGATTGGTTAAGTGTTTCTAATAATAATTAATACTACACTTAAGATTATATTCTACGCAAGGACGAATATTTCTACACGTTTACGTTTACAATGCGTTGACCTATTAAATTGTTTTTGATATATCGATGCTCACCATCCGCATAGCGAATATTAAATTGTCATTCAGTATCTCAAATATATTAATAATATAATGAATAACTATTTTAATTGATTACGTGTATACTTTTGAATATGTATTTCAATTGTTCTCGTAACGGGTAGGGAAGTAATTTGATTGAAAGATTGAATTGAAACCATCTACGAAGGAATGATTTTTGATTACAATTTTTCACCATATCATCATCAAATGTAACAGTTCCAGTAAAAACCCTCTCATATTATATTATATATTATCAATAATAATATTTTTTCCTAGCATACGCTTGCGTAAGGCCACTCAGAGTACAATATCTAATTACATATAAACTTTAGTGACAATTGAGCGTCAGGTTTAAGCGTAAAAGAAAAACAAAAACAAATTTAATACTAATATTTTAAAAAGTAAAATTTCTATTTTCTTTTGTAAACAAATAAACATAAACTTACTGGACCGGTTTAAAATTCTATCTGGTTTAGATTGTTAAATTATCCCTGAATATATTATGTAATACATAGTAAAGTATCCAGCCGCATGAAGCTGGAATATGGTTACTAATAGTTAACTAAATGATTTGATTTTTGGACTGTATTCAATACTTTCCCATCAACAAACAGTGAGTATATGTGGCATATACACATTATATATTGCAGTCAAGTCTTTTGATAATTGTCTTCAATTGTTTCCCAATGTAGCACACCACTTAAGAACTGTTTATTGATTCTAGCAATGCATTTCCGCTCGTAAGAGAAAAACAATGGAATCTCATATCACTTTTCCCTTGAAAGCATTCATACACGACATATTTTTCCAAAGTACATTTTATAATAAGAAAATATTTTGTAAAAAAAAACACACCTTAATCGAAAATTTCAAGTGTTTTCTGAAATCGTTTTATTGGTAAACCTTATATTTCTTATATACTAATCATGCTTACACAAAAATGTTACTAATGTTACTATGCTTGACCAAAACCTTATTCCAATTTAAGTAAAGTTTTTAAAAAATTATACTAGAACAATTAATTACATTCTTTAATACAAACATCTCTACACACCACAATACGGTTTTACTAAAGTCACTCCACTACGATCTGAATAGCTCTTTACGACATATATTTGATGCATGGGAGAAAACTCAAAATGTACTGGGAGTTTTCTGCGATTTGTCCAAGGGTTTGATTGTGTTGATCATGAGACTCTCTTTGCAAATTACCACTATGGTATACAAAATGTAGCTCTTAACTTAATAACCTCTTACCTAAGTTGTCGAACTCATAAAATTGATATAAATGGAACTAAATCTTCGGATCACATATTAAAATGGAGTCCTCAAGATCATATTAGACCATTTTTATTTCTTATATATATTAACGATTTGCCTTCTTATTCAAAGCCATTATGTGATATTGTATTGTTTGCTGATGACACGTCCTTGATTTTTAAAGTAAATAGATAAAAGACAAATTTTGACGATTAACATCATTTCTAAAATAGTTGCTGGTTTTCTGCAAATAATTTACAGTTAAATGCCACAAAAACAAAATCATAAGATTTACTTTACCTAATTTAAAACTACAACTATAGAGCTTAAACTGAAAATGAAAAACTAAATTTAGTTGATTCTAGGTATTTCTGGGCATTACAATAGACAAAAACTTCAATATTATCATAAACTTTCTAAACTTAGTTCTCGGCATACTATTAGGAAAATTAGCAACTCACAACGAGGAAATCCAGAATAGTATATTTTAGTTACTTTCACAGTTATGTCGTATGGAATTCTTTTATGGGCAAAACAATATACAATCTATTTTTATCTTCAAAAACGTCTATTAGGTCAATTTATTCTTGAAACCAGCACTTCACTTAGAAATTTGTTCAAGGAAATCGATATTTTGACGGTATACTACCAATATATTTACAACTGTATCGTTTTTGTGCGTAGTAATATTAGTTCTCTTTTAAAGAACAGACATTCACAATAGGAATACAAGAAATAAGGAAAACTTTTCCAGCCGTCTTACATTCAGAAAATAAATACTTCATTTTGGCCTAAGTATACGCTGCTTAAATGATTCCTAGTGAAATATTGGAACTGCCTTTAAACAGATTCAAACACACATCAAAAAAACCTTAATTCAAAGGTTACTACACAGTCAATGACTACCTGGAAGATAAAAACGCTTGGCAATAGTTCTAATTATATTCTTATAATTTGATTTGTTATCTTTGAAGTGTTATGAATATGTGTGTAATGGTGAATGTGGTAAATCACAAAAATTTTTATTTTTTTACTTATGTAATTTTAATGACGTTGTGGTTTATGACATTTTCCTTTGAATAATTGTAATGTAAAGGGAGGGCAAACTTGCTGAGTTTCTTGCCCGTTCTTCTCAGAACAAGGCCTCCTGGTAGTTTTGCGAACGGATGGCGTAGTCTTGCTCTTTCGTGAATTTTGTAAACGTTGTTGACATTCATAAGCATGCTCTAAGAAGCATCTAAATTGAATAAACGTATTTTGATTTGATTTTGATTTGATTTGATTTGATTAAATTTTGTTGTTAGCGATTTAATTGTACATAACAAAATTTTAATATGTTATAACCTTTTGTTATTAATTGGCATATAGACATAGACATAACATTTATTACTAACGAAACAAACACACAGAAACACACAAAATAATAATAATAAAAAAAAAGAATGAAGAACAACAATTTGTTTTCCTTTAAAGAACAAGGTACGTTTTAAGTGTGTAATGCGTGTGTGCTGTGGTTGTAAGTGGCCCTGGCTCAGCATTATGCTGTGGAGCAGACTCTTCCACAGCGCTAGTCAAAAGTTTATCTAAAGCATAGTTAATCACCTCTTTGGTTCATTTTTGTAATAAGGAATTTATCCTTAAAAATACTCTTTACCCGACAATAGACGGAATATGTAACTTCTTGACGTCAGTAATGAAATAGATGGAAAATGTTCCTATCGTATGCCCAGTTGAGGCTTTACGGGATTTTAAAAAAGTTTTTTCATAATTTTCTCGACTAATATTTGATTTTAAAATGCTTTTTAGCGGATAAACAGGCGGGCGACTTCCTTCTGTAATATGTACATACCGAAGTGCCGGCGCCAGGTTTCTATGAACAATAGAACGGAGCTGGCGTCGATTGCGCGGACGCACAAATATTACCAAGTGTGTTTTACGATTTTCCTTGGTATAAATATTAGTTCACCTTGACACGTGATTAATATAATCCTTTAGATTGGTTAAGATGTTAAATTATATTCATTCTAAAATATATTACCTAAAGCGTAGCGTATAAATTATTATATTTAAAAAGCATTTACAAAATATTAAATTTTATATAAATAAGCATTTCACATTAAACTTCTTTATCGGATACCGGGTTTCTTTTAAGATAAAAATTTTATATGTATTGATTCATATCCATTTAAAATTGTGTATAAAAATGTGAATTACGACACGAATTTTTCTGCAATCAATTTCAATGTTAATCAATTCTCTTATTGCTTCCCTTTTGATTTAAGAAACTGGGTTTAAATTTGAAATTATTTTAACAAATATTTTACCTTGACCATGTTAATAAGTGGATGAATTCCTTAAAATAGATAAAACCTTTTTACAATACACAGCCCTAATCTCGTAAGCATGAGCATAACAGAAACGATAACCTCGTGGTGACAGTAAGACGTCATATTATCGATCAATACTGACCAATTAATCACATTTTATCGTAGTTGTCTTATGTAACTATAACTCAATGATTGCCGTATTACTTTTAATAAAACACACCTCTCTTGACAATATTAGTAGAGCTTTCATTCGTTTTAGAATGAACAACGTTTATAACAGCTGTCTATATATATATAAGTGCTAAAACACATTTCCTTTTTCTATGGAACATGAATGTCATCATAAATTTTTAATACATCAAAATGTTAACAATATTAACGTTTTAAACAGTACGAATTAAAAAAATTTAGACATCTTGATCAAAAGTTACTAAGCACTCCTTTAAATAATAGTAGTATATCTACCAGGAAAGGTCAGTACCAAAAGCATTTAGAAAGCTTCAATGACAGCAACGAACAATACTCAATGGCCTCAGTTACAATAGAAAGGAATTCTGATTAGCAGATATGGGTTATCTGTACCGGTAGCTATATTCTCACCAAATTTGCTTAGAACGGCGCCAGACCACTTTCCAAATAGCCTCTGTCTCGCCTGTGACCTTTTACGCACACTCGCCTTATGGGCCTCCGCTCCTAGCTACTGTCAGATATATTTTAATTGCAAAGATTACTTTCCATAATAGGTCGATAATTATAGGAACTAAATAACGCGTCCGGTTATATATCTCGTTAAAATTGTCGTGTAATATATAGCTAGGGTTGGTAAATTATGATAGATTTTTGGACGATATTTAAAATTGTCTTAGAATATTTTTTTGTTAAATATTTTTTTGGTACATACATGAGTTTGTTGTAGCTTTTATTAATTTAGGTTAGTAAATAACTTATTATTGGGTCTTATTACAGCGGCTTAAGTGAAACTTCGTTTCAATGAAATTGTGTTACTCGTACATTTTGTTTTGGATGTATTTTTTAAATAATAAAAGACAAAGTTTAAAGGGCTAGAATTTTGCAATGTATTTTTATATACGAAATATAAAATCTTTCCTTAGTTATTATTATTAACCCTGGTGAACGAAGCTTTGTAAATAATAATTTTAACAAGTAACAGCATAAATAGAAAATTATGTATTATATTCATAAGAATTAAGGTACCTATATATCTACGAGTATACCTAATCAATGTAATAAAAGGATGGCTCCATTCGCCAGTAGCTTAATAATAGCGCGTATGCCATTTTAATTCTAAATCATTAGATATCTAGTGACCCGATCGTAAAGTATTATTGATGTCAATAGTCGTGATTGAATAGAACAGTTATATTAAGAACGAGATAATAACGCTGTATCAAATTTAATACCTATTATAGTACACAAAAGATAACGATAATGGTTCGTCGACATGAATAAATGGCAACCTAAGCTATATATACTAGACAAATATTAATTCAGAATGTCGCCTCCACAAATGTATATATACATATTTTAATAAAATGTATGAGTCTTTTTGAATCTTTGTCAAATTGCATCTTCTACAGCATTTACCATGGAGAGTGTTAAGAGGAGTTGTGCGGATTAATACCTGCAGCTGAGATTCATTATCGGATGTCGAGGCAGAATATGAAATTCCACCGTATCACCTCGACGTCCGCCGTTCCACGACTGAGCGTTTTTCAAGGCAATTTTTGCCGCGCACCACCGCTATGTGGAACCAGCTGCCCACTGAAGTATTTCCGAACCAATTCCAACTTAGGGTCCTTCAAGAAAAGAGCGTACCAATTCTTAAAAGGCTGGCAACGCACTCACGCATTGAGAGTGTTCATGGGCGGCGGTATCACTTAACATCAGGTGAGCTTCCTGCCCGTTTGTTTGTTTTTTTGTAAAATAAAAATGAAAATGTTTGATGTATTTTCAATATTAAGAAGAAATTACAACTGTTAAAAGTTTATTAACAAGCTGTTTCTTTTAGAAAGAACCGGCGTCTCGTAGAAAACCACCTGGGTAGGTTTATTTATTTTTTTTTTATTTATTTTTTTTCCCCCTTCCCAAAAAAAAAAACCCCAATCTCAAAAATTTTAAGGGTTCCCCGGGCGCCCTTCCCCCCTCCAAGGTTTTTTTTTGGTTCAAGGTTTAATATGGCGATTTTCATCAATTCATTTATGGAGCCACAGAAATCATTTTATTAAGAAAAATGGTGGTACAGATATGCCTAGTTTATTGATAATACCTACCAACGTGAAACAACTATTCAGCATACCTTCAGGTGTCAAGTTAACCATTTTTTTATATAGTATAGAGGGCAAAACGAGCCTACCGGACGCCCAAAAAGCCATCGCAGACCATGGACACCCATTTTTAGTGGATGTGTTACCGGCCTTTGAGGTAGGAGTTCACTTTTTCTTTAAACAATTGGAGGTCGTATCTCTCTTTGAATTAATACGGCTCGTACGGTGTTGAAATGAGGCAGGAGGGATCAACCCAAACAACTCCTCAGAACACTCTCCCACTTAATGACAAAAATAAAAGTAAATCGTTCCAATTTTCATAAATAGCTACTTTTAAATTGAATAAACTCTATAAAGCAACAGAAATACATTGATATATCCAAACACTTTCATACCTAAAATTTATTAACAAATAATCTTAAAGTACCGATCATATTCAGGAATGTTAAAATAATTGCCGCGTAAAATCGCAATAGATGAGGTGGCTAATATGTTCGGCCTATTACGAAGCGCATGCGCATAATAACAGTCAAAATAGTTACAATTAACTTTATACATTATGGCTTGCATTGGTTCATAATAGAAACATTCTTGAACATTCGAACGCCTACGTCTCCGTTTGATGTGCAATTAAGGGTTGATAAATGAAAATACAAGTATTATTTCAATGTCCTTTTGCTATTTGCTTTATCGTTTATGCCTGTTCAAGCACTCACGTGCAGTAAAAGTCGTATGTTTTTAATATTAAAAAGCCATTAATCGTATCAGAAAATATTTTATATATTTATAATAACACTCCTGCCCTTAATTGACCAGAGTGCACAAGAGGTGAATAACATTTACAAAAGAAACAAAAATAAACATATGAAATTATTTAGGAAAAACAAAATTACATGATAAAAAAATCCTACTTTAGGTTAAAAAACCTATGTAATTGGTTAACTAAATTAATACACCGAATCATATGTGCCCTTTTCGATGTCGCTTTCTGACGTACCCATCAGGCACATTGAAGCCAAGGTACTGAAGTACTGCCGAATTACTGTCCTTGCCATGTATCAATTTTATGAGGTACATCACAAGCACGAATTCTCAGCGTACTCTGAGGTCGTTGTAGCCCACAGAACCAAGAATAAATAAGTTCGGATACTTGAGTGGGTAAAACGGGTAGACACCGTACATCCTAAGATCCAGCTTTAACATCACCTCCCCACCCAAATCGCTGAATTGCGCTCCATATGACTTCTCACCAACACATGTTTGATTACCTAATAAATCAAGATTGATTATATAAATAAATTGAAAAGTTGCTATGCCCCAAAGTTTATAGCTAACATAGTTTTGTGCTGGGAATGGATCAGAGGTGTAGTGGTTAAGGCGATTCTCATCCGTCAGGTCGGGAGGTCGCACACTATACACAAATATGAATCCAGCTTGAATGCCTATACAGAAACAATAATTAACGAAAAACGCAAAAAATTCTCCACCATATATCCCGTTACGAAGTTATAGACCTCTGGATTAAATTCATAAGGTTTACGGAGTTTCGAATTTCAATTTTACGGAGTCGACGCACAAAATATTACCAATATTACATAGAATATTTCTGTAATTTATACAAGCACATTTATGCACACGCGTGCGTAAATACTTTCTAAAGGACTTAGAATATGATATGTCACCTAAGAAAATAGAAAAGTATCGTATCTGATGTGAAAATAGCCGTTGAAAACATGGCGCCAGCTCCGTCGCGACGCCGCCTTTGTTTGCATATCGCGTATGTTCTCTATTTACGCAATTACGTTTCGACAAACATATTTATAGCATGTAATGATTGTCTGTATATAAGTCGAGAAGGATTAAGTCATCACAGGGACTAACCCAAGTAGCTTATTCAAAGTCAAAGTCAAAAATAATTTATTCATATAGGTAACACAATGTACACTTATGAACGTAAAAAAAGAAATATACATTAAATGCTTCTTATTTTATATTTACTGCCAGTTCTCAAATCTAGGGCGTAGAACGGAAGAGAAGCACAATAAACTCTCCGCCACTCTTTTTAATCGCCAAGTTTGTTTTTTTTTACACAACGTTTGTAAGGATTATTTTACAATCCGTATACAATACGTTTATTCTTGTATTACTTGATGTCGTCAAAAATAAAAAATATTCTTAACTCCGTAACTAAATATAGAAATAACAAGACAAAATCAAAACTTCATGTGAAGTCAAAATGCCTAGAGGTGTTTAATTAGACAAAACTTTTGATGATAGAGATATCATATCATATTGTTGGGGCGTGAAATGAGTCCTTAGGATGTTCTTGCATTTTAATAAGACGTATATTTTTACGCATATCAATTCCAGTGGTATGACTTATGCTAAGTAGTTATCGTAAGCGAAGCTTGGTTAATACTAAGAGGCAAAATCAAAACGACATAATAACTGATAAGTGATAACATTTGAGTAAATCTCACTCGCTCCTATCACAATACTCAACCTTGCGGAATTTTACGTACAACTCTGAATTTTTGTTTATTTTGCAATTACGATGACGAATTAGTTGCTAAGTTGACTGAGTCGAGGTTAATCTTATATCGAGAAAATTGTTACAATTTTAACTAAGTGTTATTTATTTCTAGCGAGGCATACTGTGGTTTAACTATGGGAGTAGTGACATAACTATCGCAATTTTTTGTTTATAAGCTAGACTTGGCCGTAAACAAAGCACGCAAATATTCCTATATTTACATATAGTTTTTAATTCCAGTTCAATTAATATTTTAAACAGTTTCCAATATTCAATAAAATGTATATACATAAAATTAACAGCGCATTTAATGCACGCTTTCATTGCTGGGTGGCGGCAAATCTAGAAGAATTCCTACCACAAACGATATTCCTATTACTCAGTATGCTCGCCCACTGACCGCAATTGAGTCGACTTGCCTTATTATCTACTATTAAAATAATAACGGATACACTATGCTATTCCTCATATTAAGTGTTAGATTATATCCGCTAGATGTCGCTAAGTGACTTCGATATATTTATTTATAAAAACACTCCTGCCCTAACAGGCGACCTTAAATTGACAAGAGTGCACAATAAGTGAATAAAATTTACAGATGAAACAAACATAAGGAAAAACAAAAATACATAATAAAAAATACAAGAAATTAACTAAGTACAATATAAAACTATAGTAAATAGTATCATAATATATGTTGGCCTCAAATTACTATAACTGCTTCATTTATATGCAAGTAGATCACACGGCGATCAAGATCCCTGATCAAGTATTGAATGCCCACAAAGAAAGTAAAAACCCTTGGATGACTGCGAACCACATTCTTAAAGCAAGGCTAACACTCATTTTGATATAACAGAGCTCATGGAATGCAAAAGCAGAGACACTAGAAAATAAAACAGTGACAACGGCGTGCAACAAACAAATTCCTTAGAGGCACATACGGCACACTAAATTAGACACACCAGTAATCGACTGGATACCATGTGCGATGAACCGTGAACGGCTCACGAGCTCACCCCTCATTTCTGGTTACTGCTTGGAGCGTAAGCGGTTTTAAATTGCGCTTAGTACAAATTACATACAAAAGAAGCTGGGAGCTACAATTTTAATTCGTTACCTAAAGTATAGGGATTAGGGGTCAACTTTCTTAAGTGTTTCCTTGAGAGAATATATATTTAACCTATTAAAAGATTGTCTATCATTAACCCGCCAGCTTCGCACTGGAGTTATGGGAAAACAAATCTTCCATATGAGAATTTTTTTATTGTCAAAAATCCTTTGTATATATGTATGTACATTACTACTTATAAGCGCTAATAAGATATTATAGGCTTGTCGAAAACGCGTCCCTTTTTTAACGGCCAAACTCTTGGAATTTTAGAGTATTCGAAAATACAATGATTGAACTGAAGAAATTCATTAACATCTTTCAAATGAATAACAGCTATATAAATTTTACGCAATTAACTTTAATTTCATAAATGTAAGTACTCCGCTAATAATAATAAATAATCGGAACCAAGGATGATATAGATTATCCAGCCAAAGATATTGAAACACGTGATTCTAATAAAGCATTTGAAAACAATCGCGAAGATAATTTATCGTACAGACATAAAGTCGATTAAATACTTTATTGCTAAGACACCTGGCTCATGGCTAAGATTCAATTAAAATTAAATATTACAGAGCATTTCACGGATTTATTATAAGCGTGATAAGCAGTAATTGTATTTCAAAGAGAAACCGCAAAGTATTACGATTTATAGACTTTTTAGTAGTGGTTTTATTGGGCGTTTTGTGACCGAATCAGATTAAACATAACACGATTTTTGCTTTAAGATCTTTATCGAGTTTAAAAGAACTTCCAGGATAAACATATTCCAAGTTTTTGGTTTCTTTTTAAATAGCTTTTGTTTCGAAGTGCATTTTAGAAACTTTTAATAGCTATTAAAAAATTAAAAAAATACGTGAATTAGAAAAACGATATTTCCGGTAACCTCGACGTCCGTCGTTCCACAACTGAGCGTTTTTAAAGGCAGTTGTTGTCACGTACCACCAAAATGTGGAACCAGCTGCCCACTGAAGTATTTCCGAACCAATTCGACTTCAAGAAAAGAGCGTACCAATTCTAAAAAGGCCGGCAACCCTCTGGCATTGAGAGTGTCCATGGGCGGCGGTATCACTTAACATCAGGTGAGCCTCCTGGATGTTTGCCCTCTGTTCTATAAAAAAAATATCGAATATTTTCTTTTTGGCTAAGATATCTATTTACCTTTGTTAAAAATATAACATAAAAAATGTTTGAATTTTAGACCAAACGTTTTTCTCATAGAATCATTTAAACACACGTAAAGGTCTGGCCTGGAAATTACCAAGCTAAGTCAGTCTCTGCTGGATTTATCGACAAGTGCTGTGTGTTATATTTTAAAAGTCCACCATTTGCATCATTATGTTCTACACTCTATATGTACCATATTATTAAAAATATTCTTATTTTAGTATAGCCATGCATTCAATAATAATAATATATTATACGCAGTTATTATTACTCGCCTGCCATAATACACGGTCCATATAAGAGCTTACAGAGATGCCGAACTAATCTAGAGACGTGGTAAACAAGAATCATCGGTTCTAGGAAGATGGCCCTCGAGGGAAAACAAGAAATTTGCTCATGCTACTTAAAACATATCGTATATAGGTACTTTAACAGTCAATGCATTGCCTTATATATTTAAATGTTATGAACTTTTATATGTAAAAACATCAATTCTAGGTTATATGAACGTGTTTGACATCGAATTCTATACGCAAAGCATCTTGTTAAACATAACTGCATGCCCGATTTAGGACGCGTTTATTGTTTACAATGCATACAAGATTCTCGTGAATTTTTGAAGGCGTACATTGACATCGTTGATATTTGCAAAAAATGTATCGCTAAAAGGCGCGCAGACGGCGTCGCGGCGGGTCGACGTACGCGCCCAGAATAACCAGCAGCATCTATATTTGCAGCAAAAGCGGGCGCAGGGGGTACCAGCGCGTGCCATTTCTGCAGCCCAGTGCATCTGAGTAATGTCATTGTAATGCTCTCGATATATCCAATACGAGCAGACGGGACGTCGGCGGTGTCGTCGTCGTACCTTCGTCATTAATGATTGTGTAATTATGTTAGAAATTATTAGTCACCTCTTTTTGGTACTGCTTCTTTAACAAGAGGTTTTAACCCTAGTTATAAGAAGTATAGAGTTGTCGTAGATAAGTGACACTGCCCAGGATTACACAGCGATTAGTGTAATACTGGCTGGATATTAAAATAAAAAGCAGCAAGTTAAACTCTGTATAAGTACATGTGAAGAAAACCATACCATAACAAAGAATTAATTTAATTATTATGCTGTAGTAAACAAAATTTTTAGCTCTATTTTATAAAAATGTACTAGCTATGATCATCTTGGTGCCCAGTAATTTATTTCGCGTCTTCCATGCACAATTACATTAGATTATTATTATCCAGAATGATGTCCATGTGGTAATCATGAGAATCAGTCGTGGGAGCGGCCGCGCCTGTTCACACTCATTTGTCATCGCTGGTTCCTGTCACTTCGCGAGTTTGCTTTCACAACAATTACCTTATAAGATGTTTATAAGTGAACTAATTTGCCAAGCATTTTACTTAGCCAATATCCTAATGAGTAATTGCATCGTTTTTGCTATATTTTTGGCCTTATATACCTTACCTCGGCAAATCATGACGTGCTTTTAGATAGTTCCAAATGTACTCAAGAATAATGAATTTGTACGCGCTCAATTTAATTAAATTAAAAAATTAACACTATTTTAATTAGATAAACGTAAACTGTATATTAATTTTACATGTAAGACATTAAATTAATTAATTCAAAATATCTACGTAACTATGATTTACCAAAACTATATATTCAAGTCAATGTATATGTCGAAGATCGGATTACACAAGCCAGTCATCCGAAAACGGAATATTAATAGCAGTCGCGTATACACAAAAAATATATAAATTTATATGTCATTCGGACAATTTCCACATGTCCAGATGGCCCATGAGTCACTAACCTGTTGCCACCATAATTCCACTATTATCAGATTACTAAAACATTATTTGGCTATACGAAAATATAATATATTTTCAATATTTATTGATAATTAAAAACCGCAGCGAAACTAATTACCTTGCCCATAGTGTTTCCCCTATTTGATGCATAAAGCGTACAATATATTTAAATTGAACAGAGCTTTCATTATTGAAAAATAAAGTCTATAAATTACACCGCGTATGAGAACTATAAGAATATTTCAGCCAAATCGGGCTCAAAGATTGAAACAAATTTAAAAAAAAACAATGTAAATATTTAAGTATTCATTAAAATATGTAGTTCGATTCGATTCGACCCGCTGAGACAATCGTTGTTACCTCGATAAAAATCGAATAACGGAGTAAAATAACGGATATCCAAAAACTTTATATTCGGATAAAATATTGCGCAGGGTCATAGCACATAGAACTATAAAATCGGTAAAAGCATGACATCAGTCGGTATAATTCAAAAGCTTAAAAATGACATCATCAATCTAAGAAATGGAATTGTATTGGCATTCAACGTGTCATGAAACAGACCGCTTTAACAAATCATTCGTAATCTGATTATATATTGTTAGGCCTTCACAAACATCGCTGAACTGATTGTGATGAATTTATAAAAAAAAATGGAGTATTTTTCGTGGTGTTGCTTGTCGTCGATAAGAAATCTTTCTATATATTCATAATTAATTATGAAATGTGACACGAACTTATAGTTTTCTTTAGTCAACAAACTCTCCGCTGATTGAAAAGATAATTGAAAAAAGGTAATGAAATTTTTAGTTTTTTTTGTCCCTTAAAATACTGGTAGCAATATTGTTTCCTCATTCCCTTGGAATTCTCATTTATCGTAATGGCGTTAATATTGTACACAATGCACATAAACTTGCTGAGTCTGCATATTAAGAGGATAAATTCTTATTTCTACTTCTATTTCTACTCACAGTTAGTGTCCCCCGGACAGGTCTTGCAGCAACGGCCGGGAAGGAGTTCCGGACTGTCGCAAGATGGTTCAGGACACTCGTTCTTAATATTCCTGCAGTGTACTTTAGCGACCACTCTCCGCTTCTTTTGTACCTGAAAGATAATAATATATTCTATATTGTATTATTGCATATATTTATCATATCAGAATAAAGACAACGATGGTTACCATATATTAAACCTAACTCAAGACGCTAAACAAGTTTAAAAATAGTTGGTAAATACTTCGTTTACTCTCTTATATATAGAGGTCTAAATTGGATTAGCGAGACAGATGAAAATCTAAGACGGAGAAAGAGAAAATGGAGCCAAAAGTTCCTACTACATTTCGAGATTCTTAAACAGCTCAAGTGTTTTTTTTTATGTTACAGGAGGCAGACGGGCAGGAGGCTCACCTGATGTTAAGTGATACCTGCCGCTCATGGACACTCGCACTGCCAGAAGGCTCGCAAGCGCGCTGCCGGCCTTTTAATAATTGGTACGCTCTTTTCTTGAAGGACCCTAAGTCGAATTGGTTCGGAAATACTTCAGTAACTAGCAAACGAGCTTCAGTCCACAGCGTCATCCGCGTGCATTTCATGTGACCTCTTAAACCATTTCAGTCAATTTACTTAAAAACCTTACTATTTATTTAAGAAACCCGTCTAAAAACCGTTAAGAGAATTTCAGTTTATACTGAGATGCGTCCAGGGTCGTCTTATAATGCAGAATGAAGCATAGAGTATGAATACCAGATTATTTTAGTTCAAGTTTTATAAAAAAATGCTAAGTGTTTTATGAACCTGCATAGAAAAATGCCGCCCTTGAGAGTTGCCCATCATTACGCCACTTACCAGCGTACCTTACTTCATAACCACAATTATTTTGTTTTCAACAATTTAAGAAATGTCGTTCACGTCTTGAGTGGGTTTCTTTAAACTTAATGAAGCGAAATTATTACAATGCACACGGTTATATGACAATAAAGTAATGGCATGTAAACCTGGGTTTTAACTCTGGAATGGTTATAAGAAGTGTGAGGGTCATCCAGCATGCCACAAGTACAAAGTGTAAATTAAAACGGCTCTAGTATAAAATTTTACTGAAAGCTAAAAGGGTGTTTTTATATCATGCATTAATATCTGAAATCCTGACTTTATAATTTCTGTTGTATTAATACGTACCGGTATACACTCACATTTGATGCAGTACATGACACCAAACGGAGGGCCTAAATCTGCAAACCACGTGGATCCCAGCTCTTTGGCTTGCTTTCCGAATTGACATTCTGAAACAACAATATTGGTAAGTTAATAATTAAAAAGTCAACCAATAAATAGATCGTAAACTGCTCTTAACACAATCATTTAATTATTAGTCATTTCTTCTCGATTCTTTCACTTGATCACATAAATATGCGAAATAAAACAAAATAATACCACAAGTATTCCCGCCAATACCAACATTCCACAATAAACACAAGAAATGGCGCCAAGCTGCCAATGGAAATGTCAATTGTCATACGAATTAATCAAGGATACATATATGCATTAAATAGTCTGCGTATCTCTTGTTTTTTTGTCTATTACTTTTTACTTGTTGTAGCATGATTGATTTTAATTGAACATTTTTATTTCTAATTCGTAATTTTTTAAGATACATTGGTGGCTCATAAATGTTAAGGTATATATAAGGATTAGTTATGAAATATAGTTATCATTATTTACATAATCTGCTCCTGGCTCCTTGTTACATGAAAAGCGACTGACGCCATTTCTGATTTATTTAAACAAAATTAATTGTTTGGCATAGATTTATTAAATGCAGCGAAACGCGATCATGACTTGAGTAACTGCCTTTAACGTTACTATAACTTTATAACAATGATAAATGTATCACGAATGCTGACAGTTATTTTAACAGTTGGAATTTTATTATTAATTAAATATAACATAACAAGTTACCGTCGTCACGATTTTATGCGAATTTGTAATTATAAAATTTGATTAAACGCATAAACTGAGCTTGTTTATTTCATTAAGATTATATTTAATCTGCATGAATGGAAATTAGTACTAGTTTAGTAACTCCGTCATTTTATTTACCTTTTCAAACTGTAACAAAAAAGACACATATCACATATAATATAATATAATAAAATAATAGGTAGATCACTGATCAGCCAAGAATTTAATATACTACTTTAAATTTAAACTGCATAAAGTAAGTTTTTATTATAACCACTAGCTTATTAACACCTTACATATAAGGTATAAGGTATTTACGAGAAATCTGAATCTTGACTCAATATAATTTCTATGTGCGCAATAAACACTTGCTCCTACGACGAAAGAACATCGTCACACGTTGAACGACTCCTGGGTAATCGGGGTGCTTCAAATAATAGAATATATTATTCAAACTATATATTAACCACTCTCGCACAACAATACGGGTTTTTTTTATATTTTTTTTTTTTTTTTAACCCCTTTAAAAAAAAAAAAATTTTTTTTTTATTTGGGGGGGGGGGGCCCCCCCCCGGTTTTTGGGGGGGGGGGGCCCCCCCCGTGGGGGGACCCCCCCCCCAAAAAAAAGGGGGGGGGGGTGATTTTTTTTTTTTTTTCTCCAAAAATTGAAATATGGACCAGAAGTGTTGGCCTAGTAGCTTCAGCGTGCGACTCTCATACCTGAGGTCGTAGGTTCGATCTCCGGCTGTGCACCAATGGACTTTCTTTCTATGTGCGCATTTAACATTTGCTCGAACGGTGAAGGAAAACATCGTGATGAAACGGACATATCTTAGACCCAAAAAGTCGATGGCGTGTGTCAGCCACTGGAGGCTGATCACCTACTTGCCTATTAGAGTTAAAAATGATCATGAAACAGGTTCAGAAATCTGAGGCCAAGACCTAAAGAGGTTGTAGCGCCACTGATTTATTTATTTTTATAGACCAGACTTGCCTTGCCTTAAACTTGATAAATAAAACAGACGTACATTTTTTTATACAAATTTGTCATACTTTCTGTACCGTTCTTAGTTTACTCAATTTAGCTATACAAATACTGTTTCAAGTGCAATAATGTATGCCGATGCACGTCCACGCTTATTATTGACAGTTTAGCATCTGAGACCTGGCCTATAGTGAGAATACTAGTTACATTTACATACTGCACTCACCAGTGGACATCTAAAAATAAAGCGAGTGTTGAAATGTAGAAATGTCGTATACCTTAAGGTTTAAGCGAATCTATTTGATCGCGGATACCGTTTTAACTCATATAAATTACAGCTAGTATTTTAGTTTTAACATTATATTCAAAGGCTTTCGACACGTTACCTTTAACAACTGCAGTAATTAATTGCATTTCCTATTGTTTCATAAGAGTTATTGAGTATATGGAGTTACATGCTCGCGACTTTCGTATATTTGGATACCTATGTCATTGAAAAACGATGTATTTTGTGCCCCATTCCTTGACAGTATTTAAACTATACCATAATGTTTTCTATATGTAACCCCCACCCACTACTCCTCAGCCCTTCACACGCCCTTAATATGGACCCTTGGGCTTCGCCAGGCATTCTACCCAAGAAACCTGAGCAAAAGAAATGTTGAATAACTTGTAATTTCCATCCTCGGCCTAGAACGTATTGATACATACATTCTAAACCTACACAGTCTATTTTATTAGGTAGCATACTCACTGCGTGCCCTCCATGTACCACCGTACAAACGCCAGGAAACGAACGAAAGGCCAGGAACAAATTTAAAGTTACTTAAAACTTGCACTCGAACCGGGAATCGAACCCGGAACCCCTCACCTAGAAGCCCCTTAATAAGACCGCTAGGGTTGACTTGACTTTGGACTTTGCTTAATACAATTTTTGAATTACAAAGAAATTATTCTTACTATGAAAGTAGGCTGTATTCTAAGGCTTTGATTCAACGTGAGATCGCTATCAGATGTTAGGTCGATAAGGTGACTGGGCTCTATAAATAGGCGTCACTGTTATCTCGCCCCTATTTAATAAACTTCACTCCCCGAGTGCACTGATAACAACCGAGATTTGTTGCGTGAGAATTCTTAATTAATTCGATTATAGTACCTTTAAGGTGAAATGTGTCATTATACGATACAGTTAGACTGTTGTATCACGTTTTAGGATAATTTCTGCCTGGCACATACACCCAAAATTATTTTCGAAGGTGCCTCCAGGTGTCTATATGCCTATCGAAATATTTCCAAACCTACATTTTAGGGCTTCGAACCTTTAAATTATAAAAGGCCACGCTCTTGGTCTGTGTGAGTATACATGGGCAGCGATATCAATTAAGGCTCCTGCCCATTTGCTGTTCTATAAAATGAGACGAGATTATTCATATCGACCTTTCAATTACCAGATACCTGAGAATTATTGTCGGACCAATAACTTCCTCGTCAGGGTACCTTATAACTATGTGCTTATCAAGACTTTAGAACCTCAAACGTGAACGATTTCAATTAAGCCTCCTGCTCATTTGCTATTGTATAAACATGAAACATTTATATCTATATAGTTATATCTTATGTGTATTTAATAATTACTTTAACGCAAAGTTATTTCGTTACTTTCATAAATAGTAGAGTGTTCTACCTCGACTACTATCTAAGACTAAAAAGAACTAAATAAAAGAATTAATTAATATTTAGTACTTGCATACCAAAGACCAAATTTTATTCTTAGTGTAGACTAAGGTCTAAGACCGTTCTAGAAAAAGTCTTTTAAAATACAAAGCGGATCCCAATTATTGATATTGCATATTATAATAAGGATGGAGGGTGACGGCGGCGCCTAGATAAGGATGCGACAATCACGTCTCGTACAATAAAACATTAACACGTCCGCTTACTCAATTGATCCAAAGACCTCTCAATTTGCAATCGATTACTAGGAATAATAGTATAGCAATTTAAAAGATCAACGCTCTTTAGAAACCTTAAAAATATTATATGTGATTTAGGCATAAACATCGAGACATACTGTTACCTTCTGCCGTGTTCTCGGAAACGTTGGCCGGTCGCCAGGAACGTCTCGCCAGGCAGATGAGGTATTGGCGAAACACGTCCTATACTTCTTGCGGGCTCTCTTTATGGAAATCCGTACCAGATAAATGCACTTGTTTAATTTTAAATTGTCCAATATCGATAAATTTTCACCAAATCACCGAAATCTCGCTTGAATAATACCAGTATGTTTTTAAGTAATAATGTATTCAATTTAGTACAAAAACAAAAATGCAAGTGTGTCATTTAAATAACTTTCGAACCCGCTTTGAGGATATTGCAAAAAAATATACTTTGTAGTGGACTGCCGTTCGGAACAAGTAGCTCGTAGGTACTATCAGCAAATTCGGTTTACCAACTCACCGAAATTTGCGCTTTTTATTATCATGGTCGACTTTTGCAGTACTTATTTACGGCATAAATGGTTTGGGCATTAAATAAACAATATTATATTATAGTATTTTTTGATAATACACGGCAAATTGACCGCGAATTAACCGATTACAATATCATCATCATCAAATAACAGTTCAATTACAAAGGTGTAACACTGGAGTATTTGCCTATAGTACCAGTAATCATGAAGCGTAGCATGACCTCACAGTGCATTGTCATTTCATAGATCACGATAAGTATTAGTTACATGTGCAGCGAGTAGTGCGCACTGAAGCGTGTCCAGGTCGCCTCAATATATCCTTGTACAAAAGGGTTGGAGCAGGCTTCGCCCTAGAGTAAATTTCAGAGCGTAAAATAAATTGATTGCTCAGAAATAGCTTTAAAGCATTCTGACGTTTGCACAGGAACAATTGACGATCGCCCAGGTTGCATGGAGTACGCACAGAGCTGCCGTTTCGATATTTGACTTCATAAATTCTATCAATCGCTCTGATTAACTTAATACTAGCAAATCACGTAGCTCTACTGGCGTAGTTAGTGGCTGTTAACGCAGTGGGTAGTCAGTGTTACAATACGTAACTCATAGATAAAGAACCAACTCCAAACTTAATGCGAACTAAGGAGCTCTTAATTAGTAGTAAGTCTGGACTTTGAATCCTCCCTAAGTATAGTTGAATTCAGTCTTAAGTAAATAAACATAGTCGGTAAGGTAGGGCTCGATGAAGACTACATTTTTTTATAATCAGAAAAAAAACCCTTTATTACATACTTTACATTTAAATTTCTATCTAATTCTTTTTAGGTATCTGTGTGCCCTTTTTTAGCAAATACCTACTCCAAATCCCGCCGTTTGTATCTGCACTGTGCCACTCTCTACCTGTTTCCTTAATCTGGTCTGTGCTTCTAAATTGTCTCCCTCTTTTGCGTTATTACTTTAGGCACACCTTTAATACTCTTACCATGTAAATTTTCCTTATAAATACCCATTTCTACTAAGTTAATTTATTTAGAAGACGAACGAAGCCGACCAAGAAGTCTATACGCACCTGTGTGTGTATGTGTGTGTAGATATATTCCGACTGTGACATTCAGTACTCCTATCCAGTGCATGTACTCAATGACAAAGAAAATACAAAAGTTTCGTGACTGTCTCAACGCAGACAGTTCTCACATTGGTTCCCTCTTGCTTTGCATAACAGGAATATGTATGAGTTTTACAAATTGTTTAATTAACTTTCCCAATGTACTTAGAATTGCCATTATGCACCGCCCCACTACTTGAGACAACAGTGTAGTACTTAAAAAGTGTTCTCCAATAGAAAATTATACATACTTTGTGAGCCAGAAGTAGATCTATACAATCGAAAAAGTTTGATTAAAATTAAAACTTGTAATAAAAAAGATTTTATTACCAAATCATTACTCCTAAACCTAGCCTAGCCTATTGACTGTTAATTTAAATTTAGTGTCACTTTCTGCGACTCTCAAACTCGAAACGAAGCTCATCAAACTGTCAATATGGCGTCGGCAAACCACAACTTTGATGGTGTTTTCATAGTTTCATGAAAAACAACAAGTACAATGGAAGAGTGTAGTACAATAATAATGTAAATTTGACTCAAGCAATTTAATTTTATAAGAAATATTTTTTATGTCTTATGTTTCATCTTTTTTATTTCTTGCCAAATAATGACTCTATCGTACGAATAGCCTAAGCATTAGCCAGCCAGTTTATCAAACGTTGTAACAAACGCTACGGCTGAATCTTTTCAGGCCACTAGTTAAACGGCGCTGTTTAGTTAAAAGGCTAGGCTGTTAATTGAACGGCTAATTAAGCTAGATGGCTGCGACATGTTCAATGCAAATATTTTCCTTATAAATTCTAGTTCGCTTCCTTCTCAATGGGTGGCGCAGTTGATCTATCGCCACCAACCATTAATTGCGCACTATAATTCTTATTAGCCGATATAAACACCTGTTGATGATATTCGATACGCCAAGCTTTACATCATCACGCCACCTGACTGTTACAAAAACCTTCAAATAACTAATTAATTATACAAATTTTATGAGATTTTAATTGATTTATTTTTTATCAAGCCAATTAAAATTATATTTTTATTATAAGCCAATATATGCAGTTGTATATTATGTATAGTAATTATATAACGAATTTTGCTTGCTTAAAATAATGCTATGCTTTACATTTAAGCTGTGGATCCTGTCAAGATTATTAGCAATGTTTTTACAACAATAATATCAGTAAATTTATATAAAAGAAAATGAATATATTATGCCGCTAAACCATTTCCGGAAACCACACAATCTTTTGATGAAAACCGTTCAAGAGCAGTCTTAGTATGATAGTTTTCATACGGAGATACGCGGCCGAGGGCCGTATAATATGTAAGTTTAAGGACTTGTTAAGTTATAAAAAGTGTCACTCGAAGGGAATTAACTATAAAACGTATCAACAAGATACACCTTTTATAAGTCAGGGCCGACAACTCTCAGGAATTTTCTTCCTTTTTTTCCGTTTACATCAATAGGGCTTTAATTGAAAACGTATTTTAGTAAATAATTATACTAGCATACTTCGGTTGGTCAACCGGGCAGAATATGTCATGCAAGGTTGACGGCATCGATTGCGCGCCTTCCTGCCACTTCACATAAAATATGTATGTATATAGCTAAATTCTATATGGTCTGTGTAAACAGCTTTTTACAAGAGATAACTTGGTTTAAATTAATACAATCGTTTCGTATTTTTTATATTCACTTAAAAATACTCTCGTACTTATTTCATCATCAAATCGATTAATTTATCTTGATAATATAATATTCGGTAGCAAAAATAATGGATGGTAGCCAAGATACTCAAACAAAAATACCGCATATAATTTATTAAGAATGATTCTAAATATTTGTAGGATGAGCGTATCACAGTTGCACCTCATAAAAACAAAAAATATATTTTTGCGAATAATATTAATCACAGTCTAGACACGAAATTAGATTGTGCATGTCTCCGAGCAATTTTTCGCGCGTCCTCTTTCGTACCATGTCACTAGAAAAACTACACAGAATTGTACTCGATATTTTTGTTTTTAAATTGTCATTAAAGTAAGAAGAGCAGTGTTGGCCTAGTAGTGGCTTCAGGGTAGAGCCCTGAGGATCTAGGTTCGATCCCAAGCTGTGCACTCGCTCGAACGGTGAAGGAAAACGTCGTGAGGAACCCGGCTTGACTTAGGCCAAAAGTTGACGCCGTGTATCAGGCAGAGGGACCTTCTTGCCTGTTAGATTGATAAACGCCACTGATTATTTTTCATTTAAGAAAGGCTAACCTAGCCTACAAACGACATTTGACAAGTACAGTTCACAGACCACCATTACTGAAAAGTTCTTTAAGTTATTTCATAAATGCGCGGTAAAATGCGTTAAATATTCATTTTATATATAGTACTCGTGTAAGCCAAATACTGTTGAACATTGGAATGATTTATGGATATTAAAATTACCGATAAAATAACCTAGAAACTCCGGGTATATATAGAATTGACAACTGAGCAACGGAGGCGGTACCGTCTCAAAAAGGCATCGGTTAATTAAATGCGCGCCTGATCGAAATCGGCCACACACTTATAACAATGTTATCAATCAGGTTCATGCAAATTTTAATTGTGTTCGGGCTCGTTGATGTCTCGCGATATTATGATTGCAATATATTCGCAGCGCATGGAGGCGGCACCTCGCCGGGGTGGGCACAACCGCCAATTACAAAACTAGCATGACTACTATGGTAATAAGACATAAGATTTTTCCTCGGCGATTTCACCGAGAACTTTCATTAATAGTTTTGTGACATTTTATCTATTTACCGATATACGAACTGGTTTGGCACGCAAATAATTGAAAAAGTTTTGTGTTGCAATTAAACGGAAAGTTTATGTGTCGGAGCAACGATGCCTCTGGCAAAGGATGATTAACGTGACGCCGCGACGCAGATTTATTCTCAACACCTAATCAGGGTTCTATTTTCATGACCATAAAACTTACAAAAACTGTCTTTTCTATTCGATAATTTAAATGATACTTTTTACTCAGTGGATTGACAAAATTATATACATTCCTTTTCAATATATAAAGAAAAATGAAGGTTATTAATGAAGCCCACATCTATATACAATCTAAAAAGTGCGTGCGTACAAAGTGCGTGCGTTAATTATTACTAAGGTAAAAGCCCCAATAGATGATTAGGTATATGCCAGTATATGATCACTCCATGTATTTGTATATCTATATTCACACTGTTTACACACTGTATACGTGCTAATGATAATATAAATAAATAAAAAATCTGCGTTTACTGCACAAGACTTTATGCGACATTTTAAAGTAACTAAACTAATACATCAACCAACAGCGTGTATTCTTCTCGATCTCCCTTACTCTCTCTCTAAATCTTTCTCAATACAGTCGCTCCTCTCGCTCCATGGCTATTTGCCACATGCTACGTTCACCCTTTCTCACTCTCTCTCAATCGGTCTCAATCGATCTCTCCCATTTCTTCGACAAAAACGCTGCAAATCTTCGTGACGCTAATATTATTATAACTACGTTTCATCCGTAAAAAATTTACCCTCGTGCGGCTAAAGAAGAATATAAAAATAGTCCATAAATTTATTAGCATTTCATTCATACAAAAAGGGTGCGTGTACTTATGTACGCGCGTAAGAAGTTATACTTCTTTATTGGCATTATTAAAAATAGTTTTGGATTGCATGCAAATAATTAATTACAATTAAATAATCAAACACTGGAAAAGGGACTCCTTATAGTCAATAAAGTTCAGTTTACATTTGAAAAATTAAATAAATAAATATTTATTATTATTCTCTTACACTAAGTAACATAAATTCTATTATTATTCGAATGTTATTTTTAAATTATGTCCAATGCCGTCTTCCGTGGGCAAATTCATTCTGTTAATGTGCGCGCTCATCGTAAAATTTCACTCTCATCAATTTTTCATAACACGCCTAAAGAAGTATAACTTAAAAAATTAAACCAGCCAAGCAGACACAAATAGGACATCTGTAACTATTAATTTGCGCCTATAAAATTATAAATATCAGTCTAAAAACCATTCTTAGCTGTTTTATATATTAATAGTCTAAGTGAGGAATCATTACTAACAAATTCTATAATATATTTAAATAGACCTAGGAACCATGCGTTCGTGTTTTTTATAACTTAAGGTAGGGCCCAGTGATGGTGAAAGACCGCGACGGAACGGCCTCGTTTACCAAACTAAATATAATTTCACTTGATCATTTAATTATATGGAGATTAATGGGCGAGCAGAGATGCCAACATTTACGTTAATAAAGTATACAATATGGTATCAGCGTTTACTATTAGAGCGAGACGCGAGCGGGTTTGTTTATGTAGTCGGCGTGTAAACATTTGCGAAAACATGTCAAATATTTGAACGATGTAATAGTTAATAGAACCAGGCCCTTGAATTTTTACTTTTGATTTATTTTCTTGGGTAACTTATAAACAAATCTTATCAAAATGTTGTGCATATATTTATTTATTAACACTTCGTTGCAATAGAGAAATACAGTACAATTAAAATAATTTAATAAAAAGAAGGGCTGCCTTATCGCATCTACAGTATACTACAGTGCCACATACTTTACTTGGCCGGTAAGAGCGTCTCTGTCCTGGATATTAGTATTGCCAGTAAATAAAAATTAACTTGAAGTCAAGCAGGCTAACTTAATAATTTATTGAAATGTCTTAATAAAACAATGTATACTAGTATTTAAAAAACACTGTTCTAGGCTTAAATAAATGTGACACAAGCCTAGGAACAACTGATATGATAGGTTTTGTTACTATTTATATAATATCGTTTAAGATACCTAGCCATCAGAACTGTTTGATAATTAAAACTTTGCCATTGTAATTAATAATGCCAGGAATAAAAATAAATACATTGTAGTCGGATTTTTATTAGATGTTGGTAGATAGTAGACTCCGCACGTTGTATTTGAGAACTAACTGACAATGTCAGTCAAAATGGCGACGGTAGTAGGTACCAACTACCAATTGCAGCCGTCGGCCAAGAAAAGTATGTGGCAATCTACACTATACCCTTCGACTATGAGCGAGATTATACATCACAATAAAACTTTGTAAAACCTTTAAAATATAAGCAAAAATAAAGGTCAATTAGCTTAATAAATAATAATCATAAATATAGTGACTGCGTAATTTAAGTGCAATTATAACATTACATTTGTAAAACATTTCTAGTATAAACATACTCCAAAATAAATAATTGCAAGAATATTTTCGTCTTGTTATTGTTGACAGTGTTCTGCGCCTCCCATTGACCCCATTCCAGTCTTAAATTGGTATCAAAATTTTGGAAGCCACCTTATCTTGTTTAAATATCCTAATTTTAATACATATTTACCGCTCGGACGACCTAAAAATATGATCAAAGTAAATCTGTAGTTTTATGCTTCTTGTTACATCTCGAATTCACACGTCATAGCATCCGAATTAGACATCGTTAATAAAAATCAATTAAACTCTTCTCTTGTAAACACAAACTA
This sequence comes from Pieris macdunnoughi, assembly GCA_905332375.1. Lineage (NCBI taxonomy): Eukaryota > Metazoa > Arthropoda > Insecta > Lepidoptera > Pieridae > Pieris > Pieris macdunnoughi. The sequence goes on from CAJOBZ010000039.1 coordinate 1,815,040, forward strand.
TAAAGCACATTTTTTTAAAAGAATGTCCCAGTATAATGTATGCGTGAGAGATAAATCATGAAGTTCAGTGATGTGAATTTTCACCAAGCCCGAAATGCTTTATGAATAAAAGCGTCTCCACTTACGGCATAGTGACTCGTCTTCCATTTGAATACAATACCACATATTTAACAGGGCCGTCCGTATACATACATACTCGTAATCCATGCATTTCAAAATCTGCCACATCGTCGCTATGACGAATGCAACAATATTTCTACCACGTCGCTAGCGAACGTCCAGCGCAAATGATAAAGGATTTACTGCCAATTGACTTTCAATTGGGATTAATAAACGAGCAGCTGCCAAGGAGTACTTATTGATTTCGTGACTACATATTTCTCCCGAGCATAACGATCGACCCCCAAGGCTATTCCGTCGGCGCGGGCGCTTAGCCGGAACGTATATCACAAATGCCTATACTTCACTTGTTAACAGAAATGTCAAAATAAACATGTCCGGAATGAAGATAAACTTACCGTTGAATCGCTTGAAATATTAGTAAATGTGGTCAGTGGGTGTAATGGAGTCCCACGAGCGAGGCCGAGTTAGCGCCCCCGCAGGCCGCACTCTATGTGCGAGTATGTGCAATTTATCTCGACTGACGCCAGTGAGGGTAACTGGAGGTCACTAAGTGATAGTATTCAGTCACGACCGATTAGTCAATGCCACAGAGCGCATGCTTTTTACGGCCTCAACGCTGCCGACACGCCCGGAATACATGCAAACTGCAAACGTGTGACGAATATTTCCTCACACAGATAAAGACGCTAAAAAGATAATAATATATGATGTAAAAAAGAAATGACATTCAAGTTTATTTCCAACTGAGGTGCAGTGACACCGGCTATAGTTAAACACTGGATGTCCTCGATGTAGACGCAATATAGGTTTCTGAGAGCAAAAACGTGTAGACAATGGAAAATGTTGCGCCCCCGATACTAGCGGCACTGCTGCCGACCGGCTGACTCTTGCCTATTTGGGAACTCGGGCTCCCTATTTGGAAAGCTGTGGTCCGAGCCGGATCGATATCTTTCCTCTACTATGGCGCAGAATACTCGTCAGCCGTCGTTTACGGATATATTTTTATATTTATACTTTTCACAATGTATTATTATGTCTAGACAGTAGACATTTCAAGAATTGCGCTATTTACTCAAATATTTGTAGAGCGTTAAGATTTTATGAGCGTCGTTTATCATTGTTAAAATATGAAGCCAGAATTATAGACGTTGTTAACAGGTCTACAGGAAATCCTTATATATCGATATTTATATATTAATACACAATATAACGATACTTTAGCAAGGCTAATTCTGTGTGTACTGTAAACTCTGGACCTTTATGAACTTTCGTATAGAGATACATAACTTTCCATAAGCCGTAATTGGCAAATAAAAGTTTGTTTAAGGCTTATTGCAACAAACAACTGCGCAGTAAGTAATCGTTATATTTCATTATTAATATTATTTATTATTTATCTTAGGTACAAATTTATCTTAATCTTAAAATGTATAAAAGATGTGTACTATGTAAATATAATATACAAAGTCACGTCACCAAAATTACCAAGCCGTAACCAACGGGATACTCTTCAGTACACATTCCGTTCTAATACCAAATACCTCGTAAAATGTCTGAGTATTCACATAAAATGTGATACTAAAATAAACAAACATATTGCAAAACAAATTATCCTAAATGTCACATTGTATTGAACATTTGGGGTGCAATCCAGTAGTAGAAAATTATAAATCACTCTGTTAACCAAATGCATAGAAGAAACGGCCTGAACTTCTCTTGCTTTGTCTTCTTGTTCTTGTTCTTCTTTGATTACATACATGCTCGTCGTAATAATTGCTTTTATTAATTTTCAAGAACCTGCCGGCATCTGGTCTAAGAACGTACAAGACCAGCCCAACCTCACCACATTCCATGTAAATACTACGTGACTCTATGGTTTGCATACTTATCGTTCACGATTTTCTGGAGAAATAATATCGAAACCGTGACCTTTCAACCAAGAAAAATATTCAAACAAGCTAATTACGCCAATATATTTACTAACATCTAAAAATGCAATTATATTATTTGATCTCTTAAAAGTTTAGTTCATCAAATATTGATGGCCTTTTTTTTTAATAAGTCTCTACTCGTGGGTCGCGATGTCATAGTTTTGAATGTGGGTTAAGTTTAGCTCTACGAGTAAGTGTTGGATTTTCACATGGGATAGATGGGAGTTGGCAAACAAACGCAAGGATTTTACGTTTTTAGGATTAAAGTACTCGTAATAAAATAAATGACTCTCTACGCATCTAATGACACGGGACATTTTGTCGGTCACTATACACTATTAAGCTTTTTGATTTCCTTAAATGCGGTCATACAAAGTAATGTAGGTGTGACTACGCGTGCCCGCGATGTTAAACGCAACGAGTGCTCGTTAAAACCAGCCCGTTTAATCTGCGCCCGCGCCGGCGTTATACAGGGTTTTCTTATTTTTACTAATGGTGCTAATTAGCACACTGCACAAGCTAAATATGAATAGGTTTATATTATATAAATTCAAAATAATTTACTCATTTAAGTAACACAATACATATTAAATGCTTCTTATTTTGGCAATGTAACTGCCAGTTCTCAAATCAAGGGCGTAGAACGGACGAGAAGAACTATCAATAAACTCACCGCCACTCTTTTTAATCGCCAACTTTTTTGTTTTACAAAATGTTTGTAAGGAGCTAAAACCATTACACCATGTTCCATTTGACATCTTAAGTAATCAATAGTTAATTAACATATTATAATAATAATAAAATAAATTAAAAACAAAAAAGTTTTTCTTCTATCAGCAGTAGGCATGGTGAAATAGGAGCTCGCACTGACATCCTCGTGGGAACAACTCGCAAATACATAGTCGAAATAACTAACATTTCATATAACAACACGTAACATTTATTTGGGTACTATTCTGTATATACCTAGCCTAAGCCGTTTTTCTTTTTATTATACATAACTGCACACACGTTAGCCACAAATGCACCTAACGTTAAGTCAGATGAGGCCAATTGGAGGGCACCTCGGTCCAGGAGATGTCTGTTTAACCGCCGCTTAAATGAACCTAGATTAAATAGTCTAGGTAACAATTAAAAATGGATAAATAGAAAATAAAAACAAATTTTAAAAGTTTGGTCCCCGTGCCTGTGTACCTTTTATGCTGGCATCTTCTCTTGCTTGCATTTATTACTGTATATTTTTGACAATATAAAATAAATGACATGAATTGGATTTTAATATGGTAAACATGTTTTATTTTTTATTCATTATTAACTAGAAGCATTTATTGGTCTGACTTTATACGTCCTGTGTAGGTCGGAAAAATAACGCACCTATCCCACGGCCTTTAAAACTCGTGACTGCACAAACGTATCCATCACGAAATTTTACTCTCGTCCTGTAGATGTTATGAAAGGTAAATGACAACCTTTAAGGCTTTAGCAGCAGTAGATGGCATTTAAGAAGGAAGGTTAAGCTTAATGTGCTTTGGGCGTGGTACTGAGAAATTGACGGAGATAGTCCTATACAAGGCTCTTAATGTTTGTCCTTAAAATATAATTAATTTACGTTATATAAATGAAAGGGGGGAACGCTGCCAGTATATTCGGAACCTTGCCTAAAGGGGCTCCTTTTAATAATATATTTTAGTTATTATATTTTAAGGTTAGTTATTGTTTTTCTGTTATTAACTAAAACGTAGATGAACAGAATAAATCATATCCTAAGTTTATGTCAGTAATATAACGTGTACGAGATTTCAGCAGTATATTAAATTAATATTATTATTAGGTATATGAAATAAATAGCTTCTCTTTTATATAAATGATAGCTATAATATAATTTTTTTTAAACAAAACTCCGTTACAACCAAGACAGTTTAATAATCGTTATATAGTAAAGAAGTCATTGATCAGAAGCGCGGCATCCACAATTAAAGTAGCTATGACGATCGCCAAACTTTAAAAGGAAATTACACTATAAGAAGAAGATAAGTCTGCGATAGCACGTTTAGACTACTCAAGAACTGTAACAATACGACAACGTCAGATCACCCAGGACTTTTGACGAGAGAGATTGAGATGTGGAGCTACAATTATCTTGCGTGGAAGTCATAAAAGCACGTTGTAGTAATCACACATCAAGTTGTGAGACATGATGCAGTGTGGGAGGTCCACAGTTACGTAGTTCACAGCAACCGCTAATTGCGAGCCGCTTTAAGCACGCTGATCGATACGATAATGTCTTTAAAGTCGTTCTGGTGTCGCTCTTAAACATTTCATTTTGTCCTGTTCACTCGTGTAAGCTTACGATTTACAGTTCGCAGCGCAGCGCTTTCCCAGTTCATTCAAGGATTTATTGAAGCAGTACAGTGGATTAGTTTATTGTCGTTAAAAGGCCGTCCTGTTTTGGTATGCAGAGGCGCCCGCTCGAGATACTACTGATATGATTCAGGCGCGATTCCCTACGTGCGTTCACGCTCTTTACCACAAATCTTATTAACAATTGCTCCCATCTCGATATTTTTATTTGCGGGCGCGACAGAATGTCATCGTTAAGACGTTTCATTTGCAATAGGGCGATAACGAATCAGAATATTCATTTGCAGACTTCAATGTGATCAGATATTGCAGTTATTTGAAATATTTTTACCATTCCGCTATAGGCGAGACTGGTTGAGGCGGTAGTAATCATAGTCAGTCAGCAAAACTATTCGCAATGCATAATGCATATTTAGAAACTGTTCGTGGTCGGTTCGACCCTGCGGCTCAGTTTAGCGCCCTCATGAGAGCACAAATTGCGACCAGTTACATTACATGCATTATTTAAACACGACAACCTTATAAGAAAGTAATAATGTGATAGAGTGTACGTATGTCGCACGCTGAGTCAGACCGCGGCGCGGCGCATTGACCCTCGCGACACCGCGCACACTATTCCTGTGCAACGCACACCACACTCCAATATTACGTAACCCACTCAATTTTGAGGATATTATATGACCAATAATTCAATCCGCGTACGTGTGCCGTAAGTGCGCGCAGCGTTTAAACGGTTTTCGCAACACCGCGCACCGCGCCGCCCGCCGGCCCCTGCTTGAGCACTCTCATAGAAGGAATTTCACGACTTTCATTAACATAAAACAAGTGTATTCAATTTATTCAGTTATTACTGGTTTATGCAATATAATTGAATTGAAAAATCAGAAATCGTTCGAGCGTACATTCCAGTTACAACCACGAAAACTTTATTAATAAAAGGCTAAATATACCACGCCATCTAAGAAACATTTATCACTCTTAGGATCCTGAAATAAGGTGATGAATAATTTAAAGTCTACAATAAATGTAAAACGTGCCATATCTTGGCAAGCAGCATTAGTCTAGAAGACGGACTAGGCGTCAAAACAAATGTAATCATTAAATTGAGAAAAAAGCGATAAAAAATAGATCTATAAATATTTATTTAGGTCGACGCCATTACGGTCGTTGAATATTCACTTAGAGGCAAAATTCTCGGGGAATTTTAAAAGAACAGTGTGCATCATTCATCAGAGGTTGTGTTTGCGAGTAAATTTGCATACGAACGCGGTCTGATCTCGCAGGCATCGATGGAATTAAAAGAGTGCCGAGAGGGCTTCGATCCTGGGTCGATAATGTCACACGACTAATGGAGCAGGCGCCGAACATCGATATCGGCAAATAAAAAACAGCCTCCAGCTATACATCGCACCAATTACTAATACTGGCGAACACAAAACGATTGTGCTCCAATAACTCACGGAATGTATCTATGAATTATTATAATATATTTAACATCAAGTCAAAAGTGCTTAAGTCGATAAAAACAAATTGTCGAGTGCTGTTATCAACGCGAGAATGCAATTTCATTGAGAATGGACTTTCTGCTGAATTAATTATTTCTTTGCCACGGCCCTTGACACAATTTCGCTCCCAAACACAATTTGAATTTTAATACGATTTTTGTTCGAGACAAATGTTTCACTGTAAATATTTTTAATTTTAATCGCATTTAAAAACTTACTATGCATATATAATATGCATGACACAATGTATTGAAATAATTAAGGAACTGCATAGATTAAGAGACATTTTTCTTGTTTGTGTGAACTGACAAAAGGTTTGCTTCATGACAGTTCCTATACTGTAAAAAATAGTGAGTGTTTTTGTAAATATTGTAATCTAATACTGTGTACAGATACCGGCAAACATCTTGAACATTAAACAAGGTGATACCTAAAAATCGCTTCTGCGCAGGAAAGGACATTTGTTCAAGATGTTTGCCGGTATCTGTAATATTGTGTTGCTTTTTTCTATGTGTATGTATTATTTTGTATGCGATATATATGTAAATAGTTGCCGCATTGGAGTAATCTGTAATGGTAGCTGATTTTGTTGTGAAATACATATTTTTTTTATAAATTGTCTCCGTACAAAGAACGTTCAATTCAAAACTAACCTAGTTCTAAATTATGTGTCTAATGTTTTGAACATAAGAAATTGTCCATCATTACTTACTGTTAAATAAATAATATATATAATAAATAAAATGTTTTGTTAACCAATCAAATATACCAAATGAAGAATACAATCCATAAAGTTTATTTGAAATCTCACACGAAGCGTATTATTTATTGCTTATGCAAAACTGAAAAGGTATTCAATGACACTCGCGTGGGTGGTACAATGTTTTACGCAATTGATACCAATACAGTTTTCACCAATTAACACTGCATAATTGCTTTTAAAATTGAGTAATACGTGTCATATTTATCATTCAATTTTTATATTTTATATAAAATTTGCACGTCTATTTAAAATATAGAATTTTAATTTTGATTTAAGATATATTGTGTCCTTACTTAGGTACTTGGGGTCCTTCAAGAAAAGAGCGTACCAATTATATTTGTTTGAACACTGGCCGAGTTCACAAGAGCTGCTTGTATGTTATTAGTTAAAAGGTATATTTTTTTTAATCTATTTTAATTGTAGGTATTATTGTGTAGTTCTATCGTATTAGTAGTTATAGTTAAGATATAATAATTATGTGTAAATTTTTTAAAAGGCCAGCTACTGTCGAGCCCTCTAGCATTAAGATTGTCCATGGGCGGCGGTATCTCTTCACATCAGATAAGCCTTCTGCCCGTTTGCCCCTGTTCTAAAAAAATGAAATGTTACTTATATATCAGTAAAACGAGTTAGTTTCCGAAGCCCCTTAAACACTTAAATTTTCTTCATAAAATTCTTTTGTGTAATATTTAAACTCCTGTGAAAACTAATAGGCTATAAAACCCATACCGATTACCGTGTACAAACGCGAAAAGATAAGACTTTATTGCAGGTTTAACCTAGATTACCAACCTTTTGATATTTACAACTCTTTTGTCATTGTCTCAAATGATTTGTTGATGATGGAGATTTGTTTTCTTGCCTCTGGAGACAGTTGTATACATTTTAACATGAGATTTTCAGCTTCAACAACTATGTTATAGTTTAGTCCATTAAATAAAACCATAATAAATTATACACCTTTCTCAGGAATGTATATAACCGGAGTACATTTTATAAATTGCTTTCAGACAAAAATTTTTTTCAGTTTGACATTATCTAGATTTAATTCCCATTCATAGTCTTGAGACAACTTATCTTAAATACTTGCAATTAATACTTCCCACTCAAATGTAGCCTGCAACTATAAGCATGGATTCAAAAGAATATGGTCTGACTTGACCGTTGACCGCTATTCTGTGAGTTAAGCCGTTGGCGTATCATTTACTAATTGGAATCAATAATTCTAATATTGCTGTTCGGAAATTTAAACAAATTCCATCCAAAAACATATCTACTTTATAAGTGTAGATTTTCAAGAAAATATAGTTGCTTGATATTAGTCATAATTGTTAATTTCTAAACGCAATTAAAACTGCGTCGATCAGTCAGTAAAAGTAGTTTTGTATCTGACAAGATGTCTTTATGTCATAAAGGATTTCGGCAAATCAAAAAACTGAGCACTATGACCGTTAGTAAAAACGGTCACAGTATGAATGATGATATACGTGAGTCCCGTACAAATGAAAGCTTTGTTCTCAAGGCTTTAGGCACTCGATCAAGTATTAGAAACAATGATATCGTGTTATCTAATAAATCTATTAATATAAATTGTACTTGAACTATTAAGGGAAATCTGACGTCAACAGATAGCGTCAAGAAGTACGTATACGTGACAATTCCCAGGCAGACCGGACACTTGTGTTTTTGCCAAATGAGGGTGGCCACGTGGCGTTGACGGACACTTCCGAAGGGTTACGAAGTAAAGCAATAATCGCAAAACTCTCGTTGCTATATTGGTGTGTGACATTAGCAGCCATTAGACGAGGACACTGAATGAGCCTACTCTCACGGAAATAGCTCGTAGTATTGTTCAGAAACTATCGTCACAGGTGACGTCAACGTCGTCCGCAATTACCGGATAATTTCTGCAATGCACATCAAATTGATTTCAATTGGTTGAAACAAATGTATGACGTTTTTATTGAAGGATTCGTCATTCTAATAGATTAAGGTTTTACATGAAATTTATATTGAAAAGCAATTTATACATATATGTTCATTAAAACAGCTGTACCGCGTATGTCACTATGAACGCGATAACCCAAACATTCGAACAGATTATCTAGGATTTTTATCAATTCATATTCATTCAGAAATGTAATGTTTCATGTATTTTTTAATAATAATAATAAATCATTTATTTGCAAAGAAAGTAGTACATTCAGATGGATTAATTTAAAAAAAAAATGTCAAAACTTATAGTTTAAATAATCCCCAACGCTATACAACGCTTTCCGTTAAACATTTAGCTTATTATTATTATATTTTTAATTGTTGAAGTGGTCGTACAAATCTGGCCAAAATACGCGAAATCCAAGCGGGCGAAATCGTTACCAGTATAAAAAACTATATGTAATTGTACAAACGTTTGACTGAAATAATAATAGCTTTCATTAATAAAAAATATACCTAATACCAAATACTTTTTAATAAAAATGAACTAAATTTGTTTAACATAGTGTGAAACCTTCTCTCACTAACAGTCTGGGTGTTTAATCCAATCTAGGCAAAACAAAGGGGGTTCAACAACCGTTGCTGAATCGTATGTGACGCGGCCGGCTGACACCCAGATACAGACATTTAATATGTAGTGATTGAAATAAATCGCTAGGATTATTGCCAAGTGGAAAATCATTATAATATATTGGACGCGCGGAATTCACTTTGACAATATTTTGACAGTCTGGTGAACCTATTTAAATTGAAAGCGTAAAACATTTTTTTGGTTAGTCACTGTATATTTCTGAAGGATTTATTTCTATGCTTTGAGAGCAAATCTATTCCCGTCTTTTCTATTTACTTTAGCGATGATGTGCCTGAATATTCACATAATATTGCAATGATCGCACCTCTATTAATAATAATGTTACACAGCAACAGATCAAACAAATTAGCCTCACGCTGATAAATCACCTCATTTGGTCATCGCCATTCTTAAAGGAAATAAATGAATTAATCTACATAGAAATACGAAAATTTCTATATTTTATTTGTACAAGCGTACTCCTTCCCAAGGGCCGCAATGCACCCACTACCATTGGGTATTTGCGGTAGCTACCCTTTATGGCAGCAGTCAGCACCATAGGCTCGACTACTATCTGACTTAAAAAAATATATAATACTAGTGGACCCCACAGACGTTGTCCTGCATGATATTTAAAGCGATTAGGATATTAAGCAAAGTATGAAAGTACCGACTGCAGTGCCATCTGCCGGGCTGATTTGTGAATCTAAACCATTCCCAGATCCCCTTGAACACACACAAAAAATTTCATCAAAATCGGTCCAGTCGTTTGAGAGAAGTTCAGTCACATACACACGCACACAAGAAATATATATATTAAGATAATAGTAGATATTAATTTCATATTATACATTTCTTTTGGAGCAAAGTAGTCAAATATACTCGAAAATGGTACACTTCAAACGAAGCCTAACGAAATGAATGTGCCTCAATTTAACCCGAATTATTGCTGTATAAGAACCGTTTTTTAACATGTGCATTCCTCAACACTCCCGTAAGATGAAAGAAAATATTGACGACATGCATAGAAGGTCACGAAACAAATTAATACAGAAATATAAATAATTAAAATACAGAAATCTGAGTTCAAGACGAAACAGTAGTTAGATACTTAACTATGGGGCGATATTAAAACCGTATCATGTTAATTTTATGTAAAATGGTATGAGAAACAAGAGGAAATGGAAGGAGACTACAATCGAAGATTACAAAGTAATTTAGTAGCTAAAACCAAAAACAAATAAACTGCGTTGTCTAAACTTAATTCCTTTTAAAATAAATATTAAAATAAACCATTATTTCACACTTCACTTAGCTTAAACAATTAATTATAAATTAACATTTGAAAATAGTGTTTATAAATGCGATTGAGTGCTCGGATCCATTACTTAAACCGTCAGGCGACTATCTTCCTTAATTGCACCAGCATAAGTGCCGCATTCTCATAAAGACGGTATCTGTTTGTTGAGGCGGCGAGTAATCTGTAGGAAATTGACATTTGGCGCCAAAAGGAGCTCACTGAGTGATGTGAGTGCACCACTTGGTGCGAACTGAGAACGAATAAATATTTATCGAGCCTGGATCATAAGCACCTTGTTTGTATTGAGGTATTTTATTTCGCTGATTGCTAAACATTCGAAAGGCTGGCAAATAAGTGAGATTAAATATAATTGACACCAATTACAGAGCACACAAATATATATAGCTAATCTTTATGATTTACTTTACGATGTAATGTTTAGTTTTCTGTGACGTGATAGGGTCTAATGAATGTTATTTCTATTAAACTATTTCAACCATTACAAGGTTACGTTAGTTTTGCACTAACTGGACACAATTGAAACATAATCACGCCCTGTCGCTGGTAGATACTGGACTCAATTCCCAGCATAACATATATTTTGGTATCATCATCATCACCAACGTTTATATAGCCCCTTGTGGGCCTTAGCCTCCTCAAGGGGGCCGTTCAAGTACCTATTACGTAAGCACTACGTATAGGGGGAAGGGCGGGGTCTTTATATACATTGTCTATGGTTGAAAACGAAATGCATTTTCGAGGATTCCTACGAAAACTTAATACCTTTATGTTCTATTATTTTTGAGAGCTTTGTTTACTTTTGCTGACAAGAGGAGAGGAGGGGGGATAAATTGCAGTAAATCTGCTTACGTAATACTTGAACGGCCCCAAGTATATTTCGCCATCGCAATCTATTTCGTGCTTCTTGCGTCCAACTTCGAACCCCTATAGTTTCGAGTTCTTGACTACTATGGAGTTGTCCACCGACGCAGGCTCGATAGGGTTATATCTTGTCACCAGGTTGTGAGTTCAGTAAGGACCTTGGGGTTCTGTCGTCCGCCATTCGGTGCACATGTCCCAACCACTTGAGCCACTTGCATTTCATGAATTGAATGATGTTGGCGTCGTCAAGGATGTTATGTTCTTCATTGTAGCGAATACGCCAAACGCCGTCGTCGCAAACAGGGCCAAAGATACTTCCACTCCAAATTAAGAAGAGTAAGCCAGTCTTTCTTGGTTAGGGGCCAGGTTTCGAACCATGAGTCAGCAGAGTTTTGTACAGGATTATTTCGGTATTACCGGTAAAAAAAATGCAGAAACGTGATTTCGTGTATGGGCTTTACCCCATAACCGAAAGGACGTGGAAATCGCGTGAAAATTAAATGACACATCGTTACGCAATTTTTTGGAATAAAAAATATATAGTATAAAAAAGCGTGATACCCGAGCGATAGCCGATATCATAGCATGTTTATTGATAGATGCCCATAAATATAGGTACTTTGGATTCACTTAATTAATACCGAGAATAAAACAATAAAGGAATTTTAATTATAATAAATAATGACTAATTTATGCAATTGCATAAATTACACACGACCATAGGACCACACCTGTATTCATACAATTATAACTAATTGTGTTATGCCGTGCTGCTTTCAAAACATTGTACCGTACTGTAATTGGTCCTTAATGCGCGTGAAGTTATTCAGGATCTACTGTTACTTACGTAACCATAACTAACATATACCTAAAACATATATTTACTATCTCGATTGGTCCAGTGGTTATCGTTCGAGCAAAACCAAGTGTTAAAATACCAAGCAGGGCAAAAAAATTCCAGTGATGAGAACGGAATCAATCCCATCGGTATATAAGCAGGTCAGCAGGTGTTCAAAATCCAGATGGGGCCAAAAATTCCTATGCCCCCATGATGAGGACGCATAGCTCCGGTAGTGTCGGATATCCGTTCCATCGCGATATAATATGGTGCAGAAAGTTCGGAGCTCATATTTATGCACAATTTCATAGAGAAAATAAATTGATATATATATGTTACTGTAAAAGCTCGAACTGCAGTAAATCCTAAGATATTCCAGTAAAACCTAAGATCTACCAATTCCTAATGGTAAATGTCCCAAAAGGTTTGCGATTCGAACTCTTACCACCATTCCGTTGGTAAATCTTAAGATTTACATTACTGGCACGGTAAATGTTGAAAAACCCAAAAAGCATTATTGCAGTTGTGATAGATGTAAAGGACAATGAGTTTTACCAACTAGGTACCAAAATGGGAATACTAAAACAGCTTTACATCAAGAATCAGTTCGCCGCATGCTCTGAAGATTTTATAAAGATAGAAGAAGTTGTTACGGATAAAGAAGTGAGTCTTCGAGAAGCTGTCGGAAAATTGTCGTTAACTGGAGGACAAGGATTCAAAAAATGTAATTGTCAAAAAAAATGCACCTGCAGATCATCAGGATTACTTTGTGTTTCTAAATGCCAAGTGAAATGTTTTTTTAGGTACCTTACCTATTAATCAATTACATTTGATTGTCTTTCTGATTCAGTTAGATAGATATGATAGAGATTGAGATATTCAGATATATACGTTATGTGTTTTTTCAAAATAATTTAAATAAGTTGGTATTAGTTTGTACTTATTACTATCATATGATACCTTTATAATACTATGTACCAGTTTTGTCTAATAGTTCATTAAAGTAAAAAATTAAGAATTACTAATTGTTTTATTCCTAAAACCAACATCTACCAGCTGACAGTGGTAAAACCTAGCATATACTGAATTCGAATGATAAAAGCTCGAAAAAATTGTCGTATTTTCAGAAATACTTACATTTACCAACTTATGTCGGTAAATCCTAAGACTTACACTTAAATCTTAAGACTAACCGTAGTTCGAGCTTTTACAGTAACATATACACTAGAGGGAAAACGGACAGCAGTCTCACCTGGTGCTATGTGATACCACCGCCCATGGACACTCTCAAAGCCAAAGAGGACCCTAAGTCGAATGGGTTCGGCAATACTTCAGTGGGCAGCTCGTTCCACATAGTGATGGTGCGCGGCAAAAACTGCCTTATCAATGCTCAGTTGGGACGACGGATGTCGAGGTAACATGGAAAGAGCGTACCAACTCTTAAAAGGCCGGCAGCGCACTTGCGAGTCTTTTAGCAATGTAAGTGTCCATGGGCGGCGGTATCACTTAACGTCAGGTGAGCCTCTAGCCCGTTTGCCTCCTGTTACATAAAAAGCAGTTGGAATTTCATATTCTGCCTCAACCGATGATAACTGCAGGTATAAATCCGAACGGGGGCCTGAAGGGCCACAATTGCATTTTATGAGTTGATCTGCTCTTTTCTTGAAAATTTAAAACAGTATTTTTTTACTTAAGAGGCATATTGTAACTAAATATGAAACCTTTCCTCCTAGCGTCATTTGACAATGTATATTATGTCGATATCGGTATGTACAGCAAAATATTCCAGCGGAAAATGCATGACTAACGTAATAGCATAGGTACCTTAATTGCATTTATATTAAACGCACATGATCGTTGTATCGCGAATAACGCCCCCCGCCCCGCGGCCCCGCCCGCCTGAGATCTGTTATGATTTATCGTTTCAAATAGACTAGTCATACTTGTCCTATAACAATGTGACTGAAGAAAACAGGGCTACTTGCAAGGAGAAATAAATTTATATTTTATAAAATAATTAAAGAATGGTTTCATCGTGGTTATAATAATAGATATTTAATAAATAAAACTTAAAACTTTCTAACTAACTAACATTCATTAATAAATCTAACTAAAATTCATTTACTTAGTAAGTAAGTAAGTAGTAGTTATTATACGAGTATAGTACATTATTCTGTCAACTCTCGAGACATTTTCACAAGTATATGAAACGTTAAATTTTTTTAAAGTATTTAGTTATTCATACAGCTCACTAATAGAGTAAATAATACACTTAAACCCCATGCATTAATAAGTATGACACAAACATGTACAGAGACACATTTCAATCTCAGACAAAAACATAATATAAAGCCTGCAACGCACTCGCGAGCCCTCTGGCATTGAGAGTCCATGGGCGGCGTTATCACTTAACATCAGGTGACCCTCCTGCCCGTTATAATAATTGATTGAGTTGAAAATTATAATAATAAATTTAATAAAATAAAAACCTTTTTTTTAAATATATGTACGTAGTCGGTCCCAAAGTTCTGTTATAAATAGAAAAATTGATAAAAACTAAATCTATCAGTTTTTAATGAGTGATATATCAATTAATAGTACATAAATTAAGAAATAGAAATACATAAAATTATTCGAAATGACCTCCCTTATTTTTAATACAGGCCCTTCCCGCGGTGTCTTCCAGCACCATTTCATTCGATTTCAGTGACTGCTTTTTTTAAAGATGACTTCAACACTCCAAATTTTTATGGGGTTTATCACAGACCTTCCTCTCTAAACCTCCGGGTTGGGTGTTAAATACCACCGCACTTTTTGACGATACTAATTATCTAGGAGTGTCGGGGACCTTCATTGGAACACCTCCAAGTGAGTTTTGCTCCGAAACGCGTCTAAATATTTTTATAAAAAAATTAAAGTTTTGTGTAATGTATTAAAATTTGTAAACAATCCCCATTTTCTACTTTTCTATTGGTTATAAGTGATGTGACGTTCACTTAAAAAAATCGTGTTTTTAATTTATCGATTGTTAATAATCGTTTTATTTATTTATCGATTATTTCCTCATTTTTGAAATTTAAAGTTATAGAATAATCAACATTGAAATTAACCTAATTTCGTGTTGATAGATTATAGGGTTCGAATTTTTTGAAATTATCGATACCTACTCGTCTGTATTTTCTAATTAGTACTTGTATTTCATTGTTTGCAACTTTCTATATTATTTAATTTTTACTAGAATAAAGTGTTTACTTTAATATCCAAAAAGTACCCAACCAATCAGAGCACCCCACTATCCACGTGGTCTTGTCTGTCTTACCCCTAGAGTGTATATAAATAATCGGAGCGCGGGGAAGCGCCCCCACCCCTGTACAGCACAGGCATTATGAAAGCTGTACGGCTGAGGCTGGTCGCCGAAGGCGACCAAAACCAGGTCGCGGAGGCTTGAATAAAATGCCTGTGCTTTGGTACGCAAGGGTGGAGGGGCTGCATTTCCCGCACGCCGGAGCTGTCCACAAAAACAAATATTATTTAGATTGGTTAGGTTAGAGTTAGTATATGATATTTGGTCGCCGAAGGCCCAGGACCCGAGAAGCCGAGGCTTGAATAAACAATTACTATTTAGATCGGAGCTGTCCACAAAAAAATATTATTTAGATTGGTTAGGTTAGAGTTAGTATATGAATATTTGGTCGCCGAAGCCCAGGACCAGAAGCCGAGGCTTGAATAAACAATTACTATTTAGATCGAGCTGTCCACAAAAACAAATATTATTTAGATTGGTTAGGTTAGAGTTAGTATATGAATATTTGGTCGCCAAGGCCCAGACCCAGCCGACCTTGAATAACAATTATTTTGATCGGAGCTGTCCACAAAAAAATATTTTTGATTGGTTAGGTTAGAGTTAGTATATGAATATTTGGTCGCCAAGCCCAGACCCGACCTAACAATTACTATTTGATCGGAGCTGTCCACAAAAACAAATATTATTTAGATTGGTTAGGTTAGAGTTAGTATATGAATATTTGGTCGCCGAAGGCGACCAGGACGCCGAGAAGCCGAGGCTTGAATAAACAATTACTATTTAGATCGGAGCTGTCCACAAAAATAAATATTTGTGGTGGTTGAGTTAGTATATGAATATTTGGTCCCAACCCAACCCGAAACCGAGGCTTGATAACATTCTATTTAATCGGAGCTTCCACAAAAAAAATATTATTTGATTGGTTAGGTTAGAGTTAGTATTGAATATTTGGTCCCAAGGCCCACCCAACCGAGGCTTGAATAAACAATTACTATTTAGATCGGATTCCACAAAAATAAATTTATTTAGATTGGTTAGGTTAGAGTTAGTATATGAATATTTGGTGCCAATTTTCAATTATTTTTAATATTAAAATCGATACAAACGTTTTCACTTTTAAAAAAATCTTTTTTTCACATCCCTTTATTTTTAACTTATCGGCCATTTTGAATGTGGTTTATGCTAGACTACGGTAATTAGTTTTACAGTCAAAGTTTACTTTATAAATCTTTATAAAATTTTTGAGCGTTTCCGGAGCAAAACTCACTTGAGGTGTTCCAATGAAGGTCCTCCGAGACTCCTTTTAGTTCGTCAAAAAGTGATTTTCAAACTTTCCGACCTCCAATTTTATAGTCCAAAGGATTAAGGTCTGGACTGGAGGCCATCCTCATGTCTATTAGTCGATGTTTACGCTCAAACCAGTGAGTGGTCTTGGCTTTTTCAGCCAGATCTTTGCCAGTGATGTCCCGAAAATACTCTGGCAGGCTACAAGCTGGTCCAAACCGTGTCTTATACACTTTTCACTGGTTTTGACCCCTTTTCGCAAAAATGAACCTCATGCCCACTCCCCCAGACCATTACTATTGATATGTCCATTCCCCAACTTATTTCCACTTCTTCAAACTCCTCTCTTCTTCTTCTTTTATTGTACTTCTCTTCAATTAAAAATTTTTCTCTAAGAGTCCGTGTGGTTTTCCCCCTTAAACCCTCATCTCTCCTTTTCTTTTAGACGAGCATTAAGTAGTCCCACTCTTTCTTTTGTTCCCTACAATCTTCTTTAAAACCTTTTTACTGTTTTCCTCACACCCATCTCACCATAACTTCTGTTTTCGGACAGGATTTCTTGCTATCCGCGCCTTGATAGCTTTGATCACTGCTGGTGTCCTCGGAGCGTGGCCGGCCAGTTCTTTTCTTGTCCTCAAACTGATCATTGTACCTATCAATAGTCGGTACACAAACCTAACGTTTATTTAAATTTTTGAGCAACTGAAAATGGTACTCCCAGCCACAGCAACCACCTTCGGTTTTCTTTCAATGTCCACTCCATCTTGAAAATTTACGGAAAGTGATTGTTTTTTGTTTTAAAACAATAGTCAAACAATCAAAATAGAATGCAATAATTTTTTTATAAAATCATGTTCGTAATTTAAAAATAATGTGCCAGTGACAGAACTTTGGGACCAACTACGTAGTATAATTATACGCTTAATTTTATTTCTTGTATTACTTTCATCATCTAGCTATTGAAAATACAGAAACATTACTACGGTTCACGTGACATATTACGTCACCACATACGTCCATCACGTAAAACATATAAACATATCACGAGCTATTTTAAATATTAGTGGCTATAAATCAAATTAGGATAGGACTTTGAGCCCTTAACTTCTAATTTTACATGACGAAAACATTTAAAACACGATTTCTATACGCTCTTTTTAACTTAGTAAAATATTGTAACGAAATATTTTTTTGCATACTCATTTATCAAAAATTATTGATTCACCATTGTCAGAAAATATAGTGCACAAATAAAGCCTTTAAAATTATCTTTTTTTCACTTAAAATAACGTTATTAGAATACTGATCGCCAATCTTGAATCCCTTCTATCCCATATTAATCAAGTCGGCGAAAAAATCTTGTTTCTATTTCCAGTACACGAAAAACAAATAAAAATCTTAAATTCAGACCACGATTGACTAAAAAATATTTTAAATAGAGACGAACATTTAAGTTGGATTGCGGATTATCTTTCTATAAACTTGTCAATAACATGTTTAATTGTTAGCTGATACATATATTGAACAAATAAATAAGAGTGTGCACAGGTGTACTTTTCTTTTTATATATGAACCCGAGATCTTAGAGTTGAACACGCTATCCATTAAACCATTAAGCTGTGCATTGGGCTACTGAAAACTTCAATTTTATTTAATAACTAGCTGACCCGGTGAACTTTGTTCCGCCTTAATGGCAATAAATAAGCAGATTGTTTTTTTTTTATTGGAAAAAATAAAAAATAAAATAAAATCAGGCGCAAAAACAAACAACGCAGATGGTCTTCCGACCCGTGAACATGTCACGTATAATTGACCATGGGAAAAACATGAATGTTCTAGATTTAAACCACAAGCTTTTAAGGATTGGCCTTGTGATTTGTTGATGGTCATGGCAAATGCAAGACGTATCGGAAATTGAAGTCTTTTAAATTCAAACGGCATATCGGTTGGGATCATCAGGATCCTCGGAATGAGAACTTCCTCACCTTTGAATTTTCCCATTATTATCGTAGCGTATTACATTGTTCATCAATTTTCTAACCACCAAACGCGTACCGTTGCACAGTTTTGGTTGGTTTATGTTTCGAAGCATGATTACTACGGAGCCAACCTTTAGGCGTAAATTGTGCGGTGGTAAGCCAGGCACGTCCAAAGAGTTTAAAAATTCAATTGGATAGTTGGTGGCTTCATCTTCATTTGTGACGCAGTCAATAGATTTGAATGAATGCATTGTTCCAATGATCTTATTTTGAATTACGTAGTTCAGGTCATCTACATCTTTATTCTTAGGCGCTAAAATTGCTCGCTCACTCAACCATTCATTATTTTTGTAGTTAGAAATAATGTTTGGAAATACATTGTTGATAAGTTCGTCTTTTGATGAGACAAAATTACAGAAATTATTTGGAAATGATATTAATCCGCTTGATTCATCGACAGGTACTTGACCATTACCGATAGTCAGCAATTGCTCCGAGAAATCTTCAGCAGATGTATCATTAAGCAAAAAAAAAAAAGTATCTTATGTCCGTCTCCTGGCTCTAAGCTACCTCCCTACCAATTTTCAGCCAAATCTGTTCTGCCGTTCTTGAGTTATAAGTGGTGTAACTAACACGACTTTCTTTTATATATTATATAGATATAGATAATAATAATAAAAGCCTGTTTAATTTCCAATCATTACGAAATTAGAATATACAGCTTTGTTATGTACATATCTTTTTCTTGTTTTCCTAAAATCCTTGCTTCCTTCAGTACTGTTGATAGGAACCCCTTCACGGGTCAAGGCCTCCTCTAGCCTTTTCCAAATATCTCTGGCTTTCTTTCTCCATTCGCTGCCTGCTAACGCTTCTTTTTCTTCCATTTACCTTTTTTTGGGGCACGCTTCTCCTTCTTCCCCTTGGTTCTTTCATATAGTTTTCTTTGTTTAATGGTAGATAATATTTCAAAATTATTAATTAGAATAATAAAGGTATAAGTTTAAGTAGTGGATATTTTTCATATATTGTATAGTTGTCCAACACGCGTTTCTTTCTTCTTTATCTTTACAAATCTCGTATTGCATCGTATCGCTAAAAAGTAAATCCAACATTTTATATACATATTCAAGTATGTGGTACTTTTGGTAAGTATTTAAATGGATGACTATAAAACCTGTTTGTTTATTAAATATAAAGCTTTTTCGCAGAATTGCATTTACGGTTTGAATGCTTAAGCAAGAATGTAAACAATAACTTGAAAAAGCAATTACATAGTAGAAACTGTTTTTACACGGATTTTTTCACTATAGAAATATTTGACATTACGGTCACTGGTACAGGTTTTATAAAGGTGAGCCGATAACCTTCCATAAGCATTCCTTACATCATAAAATTAACTCACTTTTACATACACATAAAAGCTCTATTAGGAAACAATGGTAAAGGCCCACGCAATTAGACGTTTCAAAATGGCTGATCGCTTATCATAAGTGTCCCTTTAGGTTCCGTGTAATAAAGTTTTCAACTTCGGGTGAATGACTTTTACGATGACAAATACCTACATACCGTGCATGTCTTTATTATATACAAGTTAATGCATTATTATTTCTGGGTACCTTACTTGTTTAGTCTCTAGAGGCCATAACCTGTGTAATACAAAGTGATATTTCGAACAGACTACAACAATTCGCCTTGAATCTAGATTGCAGTCCATTCATCGGGCATTGTAGGGCCGTGGTATCGTTCCCGGGCGGATGCACGTGCGGCCGAGTGCATTGGCTAGTGTGCTTAATGCTGCTGAAACACAGCTCGCACTTCCGACTCACATTCATTGCCGCGCCATTCATAAATGCCTCATTCATTTAATTCAAGTTCATAACGAGCGACCGGCACGTAGGAGAAGCTTCGTAACTTACACGCGGTCCGCGCGCGTTATCTCCGATTCGAATCTCCGATAAAGATAATAATCAGCCGAACTACTTTCAAGATACCCAAATATCAAGCCTCGAAATAATCCATAAAATAAATTCGAAACCGTATCACCGATTCTCGGTAGGGACCGGGGCGACAAAATTCTTTTAGGAGCGCAATAACTCACCGCGACTTTACACATCTAATTAAAATCAGGCGCCTGCATCTCAATGGCCGGATGTGTACCAAATTACGGAGCGGAGATCTACTGAGTCGGGGTGGGACGATGCCGTACCTACGGTTGAGATCATATCGCACTGATGGAGCATGCCTAACGAGTCACAGATTCTAACTTTTCGGTTTATTGGCCCACGTGAGGGCATATTGTGTGCAATTGTAGCACGCGAGGGCACCTCAGGCCGACGACTCGTCTTCGCGCCGCATAATCCGACAGCGTTATGGTCAGTCCGGCGCCTTTGTTGGCTACCGGCTTAATTAGAACCCGTGGGTGGCTTATGACACGCCAGGATCTGATCATAAAGGCGCTAAAAATTCTACCTGCTCAAATCTGCGCCGACGACATTCCTATCTCGCGTTCCTCAAAATTAATGCCTATTGTCCGAATACGATGGGCGCGAAGCGATTACGAATACATCGAATCAAACGGACCGAATCTATTCGGATAAAAAATCTATTGTGAGTGCGTTTTACAAAATAAATATGCTTGAACGCTGCTTTTTCATTTGTAACAAACGTTTAATTGAGATGTATGTACTTAATTCTTTGACCCCGATTAATTTCATGGAAGCGAGTTGTTGAGTGTTAATTAAGTGCACTAATATTTAGAGAGTACATACAACAGTGGTCATTTCAATTAGCTCTTTGATAACTAAACACTTTTGAGTCAATATTAAAAAACGTCGCCGTATCAAATTACCTAATTAATGAAACGAAACCCTCAAGTGATTGCTTTGCCGTTTGAGCACTTACTAAGTGTTTAAAATATTCCAGGTTTCAATTAAACTACCAATGATGACGGAATGACGGGCAAATGCGCATACGGTACCATGTTACTGGGTGCGTTGCCTTTAAATTTGATGTATAGGATTTAGATAGGCAAGTAGAGCGTAGGTATTCTAAATGAAAACCTACGCTACTATAAGGGGTATTAATGAATGAATTAAACCTAATTAAAATTAGAAATTAAATCATTACCTGACCGTATAATACAGATGCACAAAACTGTTCTTAAACTATAAATAATAGAATAATATCTCGGTCAAGTATATATCTATTACATATCATACTATACCTGATATGAAATTCGATTCACCAGTTTTAGAAAAGTAGCAAAAATTTATTTTTAATCTATGGCATGAATTAAACATAAATTTAGAAAAATAAACTCCTGTGATAGTCTCTGTGGTCGCACCGCATATGTCATATGTTATGATTAGGGTGTAATACGAAAAAAAAATTTACAGACATAGAAACCGTGGCGTACAGTTTGTAGACTTGTATTTTTGCATTATATTTATCAATGTTATGCGGAATCGGTACTTAAAGGGATTTACTAGTTTAATTTTGTCATAAATGGGTGTGGCAATAGCTAATCATGTACTACCCTATAAAGGCCGCGAAAAATAGTTTTTGTGTTTAACCATAGAAATAAGACAGTTTGCGAAGGTATCAAATACATTGTAAAAGGAAAAATGAAACTTTGGCGCGTTTTGTTAGTTTTTAGTAAATTTAGATTAATTTTTAGTTTATTGAGTTTCCTAACTGTACACAGTCATGTATAATGAATAAATAATATTTTGATTTGATTTGAAATAAGACCTTCTCAAAAGGACAAATGAAACAGGTCATAATTGCGTTTTATATTCTCACCCTCTAGGAATTTAACATAAGAAACAAAAGAGAAAATGTTGCAGTGTTGTCAACAAGCAAGCTTGTATTATAAAAATATCAACAAATGATAAGACTGGAATTCATCTGTTCACTGACTCCACTTAAACCCTGAAGAAATTTATTTAAGAACCAATCACCTAAAACATTTTTAATGTCTGTCGCGATTTTAAAATTTGTCTTTACTACGGCCGACACATTAAATTTCTTATGTATTAATTTTTTTATTCATTCTAGTAATTCCACTTGTTTTATTGCTACCAAAACATAAATAATTGTATCCCTAACTGACGTGAGACTGATCTTAAATTAAATTATTATGATTCATGTGCACTTTTTACTTTTTATTTTTCATGTATCCTTTATAAGTTTAGTTTGTTTTTTGTTCCTGTTTAGTTCTTTTTCTTAATAACTATAATATTATAATATATTTTTGCAGTGGTTGCAAATCATTTATTTCAATTAGACCACATCAAATGGCACCTAGAAGAGATCGCTCGAAGCGCTTAAGGCCGCAAGTTGCACTCCTTTACATATAATAATGTTAATTTTTTATATTGTATTGCAACGAAGTGTAAATAAATAAATAAATAATGTTTGTGGCGCCAAGATTCTTATATGTCTGTGATGAAATTATCACCAACTTGGGGCAAACATTATTATAGATTTTTAATATTTAATTATTTTAATCGTAATTGCGATTACCACTTAGATAAAGGTCTGCACGGTCCCCCGGATTTCTTCCATGTTCCACTTAACCTTCCAGTTTGAGTAAACGGCGTGTTCAGCAGACTTATATAATGTGATAGAGTATAATGTGTAATGTTTTCGGCGCCAAGATTTATCTATGACTAAGTCTGTGAACATTACGAAGAGCGTCCTTGATAACGTACAAATCTCGTTGCAATTTGAGTGCATTGCACATGACTTGACGTCACTGCGGGCAATGAACCAGCTGAATTGGACATAAGTGTCCTGGTACTTGCCGACAACGCAACTCAATCACGGTTGACGCGATGCAACAATTGTATTTTAATCGTTTAATAACGCACTTTTATTCAATTCTTGATATGACGTGTTTCAATATACGAATTTATGTTTCTAGATTAAACCAGTTCTTGACAGATTACGTGCTATAATCTTAAAATGAATACATCAATGGCGCTACAATCTTTTTAGGTCTGGGCCTCAGATTTCTGTATCTGTTTCATGTCCATTTGTCAATCTAATAGGCAACTGCTGCTGTGCCTGACACATACCGTCGACTTTTTGGGTCTAAGGCAAGCCGGTTTAAACAATGTTTTCCTTCACCCTTCGAGCGAATGTTTGTGGGCACCTAGAAATAAAAACCATTAATGCATAGCCAGGAATGGAACCTACGGCTTCAGGGATGAGAATCGCACGCTGAAGCCACTAAGCCAACACTGCTCCGCTCCACTGTGATACTCTTACTTTAATACTATCATGTCGGCGAGAACAAAGCGTATGTTTTGTACACATCTCTTTGATTCATGTTTCAGTATCACATATACGTCGGTACCTTTAGACAATATAAACAAACGAAGGTGAGCGGTTCCCCACGAGTATTATTACTAAGACGCTTTACAAAGTCGCGTCAGAGAGCGCATTCTGATTCGGTGCACGATGCGCGGTCACAAACAATCACGTTTATACGCATAAATATTCCACAAATTAGAATTATTCTCGTACAATTATACTTGCATGTAAGGTTATTTTATTAGTGACACATTCCACACGTCTATTATCGTTATAGAAATCAGCCATCATACAATAACAAGGTATTTGTGTTTGATAGACATGTCAGTTTAAACCTTTAGCAAAATTTCAATATACAGAAAAGATACATGGATAACGCGTGAGAATAAACGTCTGCTTAAGCAGTTGCTGTCTATTTTTGTTTTATTCAATTGTGATATTATTTATTTTAACCGCGTAAGAGTTCTTAATATAATACTTCTAATAAATACAGAACTAATTTGTACGCATAGTTAAATTATCATTTTTTTATATTCTTGTAAAACTTATTTAAAATGTGTACCGTTAAAAAATCTATATTATACCAAATAAATACGGATTAATTTTATATGCTATTGACTAAACTGCCGTAACGCACGTGAAACGTCGTATAATGTAATAAATATTATAAGTCCGTCAGTTACAAAAGTGTTATTTAAATCGCTGAAATTACCTTGCGTAAAACAATGTCATTATTTTATTCAAAACGGTTAAACGGAAAAGAGTTAAAGATAACAGGGAACATTATAGATTAGTCAGCCTTTGCGTTAGGTGACAAATGTAGACGGCTGAGCTTGGCGCGCACCACATAGGTTTGCCGTTCAGACCCTTACTACTGATATTTTCTAACTATAAGCGCAATCAGCAAGCATTTAAGGAAATATTGTAAAGGAGCCAGCAAGTCTAGCGCGAAATATGACTCGCTCATGTGCTGCTTCTTCCAGATATGGGGTTCACACAGAACACTTTACGCTAAAACAACTCTGAATCTTAGAATGAGATCTTAAAACCTGCTTTTCTAGCAATATCGAAGATACAGATAGAGAAACCTGGGGTTTTGGTTGAAGTTTGCTCAAATTCAAGTTTAATCATTATAATCCAGTGGCTATACAACCTTTTGTATCTACGTCACCATGCAGCATTCTTTGATAATATTTCTGACAAGGAGAGAGGTTTCCTCACGATGTTTGTCTTCATTGTATAAACACGTAGAGTCATTGGCGCACGATGATTCCAAGCCCTTTATGCCAACACTGTTCATTCAAAATTGAACCTAATTCCATAAATCTTGGGCAAGTAAACGACAAGTTGATATACATATCCATGTGGTTAGTGTGGTTTTTCCTTTAGCTACAATAACTGTATATAAATTGTAGGCAATATTCACAATTTAATTAGTAGTATTTTAACTTACAAATACAAAAGCTGGTTTGTTTGTAATGATATCTGCGTACTGTAGAATTTCTTGTAACGCGAGAATTAATACAACGTTACTTTGTAAGAGACTCACTTAGTCATTCATTAAGTTTAATTTAACTGAACCTATTTAGATTCAAATTTTTTCACTGTTGCACCCTAGATCAGCAAAACTAATG
Source organism: Pieris macdunnoughi (assembly GCA_905332375.1). Lineage (NCBI taxonomy): Eukaryota > Metazoa > Arthropoda > Insecta > Lepidoptera > Pieridae > Pieris > Pieris macdunnoughi. The sequence continues at coordinate 1,840,826 of CAJOBZ010000039.1, forward strand.
GGGCATTAAAATTCGTACCAGAATTGTTCTTTTGGTTTTCGAATATATAAAATGTGTCACAGTGTTCGTTCCCATACTCCTCCGAAACGGCTCGACCGATTCTTATGAAATTTTTTATGTATATTCAGTAAGTCTGAAAATCGGCTACTATCTATCTTTACAACCCCTAAATTTTAAGGGTGGTCCACCCCTAAATTTTTATTTTTTAGTCAAAATTTTTTGTTTTTATTTTTTTATGATACAGCATACAAAAATACATACAACCCTAAATTTCATCCCTCTACGATCAACCCCTATTTTTTATTTGTTAATTAACATTCTCTGGGGTAGCATAGCATAATGTTCCATGTAGGAATGTACTAAAAAGGTAGGCTAAGTAGAATCACATTTAGGAGAAACGAAGTTCGCGGGGGCAGCTAGTTTATTTTTATAATAACATACTTACTGTTTGACTCTTAGGGTTAAAGGAATTATTTAAAAGCTGTTGAGAAAGAAGAATTTTTTTCATAATACTCATCAGTTTATTCCACAATATCGCATTCTTCGTGAAGTCTTACACGCAGTGAGAAAAAATAAGCGAATTAAGTCCTCCTTAAGCCGATGTGAGGTAAACCATGACTCATTGTTTATTTTTGATTCGATAAATTTTATCAGATGATCTTGTAACCCGCAGCGGATACTTAATAAAAACCTAATTAATACTGTCGTAGATATCTCTTTAACAAATTACTTTATTTTTATCGTTTTTATATTATAACTAGATGCCGAAATCACTGACTGCGCCCATAACATAACCGCGCTTTTTTACCAACTCCCCCGAAGCGGCTTTTACGATTTTTATTAAATTTTTTGGACAATATGACCATAATAATTTTTATTTAGATCGTCTTTTTAATTTATTTTAAAATAAGAGAAAGCTAACATTGTTTGGGTTTAAAGGTGAATACACAAATTTATATAAAATGATAATAAATATCATAATTTAAAATAAAAAAAATATAAGTCAGTGGCGCTACAACGTCTTTAGGTCTGGGCCTCAAATTTCTGAATCTGTTTCATGATAATTTTTCAATATGGTGATCAGCCTCCAGTACCTGACACACGCTTTTTGGGTCTAAGGCAAGCCGGTTTCCTCACGATAATTTCCTTTACCGTTCGAGCGAATTGTAAATGCGCACATAGAAAGAAATTCTTTTGGTGCATCGAAAGCCGGGGATCGACCCTACGGCCTCAGGGATGAGAGTCGCACGCAGAAGCCACTAGGCGAACACTGCTCAGTAAATAATCTAAATATATTTATTTACTTTTTAAAATATTGATTGTATAATCGCCAGCATCACAATCTTTTTTTAATTCCAAATTATAAAACTTATTTACAAAAAAATATAATTGGATATTTTTGTTTGAGTTGCATCGTAATCATTATACTGTATTGAATACTGGATTGAATAGTGATCATTCAAATAGTGGAGGAAAAGAAAATATAGATTTCACACAACGCGTACATGAAGAAAAACTGCAAAATTTAGAAGCATAAAAATGATTGCAGCAGGTAATTCTCTTTGTAACGATACGTCTCGTTGGAGCGTCTAGACAACGATGACAGCTTTTTTCTCTTCTCGGTAATACAAATTTTGGCACGCTTGTTAAGATATTTTGGCAAACATTCCTGACATTAAACTGATCCGGAAAATGAATGAAAGTTGTCGGGAAAAGTGAGTCACCTGTAACTACAGTCCTCGTCCTTGTCTATTAGCGAATATTTACATTACATAAAGGCTATCGAGACGGATTTTGACACGGTAACGGCCAACGGGTCATCAATGGCGCAAGTGGTATTAACAAAATTATAAAACCTGAAAGCTGTAAGTACGTATCTATATTTTAGACGCTGCAAGTGTTACTTAACCTCGCTGATCGTTATTGTACTATCTGTCTGTAAAAATAAATATCTACTAATAATAATTAATCGGCAAGTCCGTTCATTCGATATCATCTGAATATAGGTTCTGTTATACAGCTTGTCCTTGGACATAGGCCTCCTCTAAGAGCTTCAACTCTTCTCTGTTTCTAGCTTTACGTAGCCACATAGGGCCAGCTGCTCTTCGCACATCATCTTCCCATATTTTTATTTGTCTTCCTCGCTTTCTTTTGTCATAGGCCATTCCCTCACTTTCTTCGTCCTTTTATCTTTATCTTCTTTCATAATGAGTCCTGTCCATTTCCATTTCCATTTAGAAGTAACAGCATTTCTAAACTTTGTCATGTCCTTTATTTCTTCTAGTTTTACTCTATCTTTCAATTTCAGACCTAGACCTAGCCTTTCGATACTATTTTGACATACTCGTTTGTTTTCCTGTTTATCAGTGAGTGACCAGGTTTGACATGCGTATATCAAGTACGGTAATATACAGGCATCAAATACTTTTCTCTTGTTAAACATTTTCAATTATATAAATATAGTGTCTTAATTAAACATATTCAAGGTAAAACTCGTTACCAACGTTGATCTCAACAAATATTTGTATTTTACTTATATTTTAACAAATTCTTTCACTTCTTGAAGGCTACTTAAATTACCTAATTACGAATATTATTTTAAACAGTTTACGATTTAATTAGATGTGTAACGATATTTTTATTTAAAAATAACGAAGTTGCCTTAAAATTGGTTGCGATAATAGTGATCCAATATATTTTTAAATTTTTACTATTTAAATGTTCAGTGAAAAATTTATATTCGATGAATATACGAGTAAGGAAATATAGTTTTACAGAAATAAAACTTAGTTAATTAAACTAAAGAATAAAGTTAGTTAAACTATAACTGGGCCGAAGTTATTTTACAATATGAGGTTTATTTGTGGCGCTTAATTTAGTTTTAATTTATTAATTATGACCAATACATGAACAACATGAAAAAGTAAAAAGACAAACGATCACACTGAATTAGAAGCGGCTAGCCGTAATTTCTGAGACTCTAAACAAATTTTGAAAAGTCCTCACAATTAACATTGATTTGTCAAATCACCTGCGGTGATTAATTAATTAATCTAACTGTGTAAACAATAATTTCATAGAAAACTTCAAATCTCAGAGTGATTCGTGTTATTTAATAGATAAGATATAAGTTATCTTGATTTATAATTTGCTATAAACGCTAAAAGTACGAAAATTTTGCAATAGTACGTTTTTGTCGTAATCTGTAATCACATGGCGTAATGATAAGATTGCAAAATCGTACGATACCCAACTATCAGAATAGTCCTGATATTACGAAATAAAAAATAACAAAAATCTATTCTCTATTTCTTTATTTTATAATCTTTCGCGAATATCATTTTATAATCCTTATTATATTTAATTTTGAAGTCAACTTTTAATAACTCTTTTTAGGGTCCAGGATTCGGTTTCCGAAACAATAATGAAGCTTATATATTCCAATGAAAACACTTAAGCACTTTATACATAAAAAAATTGTTAAGATTATGTTATAAAATAGTAATTTACAAATAAAATGTAATGTTTTCAAATGTTTCCAACAGTGCGTTAAACAGTGTTCCGAAATTTTCCAGCGCTTTTCCTCACAAACAAATAATATAAATATGTTTTGAAGATTTTTCACTAATCTAATATACTCAAAGTTTAATTTGCGACTTGAAAGTATTTCAATTTCAGAGAACTGCCATATGTGATATTATTCTTGGCAATGTTTATGATTGAATGGTGATTAAAAAAGCTTTTCATCTTATTATAAGATTTAAAACGTCTCCTGTATATTTTAGGTTCGTATATTTTTAAACGTTTATATATAACATTTACGTACTATGTAAAAAAAGAAAGAAAGTATAAACTATTCATGATTATGTGTAGTATGGAAATCACAATTTATCTGATTATTTTTTGTTTATTTTACATATGAGTGACATATCTGCTGAATGTCTTTGCCCGATAAAGATTGTATCATACAACAAAAATAGATCACTTGACATTTCAGTTTGATACCGAGAGGAAAGCTGATCACTTTCACGTGGCATTGTTTTTATTCCATCGAACGATCACAATAACGGCGTGATAGTCATATGCATGTCTTCGAATAATATAGTACTTATAAGTAATTGTGGACTAGAACCAATGACGATGCAAGTCGCTGTGATCTATGCACCGAGAATGTCTATATTTGCATCGCATGCAATTTGATTGATGCGTTACAAGATTACTAGATTATAACTTCGAAAGCGCATGACGTTGCCAATGTTTTAACGTATAGAAGTAGATACCAGAGTAGAAGCAGAAGAAACTAGATCTTACCGGCAGGTCTCGTGGTACGCCGAGCGGGTTCATCTTCTCTGAGGTCAGGAGCATGCCTGCGCGCGACGGCGGGCCCATACGGGGCCACCGCCAGCAACATCAGTACCAGTGCGGGCACCATGGCACCTACCACTGGTTCACCGGGTTCGCTTCCCGGTCCGAGCGCACTATTTTCGCCGCGATATACGAGTCGTTGCGTGAACAAGTGTAGCGCGCGTACGCGACGTAGTATTGCGACGGTCGAGCCAGACTGAGGCGAATGGAGAGCGTCAGAACGATTTCCCGAGAGTAGCGGGCGGGGGCCGGCGCGCCCCTCGCGGAAAACTGCGGCATGCGAGGGGGGCGGGCGGGGAAAAATGCATCGCCTCCGTGCGACTGCCCGCCCCGCCGCATCACGGCACTTGCCCACACGCGTCACGAAAAATCTTGCGCCGGAAAAGGCTTAGCTTACGTGCGTTTTGTCGACAACAGACAAACAACACAGATCAATCAAAGTTCGGGGAATTTAAAAAAAAATATATTCGTGAGTATATCCAATGCTTTCTAAATTTAAGCATCTTTTACAATTTTAATAGCTTGTACGTTTTAGTTTATATGAAATACAGAATGAAAGACGGGCTACAAATGTTATTGTATTAAGACCTTTTACAGAAACAATACATATTTTTATGATATACCTACGTCACTTGCTACGTAATCGTAGCTGCTACTATCACAGTGGAGTCATTCTTGTGCTCTACATTCTACTTATTTATTTATACGTTCTAAAACAATGTGTATGCCTAGAGAATACAGTAAAATATGACATCACAAGTTTAACACACATACACATTTATATTAGAATATAAGCAATCGATCAAAGGAAAACTTTAAAGCAACAACCACAAAATAAAAACTAAAAATTAAAAATAATTTTATTTATTTATTCATTATATACATGATCTTAAATAGAAAATAAGTTGGTGTGATGGAAACACAAACTGGACACAGTTTTTCTGTCCACCACAACGTAGTACATATTTAAATAACTAACTTATATGCTAAGGCCAGTGACATATACACTATAACATGATAACCATTAAAATTTTTCGTAAAACGTCACAAACCAATTGAAACATTGACGCTCCACAGTTAGCTGACGCAAGAAATTAAATTAATAACTAAAACTATTTACCTTTACGAACAACTTTTAAAGTTATTAAACTTTTGTTTTTAATAAAATAATTAAATCGTAACGAATAAACTTATTTCAATAGACCTGGCAGTATTGAATACCGGAGAAGACAAATGACAGGTAAATTCTAGAATCTACGACGCGTCTGATATAGGGAACCATTATTTTTGTTAGTAGAAAACATTGTGTTAATAATTTAAAGAAAAAACTTTTTAACCGGATTAAAGTTATGTATTATTATAATTATTATAAAATAAATAAATTTAAAATTATGTTAAATAATTGTAAATTTATAATAATACATAACTTTAATCCGGTTAAAAAGTTTTTTCTTAAATGTGTAAAGGTTATGTCAATAAAAGACAATACTATGTGTTAATAATATTTTAACGTACATATATAATATGCTTTAAAAGTCGGAAATACTTGACCATTTGAAATGTCTACCATGCCATACGATAACGAAAAAAAATCAATAATTTTTTTTCTGGGGTCTTTAGAGAATGGAGCAGTGTTGGCCTTGTGGCTTCAGCGTGCGACTCTCATCCCTGAGTTCGTACGATCGATCCGCTGCTGTGCACCAATGGACCTTCTTTCTATGTGCGCATTTAACATTCGCTCGAACGGTGAAGAAAAACATCGTGAGGAAACCGGCATGTCGTAGATCCATGATTAGATCGTCAAATGATCATGAAACAGATTTAGAAATCTGAGGCCCAGTCCCAAAAAGGTTGTAGCACCAATTATTTTTTTTAGTGAATGACTTGCGGTGCATTTTCTAGCATTACTAATAAGAAAGAGTAAAAGTGTAAAATTTATTCAACAATCGCATTTAATATTTTATGTGTTTACTGCGAAATAATTACATAATAAGCATAGCATAGTACTATTTTCTATAAGTAGCTGAATCACCAAATAAAATAATTACAACGACTAACAGCCTCAATATGGGCACGCTTCCTCTGCGTAAAATAAGATTAGCAAACATTATCAATCATAGCGTTTTATTCTAAGTCTCTAAAATTAATTTAACCCTATCTTGGGATGATGTAGTGCTCCAAGCTTAAGAAATATTACTCTGGCACTTGTTCGCGACACCATGGCGCTATCCAATATGAACGTTTATTAATCATACAAAATGATACCCCTGTTGTTTCAATGCACTAATTTAATTTTGTGCATTCCCGGGGATGATATATGCACATGAAATTGTTGGCAGTCGATATGCATATAAAATGTACGAGTTATGTATTAATAATATCACTCTACATGTCATTTCACGAAACTCTTGAAATAACTTCCAAACATCCACTCTATATGATATATGTACTATCAAACATTGATTTAATATCATTAAACAAAGTCACCCACAACAAAGGGGCTTCCTAGTGAGGGGAATAGTTTTAAATTTGTCACAACTGTTTCTTTTTTTTTGTTGCCCAGAGATTTCCAGACATCTAAATCCGGCTCTAGACACAAGGTTGTTCCGATACTGATCGACAATTGCCCGAGAAATACTTGTACCTGTAGGTTGCATTGTCAGTGCTATCGTCCGCATAGCCATGAATGTTGCTAAGTTGCAACATATCATTTATATATAGAACAGGGTCGGGTTTAGAAGACAAACATTGTGTGGTGTGCGTACACGGGTTTGAGGTAGAAACATGCTCTGTCAATGACGCCCTTGATGCTCCGATCAGCGGGAAAACTGGAAATCCAATTGCATAATAATCAAGCAACGCATAGCATCAAAAGAAGCTCTTTGTGACCCGATCGAAGGCTTTCGCTGTCCAAACTTACCGCCAGCACCTCCTTCTTGGACTCAATTGCCTCTCCTCTGGACTAGACGGACGGCCACCTATAGATCTCTCGCTCTCGGTCAATTGTCAACCTAGACATCTGTGCCGCTTGAACCTATTGATTTTTGTACGTGCGTAATTGTTAAAAAACATCGTAAGAGTGTTAGGTAGCTAAGGTCTAATGTAAACGGTCTAATGTTTTAACTTCCCTTACACCCCAATGAGGGATATGGCACATTTTATATATTATTCAAAGCTAGTAGACCAATTAATTAAAATATCTACTTTCGCGGGAAGACAGGGCACTATACTGCGGTGACCATCGTACGTACTGTATTATTGTTTGGTAATATTATCAACTTCATACTTACGAAGACTACTACTTACCCAGCTCCCTACTCGATTACATGGTGCTGCAGTCGCAAATGCGATGTATTTCATTTCTTACAAGATACAAAGATCCAAAGTCTATACTATAATAAATACTACGTATGTTTGTTATTTAAGAAAAAGTAGTAAACATGTATCTGCAACTAATTTTACTTTCTTTTGCGAACTAGTGAACCGTGGAATCGACACCCGGTGGGTGGCTTCCCTAAGATATGACCTCCAACTATTCAAATTTAAGTGTACTCCTCCGTCAAAGGCCGGTAACGCACCAATTAAAAATGGGCGTCCATGGGCTGCGATGACTGCCCTTTTTGGGCATCCCATAGGATCGTTTGCCCCCCAGTTATATAAAAAAATTTACGTCTTTTAATGCCGAAATTAGCGTTTTAGTTTCTTGCACTGATTTCACAATTTGGCTAGCGAATATAATTTTTAAAAAGATTAAAGGCAAAGTAAAGTTCGCATCTCTTAAACTTTTTGCTTCCTGTCATCTAAAGGTGTCGCTTCCTTCGGTTTAAGTAATCTACTTAATGTGATTCTACAACTTCAAACTTAAATCGTTAGTAAACGTTATCCAACTCGATAACACTGGAGGCAATCTACAATAAAGGATTTTGATAAGAAAAACGAGCTTTGGTGAGGATATTTTATTCCATAATACAGCAGTAAGACAAACCGGAATGTCACATTTTGCTTCAATAAACCTTTTCATAAAATTAAAAAGTACTCTCTTTACCACACTTTCCATAATTATTGTATCCTTGAATTGTGTAACAATCTCATCTAAATTATTATAAAAATGCTAAGTTATAATTAGTTGTGTAAGAGCGAAGTACCGTAGAGGATTCCGACCGCTTCCCGTACGCGGAACTTCCCAAATGACAGTAATCTAATACATAATACACCTAAATTAAATATTATAATCGGTCCGTCGCGAAGTCATCCATAAATGCGGCTCATTCGACGACGAACGGGTTTCTGATGTAAATTACATAACAGCTTAATCTACCTAGTTAACTTCCGTAAAAAATAAACTATAATCGTACAATAAGTCGAATAAATGGAATATGCACAAAACCGATGGCTCCGAGCGGCGTTCGAAGCGATGCGAAATAGGTCGGGGACTAATATGGGACTCCATAGAAGTCATCTGCGGCGAAGTCGGACACGCGCTCTACTTCTGCACTGAAGGTGCACTACGCTAACGAAAATCATAGATGTCAATTAACTTTAAATACTTTATTACGACAACTTATTCCATATTACACTTATAAAACATGTTATGTGATTCACTATCACGTCAGTCACCTATCCACATCACGATGGCAAATTAAGAAATTTCGCATTTACAATATTTGTTCAACGTCACACACGAGAAATAAGTACCGGGTGCGATGAAGAGAGATCCGGCCACCGGAGGAGACAAACTAAAAACAGTATTCCGAAGGGTTGAAGCGGCGGCCCGGGTGGATCGACGCGATACGCTGTAATACATTTGATTCACATAATACATTAGCAAATAAATTGAAGTTAAACCATAGTCTCTGAGTGTGAAGTGGGCGGTTAGCGGTTGGCGTTCTTGAGCTGGTTGGAGAGCCAGTCCAGTCCCTCATAGAGCCCGTCCCCGGAGGTGGCGCACGTCGCCTGGATGTACCAGTTGCGGTTGCGCAAGGAGTGCAGGCCCAGCTTGTCCGTTATCTCGGCCGCGTTCATCGCGTTGGGCAGGTCCTAGGCAGGGAGATGTTTAAAATATCAACTCTAGGCACAGGCTCTGAAAAGCCACTAAGGTTACGCACAACGGACCGAATGGGCGCCTAACTGGCAAAGCTGAGTCCACAATATTCAATTACATAAAACTAAGTACTTGAGAGACTTAAAAGAAAAATAAATGGATGCTCTTCATACCAAAACTTTTCTATAACCAAGTTTCGGTAGGAGTTATTTTTAAAAGATCATCGAACATCAAACGAATAACCACCAAGTAAATAAACATATGTTTAAACTAAAACATTTACTATTGAATTTAGCTCAAGATATGCCCCAAAATTAACTACATAGTACTGCGTCACATAGCTTATCAAGGCCATTGTAAATCTTGTTGATATGATTATTAATTTCCTGCTGCATATACAATTTATTTTAACTGTGTCAACTATTGTAAAAAGATAATAAATTATATATTATTATAAGCGGCACGTAAGTCTAGCGCTGGCCGATACGTGGAGGGGATTGTTGCGCATGTGTACTGTCGCGCACGCAATACATACTATGCCTCAAATATATATGGCTCAAATTTACAATGTTGCTGTCCGAATGACTGAACAAAGTATTTGTAGCTTCGTCACTTTGGATTTGTTTCAAAGAATCAATTAATTCGTTAAATTCCCTTTTTAAAAAACAATTCACGTCATAAACCATTTTCCTGGCTTGTCTTTTCAAAACAGTATTTGTTCTAGGCATATTCACTTTAAAGTCACAAACAAACTTAAAAACAAATAACAAACAACAAAACACTAACAAATTCAAACGTAACAAAAAACAACAAAACGTAACAACAGTACGGAATGCGACTGGAGAGCCAATCGACGCTACGCGCGCCCGCTCTTCATTCCGCTAGCCCCCCTCAGGTACCTTATTTTTTACTTCTGCGCAATAACGGTCAGCGCTAGAGTTTCGTACCGCTACTTGTACCAGAAATTTTATTGTTACATGTTCAGGCTTAGTAGTATATAAGACAAGTAACTTTCTCGTCTATTTATAAAATTTTCCCATGATATTTTGGTTAGTAGACATATTTTGCTTAATAATTACATAAATAACACCTCAAAAAATAAATTGGTGTACCTGTTTGTTTGCAAAGATCAAGAGTACTGCGTCCCGCAACTCGTCTTCGCTTAACATTCGCATTAGCTCCTCACGCGCCTCTCCTATACGCTCTCTGTCATTACTGTCTACAACGAAGATAAGACCCTGCACACAAATATATTATTAGGAAAAAATATAAACCAAATAAATATAGATTACACTTTAATCTATAAAAAAGGTCTATTATGTTTCTAAATATTAGTTCTCATTATTAGCATGCTTTTTCAGCATGCATATCAATATCGTTTTTAAGTATATTTCAACTTACAAAAATGCTTTTTAAAAAATTCCTCAGATCTAGACAACATTATTTATCCACATATTTTTAACAAGTGTCATAATACCAAATAAATATTTTTAATTATTACAATGGCACTTTGCTTTGGCGTTTTGCCTAGTTAGTTTACTAATCAAGGCCAATATTTTGTTTTTCTTTACCTGCTAGAGCTATTAAGTATGATGGAAAATAGTAAAATGTAGGTTAAATTGCACAGCAGGAGGTCGAGTAAAGTTCAATTTAAAAATATTTTTTTAACTGATATGTATGTAATAGACAAAATCATAATAAAAAAATGTGTTTAATCCATAAATTAAAAAGGATCTTATAGTTTAATATTTAATTTTTTTTCACTATATTTAAAATATATATCTCTTTGGAATTTTAAGTAAACATATAAGCAATGATTATTGACAGTGTGTGTGTGTAATGTTAGTGAGCATAATGCAAAAACAGATTTTAATAGAAACCCAACAGCAGTTATTCAATGGCTTAGATACAAGTATGGAGCTGCATCCAAATTAAAAATCGCTAAATAAAAACATAGCACACAAAATTATATGAATATACCTGTGTGTTTTGGAAGTAATGCCTCCACAATGGTCTAATTTTGTCCTGACCACCAACATCCCATACAGTAAAACTGATGTTTTTGTATTCTACTGTCTCCACATTAAAGCCTGGAATAATTAATGGGTGTTATAAGTTATCACAAAAAAATTACATTTATAATATATAGCTTAAATAAATTATGTAATTAAATTTTACTTAAAAATAATATAGGTTTAATCAGAATCCAATTTGTTTTAGAAGTGTTTAACTGAGTGCAATAATCCTAGAGTATAAAGGATTTTTCAATCTTAATTCTCAAAATTATATAAACCTTAAAAACAGTTAAGATTTTGTTTCCTCAGAGAACAAACACAGGCAGTTTTAATGGTTTACCATTATATACAATTGATTTAAATTAGTAGAAAATTACAACAGACACTAAATTGACCTTTTATTTTATCTATGTGTGTAGTTATAGTGTATATAGTCACGATATATGGCTTTTGGTCTTAGATTAGATTCCATTGTTTAAGTAAATTTATAGCAAAACATTAAAATGAAGACAACAGTATATAACTATCACTAAAATACTTTTAAACTGTAATTACACAATTTGGCATTGACAAAGCTCTAAAGTTAAGCAACTAACTTGATAAACAGTTTAATGAGTTCAACTAAAAATGAAAGGAACTAATGCCACATGACATTACTTGAAATACAATACTTTATACATGATTAATTACACAAATAATGTTGTATTACTTACCAATTGTAGGAATTGTTGTTACGATTTCTCCTAATTTGAGTTTATATAGAATTGTGGTTTTACCAGCTGCATCCAAACCAACCATCAATATTCTCATTTCTTTTTTGCCAAATAGGCCCTTAAATAAATTTGCAAACATATTCCCCATTTTGGCGACTTAAGTATAATCTGAAAGAAATAAAGGATAATTGTAGATGTAATGCTACTTCTGACTCATCGGTTGCACATTCAATCAATGGAATGAGTATTGGTATATGACATGGCAAGTCATACCCCAACTGATGCGTAAAAACTATATTTTGTTAAACAATACGACTAATAAATGGTTTGATTAAGCAATTCCCAGAAGCAAAGAGCAATATTTATGTTATAACGTATTCTCAGTTTATTGAACAAAGATTAGCCGACATCACTGTTAGTATTCTGTTGCGGTCACCACCCTCAGCTTCATAATATTGTAAAAATGTACTTTTTATCACCAATATATTATAAAATTGCAATACTTGTATTTTTTCAACCACGTACTTACATTTTTGCACAAATTTTAAACGTTATTTGAAGAATCAATCTTGAATTCAATGAAGTCACCAATTTTCGCTGAGTGTCAAAAATCAAAATGGCGGCTAACGTGGAAGTTGTTCGTGCCTATGCCACGTATCGGCCAAAAGTGGCCAGTGACAAAAATAAAAAAATGCTATGCTTTCTCCAAATCACAATTCAATATTTTACAATATTAAGCTATCTTTTAAATATCATAATGATAAAATCTCATAATACATACCTAGATATATATTATGTGACTTACTTTAACATATATTTAAAGCCCTGCTATATCGTATATGAAGAAGACGGCGATATATTATGTATAAATAAAAGTCAAAGAGGCAGACACGAGCAAATCATATAGTATACCAATACCTGTAACTTTTTTAAGGGGGTGTCACTTGACAACGCAGCGCTATCATGGTGGCAGATGTGAGCTTTCTAGCTATAGTACTTTAATCTGGAAAATAAACTTAACATAAGCTATTATCAGTAAAAAAGCTACTCAATTTCAGAAATTAGAAAGACTACACAGACACATCAAGTGTAGTTTTAGTTCGCTTCCAATGTTTATCTAATAGGCGATTTGAGTCTTCCTAGCCTGTGGTAACTCGTTAATGTGTCAACACATTATAATATGTGTATTCTCAAATCACAAATGTCAACTGTACTCTTATCAATTTTTTTTTTATACTCTTATCAATACTTGATAGCAGTGATGCCAACTTGGGGGTTTCCCCCCCAAATTTAGGGGTAATCAAGATGTCCAGGGGGTTTTTAGGGGGTACTTTATTCAAGGATTTTTTATCTCAACAAACGCACAATTCTATAAAATTTATATTAAGCTTCGAACGCAATCAACAAACTAAACCAAATATAAACTCCAAGCCTGGCTACAACTTAAATATCGAAAAACAATAATTTCATGAATCAAATTTGTTCCTTATGACCGTATGGTCAAATCATTTAACGTCAATATGTACGATTTCAAAAATATCAGCAACAGCAAAACGCAGCGCGATATTCAGGCCTTATTCCAATGTCATTTAATAATATTGTGTTAGAAGGAAAAAAAGGCGACATTGACGCAATTCGTTTTTTATTTTAATTCTGTCTCGTTTAACTGTAACAGAACAGATAAAAAAGAAAAAGTACAAAAAGCTTTAAAACAAATGTATGAAAAGAAATTGAGGAAAACGCAAAAAATTGTCTGCCAAGAAATGTTAAGAAGAACTGAATTCGAAGAAAGAAAACTTAAGAAATAAAAAATAAGAATCGTTTCATCTCATTGTTATTATCATTAATATTATTCGGTCATTGATTAACATATATAAATATGTCAAATGTACTCACATAAATACAACAGCTACTTTTTACTACTTCGACGTATTTTTAATTCATATTTGAAATTACCTCTCAAACCAAGTGTACAACAAAAAATTTAGGGGTATTTGAAGTTGGCCCTAGGGCCTAGGGAGAACATTTTGTGGGACTTGGCAACCCTGATTATTATACCAGTGTGCTTGTTTATGTTAATTGTTAAGTAATTTCAATGTTTCATGCTCTAAAAATACTTTATTTGTATTTTTGAAATAAAAATAGTAAAAAATCGCTAGGAAATGGTTAAAATGGACGATTCTGTAAGTAATTGGTTAGAAAAAACTCCAAATCACACTTGTTTTAGAATAAATAGATTAAAAGGATTTAACATACAAAAATTAGAACATATATTATTATCGGTAAGTTATATCAGACCTAATGATATAATATGTACATTTGTTTAAGGACATTCGAATCTGTTATATTGTTTTAAATTTTTTATAGCAAAGAAATACTTTGAATTTAAACGAAATACCTCAATATTTTTTCGTAAGACCGGACTGTTTAATAATATATCAATGGCCAGAAACCATAGTTAGAGAAAAAGGTAAACATGAGGTCATAGTAGATGCTGCATGTGGTGCAGCTGTTTTAAGAGGTTCTCATGTTTATGCACCTGGAGTTCTTGGGCTGCCATCTGGTAACTATGAGCCTTAAGACTGTACTTTACTTCATAGTTTTGGAGATAATAATATTCCATTGTACAAATTCACTTTATACTATTCAAAATAAACACAAAAGCTACTCTTAAAACATGCAGTTGTAAATTTCTTGGACTTGTAATTCCATGTTATTTAGGGTAAAAAGCTGCTAGCTAACCTAACCATTTACTTCTACACACATTTAGTGAAAAATATCATTACAGTAAATTTTTTTTCAAACTTTCAGGATGTACACTTGATGCTTTAGTTGATATTTATGCTGACCTTGATGAGAAATGTAAAAGAGGATTAAAAGTGGAATATTTGGGAAATAAGAAATATGTAGGTACTGGATATTTAAAGAAGCTACGCTCTCATCTTTTTGATGAAGGTATACAACCAAGGCATGTACTTATTACATGGTGACAAAATCTACCATAAAATCACATAGTCTTCGATAATGTTATGTGTATTAAAAAAATGATTGAATTGTTTTTAGTGGTGTAGCTGTTGAAACTGTATGTCCAGAATCTAAACTAGTGGTTGTGAATGAGACATGCTTTTCAAGTGGCCATGTTGTTTTACAAAATTTGCCATCTATTGTATGTGGTTGGGTAGTAAATCCTCAGCCAAATGAGAAGATACTTGATATGTGTGCTGCCCCGGGTAATAAAACAACACATTTAGGTGAAATGTCATATAATAAAGTAAGTTAAGTTAAAATTGGTTAGATTTATATCTGAGTGTTTATCCCATAAATTTACTTAAATAATAAAGAATCCTTGTGCAAAATTATTTTTCCCTAAGGTATCAATCATCTGTGCCTTCAGAGGTCTGAAAGATAATTGTACTAACATTTAAATCTATGACTCTTCAGCAAGCTAATAAACTAGTATGAAGTTCTATTAAAACTCTTGTGGTAACGAGTGCAATTTTAAAAATAGTTGAATCAAGTTTGAACTACATATTTCACATCTTTTTAGGCCTTCATCACTGCTATAGATCGAACAGAGAAAAAGGTTGAATTGATTAAAAAAAATTGTAAAATGCAAGATCTGACTTGTATCAATGCATTTGCATATGATTCAAGAAAAATTCATTCAGAATCTGGCAGTGAAAGTGGTCCACCACCATATTCATCAAATTATTTTGATAAAATACTCCTTGATGCACCATGCAGTGGCTTGGGTCAAAGACCAAGATTAATAAGCAATAATATGTCACCAAAAATGTTACAATCATACAAATATGTTCAACGGAAGTTATTCGAAGCAGTAAGTGTTAAATTCTTTGTTGTAGGAATGTTGAAATTTTAATAAGTTTTTAAATATCCTACAAGGTTGTTGCACAACAAGGAAATGTGGCCTCTGTCTATAAATTATAATCTATGTTTGAAGAGATACAATACAAATGTTAGTAAGATAATGATACTATTTTATTTATGAAAATTTTAATAAATGGTATTTACTATTTTATTAACAATTTTGACTATTTTAAGGCTGTTAAAGTTTTGAAAGAAGGTGGTAAATTGGTATACAGCACATGCACTATTACTATAGAAGAAAATGAAGGATTAGTAAAGTGGGCCCTTGACAATTTCCCAAATATAAAATTAATATCAGCCGATCCTCTGTGTGGAGGACCAGGCTTAGCTAATTCTGGCCTCACTGATACAGAAAGGTAATTTTAACCAACCTGAAGAAAGGGGTTTAATAATAATTCAATACTATTTTTTAATATGAATTGTGTTGTAAAATATAGGTTTCTGAGAATGTATATAGGAAACTTACTAACTTTACATAAGAATAACCTGACGTTTTTATTTTGCGCTCCTGTAAGTTAAAGACAATTCTTTATTATGGATTCTACTTTAAGGTTTGATCAGTTTGTGATTGCCACTATATCTTATATAGTTTGATTGATTTCATATCTTGATTCTATTTTCTGAATTTACTTCTTTAGAAAAATTATTTTACTGGATCAAACAACTACATAGACAATTGATATGGTGTGAAAACTATTAAAATAATGTTGGGTGTAAAATATTTATTATATACTAATATTGTTAACAGGGCAATGGTGCAACGTTTTGGACCTCAGGAAGACCCACTAAGGCCAGTTGACTCGATTTACAAAAACTCCATAGGTTTCTTCATAGCAGCTTTTGAAAAACTTGACAATAATTAAGGATTTTTTCGCAGGAATAAAAATGTATGACATAATCGAGTGAAATTTCATTTTAACGTCTATAACTCAAAACTACAGCCAAAAAATTTATATTTATCATTCCTTTATAATGTGTATTATACAATTTCACATTGATAGGATTTTAATATCCTATGACTAAAAGTCTATGTAATCACAATTGTTTTTGAAATAAAACCAAATTTATTGTAAACTATTTATTCACAAAATAAATACCATATTTGTATAATTATCACAATATGTAATCTCCAAATATGTTACATTGTACTAAACTATGTATAGGTAACAAATTATGTAGTTTAAACTAAGTAAGAAATAATATTTGAAGACTGGCTATTTATCTTAGTGTAGAGAAGTATTCGATTATTTATTCAGATTAGCAAAAATATTTCAAAAATCTCACGTGTCAGAAAGATATTCTTTATAAAATAAACATTATTGTATATCTGAGATTTATGTGTTTCTGTGTATCACAATTATATGGCAAGATCCACAATAAGATGGAATTTCTTTAAAAAATTGGTAATATATCAAATAAAAAGCATAGTGCTAAATGTACTTGTTACTTATATAACTATTTATATTTCACATTACATGACAAACCATATAAATGGAGAATTTATTTTGAGTGTTATAGGAATTTTTAATACTAAAAAATTTAATTGTTAATACTGTCATACCAAACTAATGCTATACAATTATTCAAAATACTTTAGTTTCAATGCAATGCTGGAAAATTCAACCATAGCACAGCTAATCAGGACTATTTCAGGAAAATATTCATATAAGGGCTTTATACTAATTCTTGTTCTGAACTACCTTTTAAAAAGTACTAAGAGATTTCAAATGAGAGTCTTTGAGTAAAAATCTTTAGCCGGTTTTCTTTATTATTTATACGATTAAGAAGTTAAGATGTACCTTTATGCGGGAATCATTGTAAAACGATTGTGGAAGTCAACTTAATAACTACTATTTAAATTAAAATATTCAACTAGAAAACTAAATTGTACTAATATTTTCTGGGAAACCATTACGACCATATAACAACGAATAATAATAACCTAATTAATGTATATTCTTCCAATCGGGACCAATCTGTATTTAGTATGTCTAAAGAAACTTTCCCCTTTTTGAGTCAGGTTTAAATTTTTTCAACACGAACATATAATCCTTTGCTAGCTTTCAACATAAGTGCACGTTTATCAAATTGTACAGGATTTTGAGTTTTCGAACAGATTTTGAAGTTAAAATTCTTTAACAGTGACACCATTGCCATTTTTGTGGACATCATTGCAAATCGAAGGCCTGAAAATAAAATCATGAAATTTAGACATAGAAAATCAGTGTTGGCCTAGTGGCTTTAGCGTGCGATTCCTCGAGGTCGTAGGTTCGATCCTCGGCTGTGCACCAATGGACATCTATGTGCGAATTTAACATTCATCCGAACGGTGAAGGAAAACATCGTGAGGAAACCGGCTCGCCTTAGACCCAAAAAAGTCGACGGCGGGTGTCAGGCACAGTATTCTGATTCACCCGCTTGCCTATTAGATTAACCAATGATCATGAAATAGATACAGAAGTTTGAGGCCTAGACCTAAAAAGGTTGGAGCGCCACTGGTTTTTTAAATTCTTAAATTAGACATATTAGATGGTTTCCAATATAACGAAAGTGGAGGAGACTAGACCATGTAAATGGTTGTAATGCAACTGTTTCTGTATAGTTAGAAAATACTATTTCCGATGAAAGGAATAGAAGAAGAAGTATACACTATACACACCTATACAAACTCTAGGTCCGGCTCCAAACGGCAAAAACAGATGAGACGTTCTGGCCGCGTTATCTTTTAAAAACCTTTCTGGTTTAAATTCTTGTGGGTCTGGATATATTTCTGGGTCCATATGAATGGCGTATATCGGTATGGACACTATTTTACCGACCTCCAGGCTAATAGATGACCCGGGTAAAACGTACGGTTTAGTAACAATTCTGTCCACTTTTGCAACCGGAGGGTACATGCGTAGTGTTTCTGAAAGGTACCCGCATTAATTAATAAATAATAATTCTTCATTTTTATTTATCTCTGCTGTTTATAAAAATAATTATATTTAGTTGAATGCAATGCATTAATTAATTTAAATATTTTAAAATCTCACCATTGAGAAATGCTTCTAGATAGTCAAGTTCTGTGAGTAGGTCATAATTAATTTCCTTTCCTTCCGTTACTTCTATGACGTGTTTTCGTAGTTTCTCCTGTAGATCTGGCCGTGTAGCTAGCACGTGTATTGCGAACGATAACAACGAACTTGACGTTTCAAATCCAGCGAGAAGGAATAAGATTATTTGGGCATCAATTGTTCCATCGTCTAAATCTGAAATTTCAAAGTTATTCAGATTTGCAAACCCTTTTGGACTTATTGGTTTTCACTACAGAAATATATACTGGATGTGAAATATAAATGAAAGACCTACTAACATCAAACAGGTCGGTTCAAAAATAGTTTATTTCTGAAAAAATGTGAATGTATCACTTAGTGAGAAAATTTAAATTAAAGGAAAGTTAGTTGTATACATCCTGTTATCAAATTATTAGAAAATCTAGCTTTATGAAATTAAAATATTAATTCCCGGCAAATATTAAAATATAATGTGTGTAAAATGAATTTTTTAAATCAAGAATTAGAATATGTACAATATTTTTTTAGAGTGCAGGTAGATAATGTTTTTTCTCCAACAAAACCAGTGTTATAAGGAAACAAATTGTCCATGACTATTTTAAGAGTACGGGCGGTCTTCCCAAAGCTCTATCAATAAATGGCATTGCGTTCGGAGGGTAAACTTCAGGGTTGAGAGTCAAGCGTGAGTCGTGTATGTCAAATCCAATACAATACACTTATTGACATACACAGACATAGTTCTCGGTAAGCCCCGTTTCTAAATCTTACCTTTATACTATAAACTTGCTCTTTCTTTTAATAGCTTAATTATGGTACATATTGCTGTCGTATTTTTAGATTTTATACTGTAGGTCATATACTTTAGAATTACAGTCTGATCGAAAACATAAATTAAAAAAAAACATTTTTTGCGTTGTCGCATATTGCAAATTATGTCATTATTTTGACGATATCTCTCCATATTGTTGGAATATCACAAACTGATAATATTTAAGTTAGATCCATTTAGGCGTTTAAGCACGTGCTACATTTCATAAGTATTCTTGAAAACGAAGTTATGTCGAATTTTTATTTACACGTGTTTTCCAACTTAGGTTACAGTTCTATAAAAATCGGTTCAGTAGTTTTTGAGATATAGGTATACTGCATTTCTGAACAGCAAGAGAATTTTTTATTATTACTTTGTATTGGGCAGGACGCAAACAAGAAGAGTTAAGTGCGTTCGGCCGCCCATGCAAAGTCTGGTATGCAAGTGCGTCGCCTTTTATATTAATATGTATAACAAAACTACTTACGCAATTCCTCTTTATCCTTTGCCTGATCCTTCTCTTTTTGCGCTGCATCAAGCATTAGTTGCAAGAAGTCATTATGCCTACAAATATACCATTTGAACTATATTAAATAATTGTTTAGATAATACAACATGTAATAATTTAAAATATCTAACTGTATAAAGTTTTGAGGATAGGTATATGGCCAGCTAATTTTAATTAGTCGTTTATATTATATACTCTTGTATTTTTATATTTGTGTTATCATTTATTAGGGTTGCCTGGAAGAGTTCCCTTAATGGTAGGGTCGCTGCCACCATTTCACAGTGCAATTTGTTTTGCAAAAAACGGTTTTATATTGTGCAATAAAGTGCGAATAAATATATTATTAATATTATTGCACAAGTGTCTGCTCAAACACAAGTACACTCTTTGTTTGCACATCTCTCCCGTAAACAGGTGAATTGGCAGTAGTATGGCTCGGGCTCCACCCTAGGCTTTATCATCATTATAAACACTCGATTATGAATTATAGCTTAAGCTTTGGCCTCTAATCACATTCTAGAGACAAAAAGGGATACTAGATATTTCATTTTACCATTAACAACACATTCTTTAAAAACCTTATCAAAAACAGACTACTAAATTGCATAAAACACAAATAAACACAAAATCTAAAAATAATTAATAAAATAAAACACCTACTTTAATGAAGAGACTCTACGTTCAGCCTTCGTAACTTGCAATATTTCATTTAGTTTACTCATTGTTTTACTATTCAAGAATGAAATATTGAGATATTTGAATAGACCAGGAACAAACATTAATACAAAGAAAATGAAATATCTTTTATAAAGAGGCATATAGTTAAACTTTTCTGCTATCTGAAAAACATAAATGAACTTTAATTTAAAACTCTGTTGCCATGCATAGCCCCTGGAAAGCACTTGAGCGGCTAAAAAATATAATGTGATACACAAATTTTATTAACACAGATTAAACTGATTACAGAGTAAACTGATTCATTGCCAAGTACTAGGGTTTGGGTGAATTCGTACAAGACGGCAAATTCTTAGTCTTATTTATACCTCATACCTATTATCTCCTGTCATGTAAATAAATATTTAATATGTTTATCAATAAGATAAGGTAAATAGGTTTACTGGCTTGTCTAAAATCATATGACTATAAGTGTTGTAAAGTATCTTTAAAGTGGTTTAATGATGAGCAACAACTAATAGTGCTCTTAACTGCTCTATGACTGAATTAGTTAAGTATATTATTTATTCAAGTGAACACTTCAGGACTCAAGATACGGCAAAACTTTAACAAATTGATTTTGAAGACGAACCTTACAAGAGAAACATTGCTCCAATTGATTACTTTGACAGTTTTGTCTGACTTTAAATTTTTATGCATATGTGAAAATTAAATATAATTTCAATTCCAGGAAGGAAATTTAAAATTACAGCTATATATATTTACATTAGGATATACATTATATTATTAATTAATTGAATATAATTTCAATTCCAGGAAGGAAATTTAAAATTACAACTATATATATTTACATAAGGATATACATTATATTATTAATTAATTAAATATAATTTCAATTCCAGGAAGGAAATTTAAAATTACAGCTATATATATTTACATAAGGATATGCATTATATTATTAATTAATTAAATATAATTTCAATTACAGGAAGAAAATTTCCAAAGTAATTTTAAATTATATTTAATTAATAATATAATATCTATATCCTTATGTAAATATATATATAAATGTAATTTTAAATTTCCTCCCTGGAATTGAAATTATATTTAATTTTCACATATGCACAAAAATTTAAAGTCAAACAAAACCATATTTCATTCTATTTCAACCAAATACAAAATGTTTTCTACATTACTATAAGTGTGTATTGAGTCTCTGTGTATTATAGTAACTCAACAAAGTTTGGATTCATATTATTCATTACCTTAACAAATTCAGCATTTTCTTTAGTTAAGGCATCACTCTTTATACCAAATGCAGTGACACTTATGACTTCCAATGTAAAATGACCCATACAATCTTTCATATCTACATCTTTGTTCTCTGAAAATAGCAGTTGTATGGTTATTAATTCACAATGTACTTCTTTTTTTACTTTGTACTTGAATTGATTTTTTAAGCTCTATTAAAATAAAGATATTCTTAATTTTAAATTTTAAAAAATCACAGAATAGTAAATAATTTACCATATAGTTTCAAAAAATCAACCATTTGATCTGCACATGAATGAATCAAAGGAAGAATATTTTTGAGACGAGCTGAGCTAAAAGTTGGTGTCATAATACTTCTAACAGCTTTCCATTCTGCACCCTAAAACACATTTATTTTAATTTTCAACTTAAATGACCAACAAATTCTTAAATTTTAAATGAATCTTGTAGGTTTGGATAAAGGAACTTTGAAATCATATATTTACTTTGTATGAATAATATATGTTACATATAAATTTCATAAATTAATTACCTTTAGGTTAAGAAGACTCCTACTTATATATTTTGGCTCCCTACTTCCTAATGTGTTCCTATCAGTAAAATGATCAAAATCTCTAATCATCACTGACTTAATAAGGTCTGGGTCAAATATGTATAATACTGGTCTACGGCCTTCAAAGACCCCTGAAAGTTACATCATTTCAATGAGTAATGTGACAATATAAATGTATATTATACCTACATTAAAACCAAATATAGAAAAAAAGGTCACTTACCACCAAAGCGGTTTCCTTTGAAATGCTTGTAAATGTCTATTTGTAATTCATGAAAAGATTTTGTTCCAAATACTCTCGGCCCCAAATTTCCCAGGAAAATTACTGGCTTCATGAATTTTATTCCTTTGTTTTCAAAGTAATCAAATGAACTTGTGTAATGAAAGTATAAAATAAATAGAACAGTAAGGCATAACAACAACTTCCAATCTTCTTGAATAAATATAAGAAAGTTTTTCGTTCCTGTACTAAGTTCCATTTTAAAGCTTTAAATTTGACTAAAAGTCAGATGAATAAAATTATATTAATTTATTGTACATACGTTTAATTTTTTAAACGTATACAGTGATAATTTGAATTAATCACAATTTACAAAAAGACACAAATGAGGAATGACTACTGACTGAGTAGACTGAGTACTGAGTACTTGAGTAGTGAGTACTGACTACTGAGTATTTTTTTTTTTTTTTTTAAATAGCTTCACGCAGAGCGTATTGCCACAGACAAAGGTAAGGAAAACGGAATAGTAAGGAAAAATAATTTTACATTGTAAGAAAATTACATCGGATATAGGATAGGCTATAGGATCGGATATAGGATCAGCAGGTTATAAAACTATCTCTAATACAAAATACTACATTATAGAAAGGAACAGTAATTAATAAAATATATATCATATAGAATACGATTTGTATACATATGTATTTACAATTTTATATTATTTACAGTAAGAAATAAACATAACTTTTTATATACATTATGATTTAAAGATGAAAGCAGAACAGGAACAGATGTAGGTAACGGATACTGGAAGAAGGATGAGGATGATCGAATAACATGGAGTGGTTATACCGGGGACAGGACAGAATATATGATTTAAATCACCAATATTCAGCCCACATTCACACATTTCATTATCAATAATATGAAATCTGAAAGGTGGGCTGGGGTCACACATGGCCCAATCTCATACGAATGAGAGACGATGTTTCCTTTTTATTAAATTTCATTTTAAAAAACCATGGCTTAATGGTATTGTGGCTGTATAGATGAAAAATATTTACCCTTAATTAAACTGCTCTGAATCCAAAGGTCAGTCCAAGATTGTCGAAGAAAAGAAGCAGGAAGTGAGGCCAATCATGATAATAATTTTTATACGAGTTACTCCCATCCTTAACAGCTTCTTGCTAGTTGGTCTGCTATGTCGTTACCAAAAATACCAGAATGTCCAGGTATCCAACCAAATGACACAGACAACCCCAATTGCTTACATTCATACAACAAACCCCTAATCTCAATAATGATAGGAAAAATTAATTTGTTTTTAAATGGATATTTTTGGAGAGCTTGAAAGAGCACTAAGTGAATCTGTGAATATGATTGATTTCTTAAGTTTCTTACTCAAAACTAGTTTTATAGCTTTAAAGATACCGGACTACTGAGTAATGAGTATAAGTTATAACTAGGGATGCTCGATGATCGATCGATGTTGAAAGCAAAATCATCGATGTTGCTATACCAAAAATATCGTAACATCGATGTTAAATAAATCGAACATCGATTTTAATTCACGGCCTCCCGCATGACCAAAGCAACTTACGAAACAAATTATGTCTTTTATGAACGCATCCACACAACACATCCAACCAATCAGGTTATATGACATCATTAACGTTTTAACTAGAGATGACCTAGTTATAACGTTAACGTTTTTCTACGTGAGTCGTGAACTAATTTATCGTAATGCAGCAAGGCTTTGTGCCTACTCCCCTACAGTCTACCGAGTACCTTTGTTTAGTTAAATTAAACGTGTAAGCTGTGGCGTTAGTCTGCTCAGAAATCTGGACTGACAATTACCATTTAAATATATTTTAAAAACATCGCAACAAGTCAAGAGTTGTATTCTTTACTCTAATTTTGAATTCCGTAGAATTCTGACATTTCATAAGTGTTGCTACTAAAAAAGTTCTCCATTGAAAAAGGGACAAATTTGACTTAAACACATACAAAAATAACAAAATATATTTTAATATCACGAACAATATATCGAATTAACTTTAATTACTTTATTTTATTCTTTAGCTGGCATCACTGCGGCACTGCCTACTAATGTACCTTATGTAATTCTATGATTCCGACTGAAGGACTCTGTATCCAAGGTTATGAAATAAATTATTTAAAAAAAAAGCCTACTAATGTCAGGTTTAGTAAACCTTTAAAAAAATGTTATCTTTACTTGTGCGTTTTTTACTGTTGTGATGAAAAGGAACGTAAGTACCACTAGCCGTTAAACCACTTTTAATGAGGAGCACCGCACTTAATAAAATGGGTACATTAACTAACAATAAAATGTATATATAGACTCAGATGTTGACTCGTATTGAAATTGAAAAATGTGCCCGGCCAAAAAGGTTTGCTATCACTGACATGTCAAAAAATTATAGCTGTCAGAATTCTACGGAACTGAAAATCAGAGTATTAAAAAATATATAGAGTAATATTATTAAATATTCATTAATTTCCTGAACAAGTTTATGTTTCTAAATATCCTTTTGTACATCATCTAAAGGGGGATAGCCTTACTAGATATTTATTTTCGATTAAAATGGGAAAAACTTCTAAAGACAAACGAGATATTTACTATAGGTTAGCCAAAGAGGAAGGTTGGAGAGCACGAAGTGCGTTTAAATTACTGCAAATAAATGAAGAATATAAAATTTTTGATGGTGTACTTCGTGCGGTTGATTTGTGTGCAGCGCCTGGTAGCTGGAGTCAAGTTCTAAGTAAACATTTAAGGAAGAATACAGAAAATCCAGATGATGTAAAGATTGTAGCTGTTGATTTGCAAGCTATGGCAGCACTTCCTGGAGTTAAACAAATCCAAGGTGACATTACTAAGGTATCTACAGCAAATGAAATCATTCAAGAGTTTCAAGGACAAAAAGCAGATTTAGTTGTATGTGATGGTGCCCCTGATGTGACTGGATTACATGATATAGATGAATATGTACAGTCACAACTTTTACTAGCTGCTCTCAATATAACAACACATGTGCTGAAAACTGGTGGAATTTTTGTAGCAAAAATATTTAGAGGAAAAGATGTTACACTGTTATATTCCCAATTAAAACAATTCTTTGAGTTAGTCACTGTAACAAAGCCCCGGAGTTCAAGAAATTCAAGCATTGAAGCCTTTGTTGTTTGTCAAAATTATAACCCACCACCTGGTTATGAACCTACAATGGTTAACCCTTTATTAGATCATAAATATTGTGATTTTAATCAATTCACAGGCATTAACAGATTTATAGTTCCTTTTAACTCCTGTGGGGACATAAATGCTTATGATTCTGACACATCATACCCTCTCAATCTAGATGGACAAAACACCTATGAGTATAGAGAGCCAGTGCAAAGCCCTATAAATCCACCTTATAAAGATATATTAGAAAAAACTAAAAAATTATAGTAAATATAATTTCCCTATCTTTTTGTTTTATTTATATTGCCATTGTAAATTATGTTGTAATATGCATGTTGGTGGTTTAAATAATTTATTACAGTAAAAAGT
Organism: Pieris macdunnoughi; assembly: GCA_905332375.1. Taxonomy (NCBI): domain Eukaryota; kingdom Metazoa; phylum Arthropoda; class Insecta; order Lepidoptera; family Pieridae; genus Pieris; species Pieris macdunnoughi. Next base: position 1,867,511 of record CAJOBZ010000039.1, read on the forward strand.
GGATTACTAACATATTACTGTATGTTTTTGTAAGGTGCTATACCTAAATAGTGAAAGATATTTAGTTTATAGCAAGCTGTGTTTGCCTGATAAAGGTGTGTGCAATAAAATGTTAGCATATTTTTAAATACATATAAATCAGAAAATATGTTTTGTATAAAAAGCAGGACAATGAGTAATTGTAATGATTATTTTAAACCAATTATAAGTTACTGTTTTAAATAGAGAAGTATGATATGGTATAATCTGTGACAAAAGTAATTTTCTAAAATGATTGGCTGAAAGGTTTGTTTTTTTTAAAAGACAATAAATTATTTTTGTCATCTTTTTGTGAGATGTGCTAGTATGAAGAGCTAGCTGCAAATTTTTTGTTTATTTTAGTATCTAAATTCCAGTTCTGTTTATTAAATTTTTAGTTAAATCTTAACACAACAATGGGAAAGTACAAAATGCCCACTGTACAGCAATTTTTGGAAAAAAAGGTTAATATACACTGGACCCAGTTATTTTTATTCAATGTTGTTTATTTAATTACAATATAAATAAATAGGTATAGTACTAGAATGTTGATAGTAAATTTATCAACAGAATAAAAATACCTGTATAATAATGACTTTTAAATATAGAATTATTTTAGAAAATCTACGATAAAAAAGAACCTGTATGGGTTTACTTAGAGAGGGAAATGCGAGAACATGTCGATAAAAAACCTTACAACGAAAAAGTTGGCGCGTGGCTACGGTTTTTAAAGGATTTAAGATATTATTTCTACTGTGAAGGTATTAAAAATAATTATGTTCGGAAAGTAACCGAACACCTTGTAAAATATCATAAGTACATTATAGTTAGATCGCCGCCTGCGCGCGACGCTTTTCTATGTGTCACACATCAGTGTGTCATCAACCATCTCCGCGATCACTCATTAAATTAGTTTTTAAGAGCAAAGGAATCTTTACATATTTAAATATCATTAAAGTGTTTTGGCAGCAGCCCGAACAAATTATATTAGGTATATACCTATATATTTAAAGAGATAATCCTAAGCGTCTTTAGACCTGCACAGACAGGTGTTTCGTTTCTTGTAATAAGTTAGGTGACAACTTTCTTCCTGAATAATTATTATTTATAAGGTCTCGAACCAAGGAACGCTAGATTAAACAAAGGGTTACTAACTGACTGACGCGCACCCAGTTTACATCGTGATGCTAATTAATATCTGATAAATTTAGGAAATTTAAGTAAAACATTTATTTTCATGATTGTTTTCTAGAAAAACGTAAGTATACACGGTTAGTCACAGAAGTTGGGCCACCCTGGTACTGTGAGTTATCGAGTTCACAAAGGGAAGTTCTTCACGACTTAAAGACCAATATACACCAGGATTTACTAGAGGATATACCAAGAAGAGTACGAAAGTCGCTATCAGACCTTGGTATTACCCTAAAAATTCCTAAACCAATACTAATGAAAGCTATGAATGCATCTGTAGAAGATCCTGGCGTTTTTATATGGAATCTATATACCGAATACTATAAGAAATCACCAAGTGAGCTACGGCCTGGTGAGTAAACCTAAATGCTTTTAGAGAATTTATTTTATTTTTTACAATCTGGTAAATATATTAAATAATAAGTTACCATAACCCAAACGAGATCTACAGTAATTAGAAAACTGACAATTTCTTTAGAAGATTCAAACTAATTGGTGGTTATACATTTTTGAATAGTAGGTACACGTCAGTCCTCAGTAAATCAGTCCTTTTGGACTTGTCTAGTTTTAAATCATCTAATTCTCATGTTTCAGAATATGATATGAATTCAATGATATTAATGTCAAGTTTGGTGTTCATCGATCTAGAGGAATGTATAGATAGGCTGGAAAAATTAACAGCTTGTGAAAGAGTGCCGACCAAAGTGCCAGAACCAAGTTTGTAACTCAGTAGTTATTTTTTTAATTATTACTTTAATATATTGTTTTCGTGGCTTAATTATCAACGGTAGTCGCGCTTAACCCGAAGGCACTAAGTTCGACTCCGGTGAAACAAATATATTTGTCGGGACGCAAGAATTCCTTACATTATTACAAACTTCCCCAGTTTTAGTTTCTGTGCTAAGTGGAATAAATCGAGATCCATAGAGTAAAAAAGTTTCGTGAAATAGTTTTAAATATAAACATTTCAGAGCAAAAGAAAAACACGCAACCGAATGTAAGATATGGAGAGTATTTGCAAAAATGCTACGTACCATGTTACAGTAGCCATACAAAGAAAATCACAGACAAAGATAAGCCCTTGCCTTTGGGATTTAAATTCAAACTACGAAGTGTTGAGGTAATGGAATTTTTTTACTGTGATCCAAAGTTTATTCTGTAATAAATAAATAACTCAAAAGTCGTAGCCTCAGTTTCCGAGGTAACAATGTAACAATATACTTAGGTTGACTATAAAAACGCTAAAATTATAAGGCACTGGTATACAATATATGCCCCAATACACGTTTATTACCAACCAGTTCTAAAATAGCACCGGGTCTTGACTCTGCAATCTCGAGTCGAGATATCGTGGGATTAAGAATTACAATCTCGCGAGATTTCGGTATTGTCGAGATCTCGGGTAGTTTTCGAGAACCAATTGTTTTAATCGAACCTCTGAACGATGAAAACTTAAGAGATTACTTCTATCTATCTATCCTAGATATTTAGAAGTGATTTTGGAAATAACTTCTTAAGAAGTGATTTTGGAAATAACTTCTTAAGAAGTTTTTTTAGACTATCGAGTGTGCTGTCTGCTGTAGATACATTCTACACCTAATTGGATTCTTATGTATAGAATATTAAATTACATTCCTATTGTTCTAATCACTTGACTAACAATTTTAAATCTTGATCATAATATAATGTTCAGTTACTAATATAACTAACCTTAAGAGCCCCCTTCCCCGTCCGACGGTCGTCAACGCGAGCATGGCCAAAAAACTTGTTGTTTCATCCAGCGCAATGTCAGCAAGTGAGAACGCGATAACATTGAAAGAAAAATAGTGTGCGGAAATTTCATAAAACTTGTTCCAAGAAATACGTGTTTTTTCGTAAGCCTTACAAGATTATGAAAAAAAAGTTTTACATTTAGAAACTCCATTACATTTGCAAGGTTTCTATGCAAATATTTATTTCCGGTTACAATTAATGAGTACATTATAAACGCCTAAACTTCATATAAAATTTGTGCAAATAGGCTGATTTTTGGAGGTTTGTACTGAATTTGTTTCTTAAAATTTTGACTTCGCGTTTTAAGAGAAACCTAGATATAGTGCACAAGGAGCCTATTAGTTCAAAAGTTTCAAAGAAATATCTGTTACAACGCCATAATCACGTACGAGCGTTTGTATGAAAAGATAGACGGGTTGGCCGCTGTTAACATATAATAACTAAAATATATTATTAAAAGGAGTCCCTTTAGGCAAGGTTCCGAAGATACTGGCAGTGGTCCCCCTTTGAATAGCTATACTCATTCTTTGTCCGAGGTAGCTGCCAGATCTTCGGAACCTAATTAACTAATATTAACTAACATCTACAATCATCTATATGTATGAATATTTAATTGTATTTTCAGAGTTATGAAAAATTATGCAAGAATCAGTCCTTCGTAAGTACTTCTGGTACTGTTTGAAAGTTTTATTAAATAATTTTGCAATTAAGTCCTTGTAGAACGTAGATAGTGTAAAGGCATACAATTATTTCTTATATGTTACGTGTTAAACTTTTCTTTTTAAATTGTACAGCTCGAAAAACGAAAAGAGCGAAATAAAAAACAGAAGCAAGAAGAAAGAGTGTGTAATTACAAATTTTGGGAGCCGCCGAGTACTTTGCGTAAGTTCTACCGTTCAAAGTTTCTGCAAAATTATATTTATGATTTTCTGATGAGTTTAATTTCAGTCAGATACCTAATGTTCAATCAAAATTATTACTAACCTTGCTAATGTCAAACATTATGAACGATACAGATTTTGCAATTCGTTTGAACCACCAAATCACTTAAAATTTAAATGACAACAAAGGTTTTAATAACCAATTCTATAAATAAGCCTAATAGAAAATATGGCTCTATTTATCCTAAATTTATATCAAGACCTGGACAGCGATTCTGTAACTCACTTTTCGAAATACACAGCGGTTTTCGCATCGGCGGTCGCTCTGAAATCAGTCGTGAAGCAGTCATTTTATGATTTGGCATTCTGATAAACAATAAACTACAAGCTCCCACCTTTTCTGGACAGCGAGTAGTCTCAAAATATTTTTTTAACAGGTAACAGAAATCCCAAAATGGCGGCTATGGCCAACAAATTAAAAGAGCTGAAGAATAAACCAAAGCCAAAGTATAAAGCGCCCTACAAGAACGTTCAATATAACATCTGTGGGGTGGCATTTAGTGGTGGGAAACCTAATTATTTAATAAATGGTACGTTATATTTCATATTCTCTTTCAAATTAGTGATCTAAAAAAGTAGATATAAATGTATTATTTGTCATATATGTTTATTCACCTACCCCTCACCGCCTTTATCCTCGTGCCATGAGAGGATTTGAGAGGACAAGCTTAAATATTTTCTGTCCCAATATCCCTAATATATATACGTATACATTACATATTCATATCGTTAGAATATGTACCTTTCTATATATTTATGGAGTACAATCGCCAAATTCTAAACTCTTTTCCTAAAAAACGGGCCCCTAAATAAAATTTACCTCCTAAAATCGATCTCAGTTCAATAAATGAAATTTAATTGTCTGTATACTTATAATCGTGTAATAATACACATGAAGTGAATCTGTCAATTTTTATACTATTTTTTTGTGAATTCTTTAAAACCGATGTACGGTCAAACAATAAGAAGTGGTCGGTAATAAATGCTCGCCCGCACCGTTCTGGCGACGTAATGCAAGAAGGTGGGATTCGTCGTTTAGATTGGCCAGCTCGAAGTCTGGGATATTCTCACCCTAATATTTTATTGTATTTAAGGTGTGTCCTTATTACCAACTGGTTTCGTGCCAATAAATGCTGGTCTTGTGAGTGTGGGCGGTGAACAAGTCACAACTATTGTCGGATACTGGAAATTTCCTCGTACAGTTGTTGCAAAATGTGACGGGACTTGTGATTGTAAAGAGAAATGGTATTTTTTCTTCCTACCGTTAATTTATATCTTGAGATAATAGTGTATTTTATAATACTTGTATTAACTTAACGTTATGTTTTTATCTATATTGTGTATGTATAAAACGTAAATACGTGATACATGACAGTAACGATTGATTAGTCGGATGATTCAAATAAAAACTACTTAAAGTACCTAACCACTGACTCACTCACTCACTCCCATGCACGCGTGAGTTATACGGCAAAAAAAAGTAATTAAAAAGAAAAAATGTTAAGTATGGTATTTACTAATTACTAATCAAGTTTGTTACAGAAGAGCTGGGAACCATGACTCATGTTTTTTTATTATATCTGACGCATTATAATGAATTGTTTCTAATGAATAATCAATAAACTTATTTTTACTTTATTTATTTTATAAATAATATGCTTATACTTCAATGTCTTAACTTTTTCTACTCCAGGTGGAGTTATCTAATTGACATAAAAATCTTGTCATAATAATTTAATTGACAATTATTTTCAATTAACTTTTAAAGTAAAATAGTTTTTGTTTGTGTATGAAGGCCATCTACAACTGCAACGTTATCAAAACTAATTTTATAATTCACAGGGAAGAGACTGTTATGGACTATTTACAGAATTCGAAATGTCGATGTGGTCATCTTTATGACTACAATAATAAGGGCAAAGTCACAGATAAATATTTCTATCCACCAACGAGGCACGGAAAACACTGGTTTGATTCTGCGAAAATATTTCAAATGGATTCATTGGAAGACTTCATTCGGGATACTGTGAAAGACGCTCTTATGTCTACGGAGCCTTCGGTATGATTTGTCGTGGCTTTTGGTCTAATATATTTTGTAAAAAGAAGCAGTGTTGGCCTAGTGGCTTCAGCGTGCGACTCTCATCCTGGAGGTCGTAGGTTCGATCCCCGGCTATGCACCAATGTAGTATCTATGTGCGCATTTAACATTTAGTCGACGGCTTGTCTCAGGTACAGGAGGCTGATCAAACACTTGCCTATTAAGTAGATTGACAAATGATCATGAAACAGATCAGAAATCTGAGGCCCAGACCTATAAGTAGGGCCACTGATTTATTTTATTTTTATTTGAAAAAAGATAAAAGTGAAAAAGTCGTAGTGGAAGTCGTATGATAGCGATTAGTCCATTATATGCGATCCATTCGCAACGTATTGTAAGTATTCAAAGATCATTTTCTCGACACCTTGCATTCATTCGTACAGGATTTTCTCATACGCACCCGTACCATCAGCGACTTAGGAAATTGAAATGATGTCAGTATACGATCGGAGATCTCTAGCCGGTGTTACATTTTTAAATAACTCGTTAAATGGTCAAATACAGAACAGTAATCTCTTGCATTAATATTGTCGTCCCTTCATTCATAAGATTCAAAAGCAGCAGAATTTCCAAATTCCGTTTGCAAACCCCAACCAGTCATTGGAATTTTTCGCGAATATAACAGAATAAACACTACTTATCCAGTGCTTGATATATTCGGTAGTGGGCTAATCAATTTAAAAAAAAGTATTGTTAAGAAGTATATCTGATACCTAATCCGCTATTTAAAAAAGATATCTAAAATTGGAACTGTAATATATTGATTTTTTAGTAACATTTATGTTTCCCATAATCATCATATATTTTTGAAGCTTGTAACATATACTGTGGATAACACATTATAATATAATATGATGTGGTGAACTTTAATAAATACATTAGGCTGCTCAGTGTCCTCCCAAGTTTCTTTTTCTATGCAATTTATATTCTCTACTAATATAAATAGTTTAGGACCATTACATTTAACTAATAAAACTAGTTTTAGGGGCAGTGACTTGCTTAACACTGCTCTTCAACCTATTAAATTTTACTTTGATTTCAGCGGGAGCCCTCAATGCCGACTCTACTACCGTCTGGTTTAAGGCTGCAAGATTTATTGGAGGTACTTTTATTTATTCTGATTCTTGATAACTTTCCGTTATTTAGTCACGCACGATCGATCTCTGAATCGATTATCACTTATTTATATGTCCCTTAACTATACGCTTTAAAATAAAACAACGAGAATGAGCAAAACATGTATGCTACAGGTCATTTTTGAGTTTTAGTGTTGCTCTGAAGTTTTTTTTCTCGAACTCTTCAGGCCAACAGAGAAACTCGCTGTTGGTCTGAAGAGCCTCAACAGCTCAGGTCAACTATATTAGCTGAATGCTAGGCCAGAATAGCTCTGAAACAATATGTCGTTATCAAGAATCAAATCAATCACCACATAAATAATAACTCGCGACAGTTAATTGACAGCTAAATAAAAATTGTTTTCAGGCGTTTTTAGCAGAATTGTCTGACACTCCACTCTTAATTCCTCATCTGCCAAAGGCGTGCCTCTTGAATAACCTGTTAGAGTGGGTCCGCAAGAGGATTAAAGGAAAAATGACACCTGCCGATCATAGTACGTTCTATTGTCTTTGGTTTATGCCAATACTTCAAATTTAAACTAATATACGCAAATAATTACATTATTTGATAAACGCTGAGTTATCGCTCGCAGTAGAGTGGTACCTACACTTGCTTGATGTAGGCGTATAAATAAAATTAAAACGTTTCCTTCAAAAGGGAGAGGGCATTTTGTATTGGCAATATGATGAAATGAAGTATTTAGATTGATGATTTGTAACTGTTTACCGAAATAGACAACGATATATCCAATTTCAACTAAAAACTTATTTCAGAGAGATTAATCCTTCAATCGCAAAGACGATGGCTGGATCTGAAACATATCGATTTCCGGGCTATAGCCTACAGAATACCATTCACATTGAAACAATTGGAACATATGAATTGGTCACATCGGTATCTCATACAAACACTGGTAATTATTAGATCATTTCATTATTTTATTCTAAAGTCGGGATTAAGAATCAACTACAAGAAGTTGAGGTTTAAAGACAAATTCTTAATATTCTAATTGCCAGTCAAATTAATTCTATTAATTTTATTCGTTAATAGATAAAATAAATAACCTACAAAATTGTAAATTTTCTTCCCTCTTCTTTGAGATCCGTTATAAAGATAAATTGTCAACAAAAGTTCTTCTATTATTAAAGTGGTCTTAAGTAAACCTAGTGTTATTGTTTGGTAATGTGTCGATTTTACTAGAGTAAAATTTTTGCAAATTCTCGACAGGCTTTTAAGAAAAATCTACTATTTTTCTTAGTTAAAAAAACTAAAAAGGTTGACAATTCGAAACGAATTTTTTTTAATATTTTTTATTCTAGAAACATTGCCAGTAGTAATTTTATACTATTTCTTTTTTCAGTTTAAAATACTGTTGGATAATTTCGTAACAAGGAATAGACTGCAACAACTTACGCAAACAAGGCTCTGGTGGACAACCACTAAATATGATGTCTATCCTAGTAAAGCTTTCTTGTGAGTTTTTGTATTTTTGAAAATCTAAAAGTTTTTCTGTGAAACTTCTAGTTTCTGTCCATATAGTCATAAGCTATTGTGTAATGTTCCTTATGTATTTGTCATATTAGATTCTAAATAATTTTTATTATTTTATTTTAGGGACATATTTTTCACGTATATGCCTGGAAGGATGAAAGACACATTTTTAATTAACCCATACAGTTCAGAACTAACGCCCAAGTATGGGGCCAAAACCTGTCCCTTGGGGAACTAACAAAGAAATGTTATATATCTACTTGTGTTTTCTTATGTTGAAAAGAAAATACATTGTTTGTTTAGTCTGTCTACAACATATTTGTTCTTTTAGATGTATAACACATTATCAATGTTGTTAATGTATAAGATAAGTGTTAAAAAAGTAGTAAAATAGTCATACGTATTTAGTTTTATTTTGTCTTATAGGCATGTACTATATCTTGTTAACGAGGAAAAATATTAAGGAAAGCTGTAATATTTTCAAGCAGAAATTTTGTATTTGTAGATTACTTTCTTTCTCTCCAATTTGAAATTGGTGCAAACACTTGATAAAAACATTTTTTCGTACTCCTTCAGCTAACATATATTATATTTAATAAAAACAATTATTCTAAACATATAGCCAAGATGTAATGCATAATATAAACAAGAAGGTTCAAATATTACAGAAGGAAAAAACTTCAAAAAATAAAAATTATCCAATGCTATAAAACTAAGTAATACCTAATTTGGCTGTGTTGTGTAGTGTAAAAGGGAGGGTATGTATGTACGTGAGGGTACGTATGAATGTGGGATGTGCTAAAGATGCAGGTGATTTTTCGCTATGGATATTCTTAATACTCCTTTCAAGTATATTTCGCGATATATGAAACAAGTCAAGGCTTAAATATGTCGTGGTATGTCCAGGCCGCGCGATACTAAACTGAGTTTTTGGCATAGTTGGTGTTGATCTGAGGAACGCGAAACAAAGCACGATTACGATTTGTTATTAATATTATACTGAGGTTAACTTTTTTTTCTCTCTAGTGAAGTATTGACCGATATTCTATATTGACAATAATAATAACAAAATTTGTTCAAGTAAGCCTGGATTTTGTGACGGTCTCCATCTTTTTTACATACCTTGTTATTAAATTTAATTAATAATATAATAAAAAATAATTATTAATAATACTAATGAATAATTGAATTATTATTTATATTTAGTATATTTACTAAATATTAAATATTCTTAAATTGAACGCTAAATATTTATTATTAATTATTTAATATTTAAAAAAAATAAAGAAAGCCAAAGAAGTATAACTTCTTACGCGCGTACATAAGTACACGGACCATTTTTTTTTATCATCAGCGAACAAGGTAATAAGAATTTGTAATGCTACTATTTATGTCATAAAGATATGCATTGAATAACCGGGGTCCTTATATAGATCCTTGCGGAATTCCAGAGCTTATATGAACAAAGTTACTTCTAGCACTGCCTGTCTACGATTTGTTATATTGGAACAGAACCACCGATGAAGGTCACCACGTGATCCTAAGAGTTGGAGCTTGTGCAATAGAATAACCCACTCTATCAAAAGCCTTCTCGAAGTCTGTGTAAATCATATCAACTTATGCACCACCACCCATACTTTGTAGTACGTAGTTAGTGAACACTTTTAAATTGGTTATAGTAGAACGATTATTATAAAACCTTGCTGTTCATTTGGAAGTGAATTATTTATTATTGTATGTTGTGTGTATGACTTTTTAAATAATATGGTCAAAGACTTCACTAAAAATGTTAGGTCACTAAAAATATTGGGCGATAGTTTTCAATACTCAACCGCGATTTACTTGTTTTAATTATTCGTATATGCTGTAATGTAGACTACATTAACTCCATAGTTGTCATCTATGAAGTTATTGTAGTCTACTTCGAAAGTGATTTTTTTTTGGGGGCCTCATAGCCTAGCGGTCTTATTATGTGCCAGCTAGGTGAGGGGTACCGGGTTCGATTCCCGGTTCGAGGGCAAGTTTTAGTTTAATTTAATTATTTAATAATTTGGGTTGTGCGGTACCGGGCGAGTGCTTAAACCGTACATAGAGGACACTGTCGAATACGAATTTCTAAAAGACAAGCACGAATTATAAAAAATCCTATACTTGACGCTGGCTAGTGCACATATCGTGCCAGAGCCATAAATAAAAAATAAAGTGATTTTGATTATTGTCTGTTGACAATTGACATGAGGAAGGAACCAAAAACGACAAGGTGCAAGTCGCAATGTAAGATACGAGTTTTGTATAATATTTCTTCCAATACATTTCACTACAAATTACGAAATGGCTGCTAGGAAAGCCATACAAGTTGGCACAAAAACAGTTAGGCCTGTCCTTTCCCTAGACTCAGCAGAAGCTAGATCAAGAGTATTGAGTCTTTACAAAGCTTGGTATCGTCAAATACCGTACATAGGTTTGTACCCTGATTATGTCATCACGATTCATTCAACAAAACATTGTGGTAGTTTAATAATATTATATACTTATGCTTTTTACAGTTAAAGACTACGACATACCAAAATCTGAGCAGCAGTGCCGTGCAAAGCTAAAGGAATACTTTCATAAGAACAAAGATGTGAATGATGTCAGAGTTATTGATTTGCTTGTAATTAAGGTGAGTATTAGAATAGCCGTTTATTAAACATCTCAATATTGGTTTACAAAATTAAGCGTTAAGAACTATACTATCCATTTGTAGTTAAACATTGCTCCTGTACACTACAAATTAAACTGTATAAACAAATGCATCTTTGTTATTATTAGTTTATTAAACCATATAAGCTATGTTTGAATTTCAGGGTCAAATGGAATTAAAGGAAGTTATACATATTTGGAAACAAAAGGGTCATGTAATGACCTACTTCAAACCAACCGAGGAGCCAAAACCAAAGGACTTCCTTTCCAAGTTCTTTTCAGGACTAGAATAAGTCAATGTATAAAAATATTATTTTATAGTTAATATAGATTATTAATTCAGGAATGTCTTTTTCATGATATACTACATTTAATTTGCAAAAATTTACTTATTTCTAAGATAATAATTATTTTATGAGAGCAAGAAAATATCTAACATTTTAATTCCTATGCATACTTATTATTCATAAAAAATTTGAATTTAAAAAAAAATTACAAAGCTGTCATTTTATTGTCATCTGCTTAAAAATTTGGCTCATTGGTAATGAGTAATGGCGGCTAAGGTAACAGGCTGTAAGGCAGTGAAGCCACTTTTATCTGCTAACTATTGTGAGGCTCATACACGGGTTGTTGGCTTGTACAAGGCTTATTATCGGTATCTCCCCTATTTAGGTGAGTATTTAATCCAATGTTCTAGGGTTTTGAGTCTTTAAATAAATATACTTGATTTCCATAAGTTTTGGAAAACTTGGTTGTAACAGAGGTGACCATAAGAAAGTTTCTAGAATTGTTACTTTCAAAATTATGCAAATTGTAGTTTTAAACTGAATTACTAATAGTTTTTTAATTATACTTTATAGTAAGACAGTTTGATATTCCTAAATCTCAAGAAGATTGTCGCTGGAAATTGAGAGAGAAATTTTATAGACATGCTTGCGTCACTGATCTCCGGGTTATTGATATGTTAGTCATTAAGGTAAGTTAGATTAAAGCAGCTTAAAAAAATGCAAGATATTGTTATATTGAAAAACTAACAGACTTTATAATTGTGTTGTAAATTTAAAAAAGTTATAGCACAGCATCACTTAAAAATACTAGAAAGATATATAAAAAAATATTATATATTTAATATATTATAAAGTACGAAAAAGTGAGAAAATAAATTCAGTCGTAAGTTTCTTATTATGTTAAGCTGGATCGACTAGAATTTATTGAAACTGAAATTAATCTTGAACTATATTGTACCGTTTCAAAACGGCTACAAAGTCATGGTGTAATTATTTAAATTATTAACCAATTTTATTTTAAATTCTATATAAAAAAGTCATGGAATAAACTGCGATTCGGAGCCATTCATAAAATACGTCACACTAAAATCAGCTTTTTTTTATCCCCTCCCCCTATTGTCACGCTGTGTCACACTTTCTGTGACCCCCCCTAGAAATATTTCGTCACAAAAACTAAGGAACCCCCCCTGCTGAGTATGGTAAATTCTAAATGATAGTACACAAATTCTGAAAAATAAAAATATTTATTTAGTTATAATAAAATTTAAATAAATTAATAAATATCTTTCATAACGAACATATAAATAAAAAATAATATTTCTATTATTCAGAAGTCCAAGGATTTTCTAATAATGATAAACGACGAACGTCACGTAGCCGTATACCGTCCTCCCTAGTCCCTTGTCACACTCAGCCAGATCCCTATTCCCTCCCCTTATATGCGAACGTATTTTATGAACGGCCCCTTTGGTAAGTCAATACATTTATGAGAATATTTTGTATGTGCGGAAAAATTATCTTTAAAAATAAAGTAGCTTCCATAATTATAGTACTCTTAATAAAGACAAAATTAGCGCACCAACCACAAGGCTGCATTAAACGAGTAATTCTTTCCAAGGTAATTGTATACAAGTCGTCGGAAATATCTGCGAACCTGGCTAATGACGTCATACAAACTGGAGAGATAGCAAAAAATTAAGATGTAAAAATAAAAAATATTTTATTTGTGTACTTATTTTTATTGATACTCGTACCTACCCATCTTACATACAGCACTAAATAGGTAGTTATGTATATTTCACCAAACAGGAACAATAAACACTAAAATGCGATTACGAAAGCAAGAATAATACACGTGCGGCGTCGGCGATTGCTTGGCAACGGTACTGGATAGGCGAAAACGGGCGGGGTGCGGGGCGCCAGGAACGCATTCACGAGGTTCGCAGATATTTCCGACGGCTTGTACGTTTTTTAACAAAATCCCTAGTGAGATACAAGTGTTGTCAATAAATATATTTAAATCCTACATTAAAGTAAAACTGCTTGATAAGGCCTATTATAATATAAATGAATATATTTTAAACGATCCTAGTGCTTGGATATGAATTGCTTCAGTATAAAGAGGTAACGCGACTGAATCTCTCGGCTGCATTTCCAGACTCTAGGATCGATCGTCAACATCCACAACTGTTTTAATGTAAAGTGGGAACAAACCGTGATCCATGTGGTATCAAATTACTTCAGTATAATTAGTATTATTATTTTCTTATGTAGCCAAGTTCACATTTCAAGGATCATCATGCTCGCTTAAATGGCATTGCTTGTGGCGGCGTCCATACGTCGGGTTGTTTCTCTCCCTAAAATATGGCGAGATGGCTGGCCATGCGTCATACTCGTGAACGGGTGCTACTTGTGGCAGTCACCACCGTACTTGAATTCGTGTATGCGGTGATGTTAGTTATTTCGACAATGTATTTGCGTGTTGTTCCCACGAGAATGTAAGTGCGTGCTCCTATTTCACCATGCCTCCTACTGATAGAGGACAAATCTTTGTTTTTAATTTATTTTATAATTATTTAATATTATGTCATCTGGAACATAGTGTAATGGTTGCAGCACCTTACAACCGTTGCGTAAAACAAAAAACTTGGCGATTAAAAAGAGTGGCGGAGACTTTATTGCCAGTTCTTCTCTTCCGTTCTACGCCCTTGATTTGAGAACTGGCAGTAAATGTAAATTAGAAGCATTTAATGTATATTTTTTTGACGTTCATAAGTGTACCTTACTACCTATATGAATAAATGATTTTTGACTTTGGCGCTGTAGAAAGATTTTTTTCCTGACCGTATTATCGAAATACCTATTAACTAAACTCTTATAAACGTTACTAGGGCTACATGAATTTAAAAGAGATGACCGAGAATTGGCAACAAAAAGGACATGTTATGCATAACTGGGCTCCGACAGCTGAGCGTAAGCCATGCGACTTTGTTGGAAAATTTTTATCAGGCATTGATTGAATATTGTATGGTTATTATTCTCTGAAAATTTCATGTAATTGTGGAATAAATAAATAAACGAGTAACAAATGTATTATTTAATCACTTTGAAGTTCACATCACTAGCCTTTCTAAGGCCATAATTCGATACAAAATTATTCCAAATGTTTAATTAAATACTTGTTAAACTCATTAAATCTCAGCTTTTATTATATTATACAAAAAATGTGACTTGACTTTTCTTTTCAAAGAGAAGACCATAAATATAATAGTAATATGAACTCTTTAAAAAGATTACATCTAAACATGACAATAATCCTCGTTTTTACAGACTATGGAAAATAAAACTAATAGATATATGAATGTCTAGAGTCTGTGCTTTAAACAACCTCGGAATCGAACCTAGAACCTCCGCGTTAAGTTTACGTTACCAACTAAGCCTCTAAATGTAAAAATTTAAATCATAAATTAGAAATGGGATTTTATAAATACATAATCATGTTAATAATGTTCACGGTTTTATTACAATTCCAAGAATCACTCTTAATTTAGATGCATGTCTACCTATTATTGAAACTATAGCAGCAATGAAATAAACGGCGTTTTATCCAGCCATCAAATATATACAGTTTTATGGTTTAAAATAACTCACAACCATGTATGTTTCACAAGTTTAAAAAATGTTTTTATTGCGATAAAAATGTATTCTTAAGCACCAAACAATTTGTAGGCATTTGGTTTGATCTTTATTGTATCTTTACTGTTTTGGACCAATTATTATAAATTTGACTTATATATTGACTAGAACTGATTGAATAAATTTCATGTTATAAAACATTATTCAATCAGTCGAATCATAAATATTAAAAGCGTTACTTCCAGTTATTGTGTACTTAGAATAAACTTAACGAATACTTTACAATGATATGCCTAACTACTAAAACTACATGCATTCAACCTACGACAAACAATAATTATATAAAAACTTTTTAGTTTGATCGACTAAATAAAGATTATATATTTTTTAATAAATTAAACTATTTTATATAAAAATATTTGACTAGACTATGTCTTTCGGGTGTTTATTTTTAAAATTTCTAAATAATATAGCGTTTTTTCATATTTTAGAATTAGAAAATTATATGGATTCTTTATATTTAATAAAACACAAACGTATATAGCTACTTTTTCATTTTAAAATGGAAGATGTTACGACCTTTATAAGGTTTGTGATTTTAATATTCTCAGCACAAAACTATATTCATTATCAAAAATATTGCTTAAACATTCGTCTTAAAAATACACGGTATACCTATAAATTTTTGATGGGGTTAGTATTATTATTTATTACGCATGACTTATATATAACTTAGGATCTTAATCTAGTGAGGTCTTTTACTTCAGGACTCTGGAGAACTGGTTACAACAGCATTTTCACAAATTCTGAAAAAGAGAACATATTTTTAAAAAAAAGTGTGTGCGTGTAACCTTTACACGCGATTGAAGTAAAACTTTTTTGTCGTTGACTGCATATATCACTGAAATTATTAAATATTAACTAATTGATTATGATATTTGCCACTAGCTGGCGTATAAGTCAAGAAGCGTGGAGTACCTATATGACAATTGACATATACTTACGACCAATCCGAATTATTATTTTAAATAGCGGAACTACACAGACTAACTAACTACGCAAGTAAGCGTTACTTCCGTCAGAAAAAAATCTGAGTTACTCCCTAGTCGCGCCTAAAGAAGTTTTACTTCAAAATTATACTGTAACTTTCTATACATCTTCTTTCAGTGGTTAAGAAAAGACCATTTTCTTACCACAATTTTCAAGATTGCTTTAAGGAAGTAAAAGAGCGGGGAAATACAAAAATTATACTAAAGTTTATATGTAACAAGACAATATCTTTAATTATAGCAATCATACCCTCATAATCAATTCTCCCGTCATGATCGATGTCTCCCAATGCAAGCACCTGGTTAAGCTGCGCGTCGGTTACGGGCTCGCCGATTATCTCCAACGCAGTCCTCAACTCATCTCGAGTTATATAGCCATTGTCATCCCGGTCAAACACCCTGCAAAAGGAAAAGTTTACGTTCTGAATTGCTATAATTATTTTGCTATAATATAGAGTATAGACCCTAGTAGGTACCTACTATAACTACCCGAACAGTAGCGGGGCGTATACTTATTTTTGTTTACTCACTGTTAATATTAGGGTTCAAAATTATAAATGAAATTCTAAAATTTAAAGTTTGATTTGTTTTCAATACAATTTTCTTTGGGATATTTATTTAATATAATATGTAACTGTTTTTTATCTTATATCTTTGTTGTTATAATTTATGTAGTGCACGTTAACGATGCATGGAGATAGAAACGATCAGTACCTATCACACATGGTGATAACGTATAATCTTTTGTTTTGAATACATACTTGAACGCTGCTAGCAGATCTTTGGTGATTTCCTCTTCTGAATCACCGCCACTAGAACTAACGTCCATTCCTTGTATAGCCTGTATTTTCGTGACCCATTGCATAAAGTCGTTCTCATCTATTAGTCCATTTCCTGTAATGTACATAAAGCTATTAGTATACGGTATAATCTACATATTAATAAATGTTGTCTAATGTTCTTGACGGTAAACAGCGTCAATACAAAAGTTAGTGTACGTTTTAACGTGATATACCTAATAAAATTAAACCTTTCCGGCTTCCGGTGAAGCCTTAAGATCCTACGCGTCAATATTGACCCACTGGGATATACTGTAGATAAGTTTTTAGCGATTTTTTAGTGAAAACGAATAACTTTTTTGGAGTATCCATACATAATTGTATTAGTACAGTCTACTGCGTTCAATTTGGCATACATAGGGTAAAAGCCAAAGACTACATGGGTCGTTTGTATAATTTTAGCAAGGTCATTTTAAGTATGACAAGGATGTACATAAATGAAAGGCTCCCAATAGGATAAAGCGTGTAATTTTAATGGACCCACTTTTAGATTGTATTCCCTACATAGAATGAAGACCGATGTCGTGATTAAATTGATATAAGTAGGTAATGGCATTGATGTAAGATAGCGAATCTAATGATTACCAGTTACCGCGCAGTAAGTCGTTGCGTGTTACGGCTACGTATTTTTATCCATCGCAGGTGCTTTCTACCACGTCATGAGTTATAACAAGATCAAGGACTTGTGATTAAAAAGACGCTTAATTGAAACGTTTTGGGAAGGTTAATTGGAAGAATATATATAAATTTCCAGCTCTCACAAAGATAGTCAATAGCTCTATAGTATATTACACGCACTACCTTTTCATTTATTTAATTATTAACACTTCGTTGCAAGTTACAAAAATACAGTAGAATTAAATAAAAAGGCTACTAGCGGCCTTATCGCTTTCGAACGATCTCTTTACAGTGGTTCACAGTGCAGGCACATTGTGAGAACTTTTATATTAAAGTTAGTTACTGAAATGTTATTTATTCCAAGTAATTTTTTAGCTTTCTTATAATTTAATTGAAGAAAGTTAAAATATGAAAATAAGGCATAGTTATGATGAAGATTTCAGAGGGTTTTCTATTTTGAATTGATATTTATTTGCGCATATGTTATATATAAGATTTGATCTGTGTCGTAATTACGACAAAGGAGGTTTGTATCTGTAGCTTAAGCACGTGACTCTCAACCCTGAGATCATGCAGTTATATACAGCAGGGCACCAAAGGATTTATCTATGTGCGCAAATTATATAAGCTTGTACAGTGAACAAACAAGCTTTGGGAGGAAACCAAAAATCAACAACTTGTGTCAGTCCCAGAGGGCTGATCACTTCTTATTAAAAATAGATCAAACAAACAATATATATGTAGTATATTTTAAGTTTCTTTATTTAAGATTTAATACAAAAACATCAAAAATACTTTAAGAATAAACTGTGTACATGCATATCAGAATACACAAAAAATGGAGATATAGCAATCAAAGTACATGTCTAAAAGCAATTCTATTTGAATGTGAAACAAGGCGAAATTTACAAGTGTGAATTGTAAAGGTAAGCTTGCAGGGCACGAGGTCGCCGGAAGTGGGCCCAACACGCCATTATAAAGCCTACTGCTACAATGCCAATGTTCCCAAAATATTTATTCTAGTTGTTTAGCGATCCTTTGTTTGCTTATGTACGACTAATATTTTATTAATACTTTATCGAATACGAAATTAGAAATACATGTGTATGGCTTTTAACGACATTTCCACTGTTTTTATATTTATTATTTTCTTGTTCTATTATATCATTTTTAACTATTGTTTCTATAACAGAACAAAATTATACGGTAACAAATAGTCTAGTTTATGATTTTTTTGTTTAATACGTGATATTGCCAACATGTATTTTAAACTGACTTCTACTACACATTAGTTTTCCACGCGAGGACGCCACCCATACCGACCCATAATCAACATCAACGATACAAATAAATTTATTTGCATTTTAATGAAATACAAATTGCATTATAATTAGATAACGGGTGTAAAGAAAAAAATATAGAAACATTATGTCTTGTAAGGAATTGCAAGAATTTCTCAACTCATTGGCTCCTTAACATTAGATTTAAATATAATATAATTAGTTATCATGTATATTTATTGTATGTAGAGATACTTTAACTAATACAGTTTGTGGTAGGTACACTCAAATAAAAGCTCGTAAATCAGCTACAATGTTGAATTTAATTTATATATTTAATTTGGCATCAAAGCTTTGAGGCCAAATTTAATATTTTTGTCGCAAGATTTTAATGAAATGCTCGAATGACCTATTTTATCTGTATATGAAAAAAAGTAACAAGCTACTGTAGTCATTTTTGGCAAGACTTCAAATCGAAGTGCAAAGTGGGCGATGCTGTGTAGGAACTTTACGAGGACATTTATTTTAAACTGTAATCACATTTTGGCCAGTAGCTCATCGGTAGCCGATTAATCATAGATAATAGATTGACCGAAGCTACGTTTCAAACTACGTGATTAAGAAAATACGTTCGCCCTGGGTTGCTGCTTAAATAATTTAATAAAATAAATTGCTGTTTGTTTGTCTCTTTAAAACTCGAGAATGGCTAGTGATTTGGTTAATTTTGTCTTAAAATCTGGAAATATTTGTGGAAGTTGAGGTCTTTTGAAATCAGTCAGCTAGACTATGAGCAGATGTGTTGAGAGCTGTTAGGCGTTCAGAGCAAAATCTCTATCGAGACTGCTCCTATCTTTCAACCGTGTCTATCAAGACTTAGGATTTGTCGCCTTTTAAGCCTATTTATTGGGTCAGGTGTGGTTAGTTGCGTGGCAAGCCTATTAGGATGCATTTCTAGCTTTTTTCTGTATTTCACACTCCAGGTCTTGATCTCCTCTTTAACAGTCCTGATTTTGAGGTGTTCATGAATCTGCGACGTTTTTATAAACCACGGACAGTTGGATATTTGTTTCAAGATGTAATTTTGAACCAATGTATGATATAATATAATGTTTTGCTGTCAATTATAGAAGATTGATTTGTAAATGTTGAGGTTATTATTAACTGTTATTGTATGACTATAGCTTTAAATTGTAATTAAAGCCCTAAACTAATTTTGATATTTTTTTTTTGTGTGTGTTCAAGAATTGATCATTCGACAATTGATTTACAATTTGATGTTTTTATTTATTAAAGAAATGTTAAAAAATATATTATTAAAGTATAGGACGTCTGTCGGGTTCATTTATAAATATTAAAAACCTGAAAACAGTTTTTGTATTTTGTAAACAATATAAAAGATAATATAAAAAATATGTTAAAACATATATAAATATGGACACTTACCAGTTTTACTGGCATCCTTAATAAGTTCCGCTATTAAGTCATCACTGACTTCGATGCCCAGCTTTTGCAGCATATACTGAAGCTCTGCCGGTGTCACGTGACCATCACTATCCCGATCCAGTAGGCCGAACGCTGTTCGGAGGTCTACGAAAAACCAAATTGAACTTCTTAAAAAAATTATAGACAAGTTCTTGGAAAACCACTAAGAAAAAACCCAGTTTAAGCATAAAATCGCAAAAGAATACGCTTATTCTATCCTTTCTGTTTAGAACAGCAAGTAAACGTAAAACAAATTCACTTCGACGTAACAATACCATAATTAAAACCTCTGCAGTTATTTAATTTATTTTTATATAACAAAGGACGAGTCACTAAGAATAAAGTGTCCCCTCTGACACCTGCGACGCCAGACTTGTACCTAGTTTACAATTAGTGAAGAAATGTGTTCTATAGTAATTTAAAAACGTTCAGAATTTCAATCCTTACATTATGGGAATCGCTCGTAAATTCTTTAAATTTTCATTACCATACGACATTACTACGTAGGTATTAGTGTCTTTTTATCTATTTACCTTCTCTCTAACACTTAAGCAATATACAAAGCAGATTAGGTACATAGATAAACATAATGTATATGAAACAGAAAACCAAAGTAAGTACATTAATAGACAAAAAGAAAAAGAATTTTAACATTAAACAAATGACAATTAATACTTAATATTTCAAAGATTGTTACTGCTAATTAAAGTCAAAGTCTTCCCGCCTCTTTAAATATTTCCTCACATCCTCTTTGGTGAGGTGTAAAATATCAACATCGTCAAAATTTGTTAATTTATTTATTTATTACTTTATCTAGGTTCACCACATCAACAGTAAATGTTACAAGCTACCTTTTCTTAAATGTATAATAATTATAGTTAACATAAATGTTAGAAAAAAATAAATACAATAAAAATACTTGTATTTTTTTTCTGGTAATGCTTTTTTTAAATTGATGGACACAGTACCGAATATATCCAACTCCGGGTAAGTCCTGTTTATTCCGTTATAATCGTGAAGAATTCGAATGAGAGGTGCCTGAACTCCTAGGTTGGTTTTTTTCAGACGGAATTTGGATAATTCGGCTGGAAGTATATATACTATACTATTTTCCTGGATTAAAATAACTTAACATGATGGCTGAAGCAGGGTTGTTTTAGTGATTAAGCATAACAAGCACAATTTAATCTTTATAATATATTAGTAGCTATTTATTTAGCATTTCTCGTTTTAAGGTCATCAAAAACTTACAGAAATCATTATCTTTTTTAACCGACATGATATGATATTAGCTAAATTTCCCAGAGTCACAAGCACTTCATTCTACATACTGATGATGTTTTTAGAAAATGAAATTTTACCTCGTCTTATAACGTTGACATATTTACACAAGATTAAAATCTCTACGTAGGCATTTCGTCTTGTTATCTAGTAGGTTTAGTAACACTAAAAGTGATATGCAGTACAACCATTAGTGGTTATAAGATGTTTAACTATCAATATCAGAAAGTATAGAATAGACAGAGATGGATGTTTTAAATCAATAGATTTGAAAAGAATCGTGCACCGATTATGAAAATACTTTTCGTGAAAAATATGGGCCGTACTTGATTTGGTCAGATTATCACCTTGGGGGGTCATGCGTACGAACCATTACTGTGTAATATTGGATTATCTTTTCTATCTGCGTAATTAGTACTTCCTCGTACGATAAATACATAAGAAAGAGAATGTACATTATTGAATGTAAAAATATATTTAATATAATAAAAATGTATTAAACTCTACGACGACGTATATTATCATCTGCTTACATTGTTACGTTCTTATGTCGATATGCATTGAGTTAGTTCTACTACCATTTTCCCATAAATACTAAAATTTTAAAGCTTTATTATGGCTAACCCAAGATATAAGGCAGGTCACACTCGTTATTAGATTTTTATATATATATTTTTTTTAATGGCTCTGGCACGATTTGTGCATTAGCCAGCGTCAAATATAGGATTTTTTCTTACATGTCTTTAGAAATTCGACCGTGTCCTTCATATACGGTTTAAGCACTCGCCCGGTACCGCACAACCCTCCCAAAGGCCGACAACAAATTTAAATTAAATCTTGCCCTCGAACCGGGAATCGAACCCGGTACCTCTCACCTAGCTGCCACTTAATAAGACCGCTAGGCTATGAGGCCCCCCAAATATTTTTATATTTGTAACCTTATTTGGTTAAAAAAATGTCTATTGCCAACCACTTCTTGTTCTACATAATTTATGGTTTGTTAACCTAACTCAACGGTTTTAAATAATTAATCAGAAATGTATTTTAAAAAAATGCCACAAATTACCTTATACGTATTAATTTAGACGATTAAAAGTTTTGTGTAATAGAGTTCAAATGGGTAGTAGTGGCTAGATTCGCAATGAAAAAGCACTGTTTAAAATATAATTAAGTATATTCTTCGTTTCAGTCATTCCGCAGTTTTCGTTAACACTACATTGTTATTTTACGTATTCGAGGAAATTTTCTACGGCGTCATAAATTAATGCTTGTAATTTTCTTCACGCCAAATATTCCTCCGCGTATTTGTAATGACCAGTAAATTTTAGTATTATTCTTGGACGTTTATTGCTTTTCCGAATTAATCAAATGCAAATTTAAACTACAATGTGGAATCTCAGGAATTAAAATTGTAAAATATTTTTTATAGGGGTTTTGTATTTTTTCGAAATGTCATTCACTTTATTTCTCAACTATATATAGTTATATATATATATATAACTTTTGTTATAGAACAAACACCTTTGCTTAAAATACGTACTACAATTACATAGATGTCTATGATCTTCATCGTGGTTTGATTTGACCAATGTTATAATGAAAATAACCCAATTCAGTTCACGTGAACTTATAATGCAGCCCCGGGAACTACTTTGCAAATAAATGTAACTGGAAAACAGCCATACAAATAAAACAGATTCCCGCCTATTCCTTGATAAATTCATGTTAGAAATTTTCTATACTAGATAGATATGACTTTGTTGAAAAACTTTACACAAATCAAATGGTGAATATTTTTTTATTAAAAAGCTTGCCAACGCTTAGCACACTTATACAATGATCATTAAGCTAAATAAAGTATTCATCGTACAATACAAATGGTAGACCATTTGGAAGGTAAAATAATGATGAAAATTAAACGGTATTGCATGTATCATAAATTAATACATAAACAAAGAACGATAAAATCTTTCGTTATCATTTATCAGGTTGATGAGAGCGTAAGTCACCATAAAGTTATTAATGTTTCTGCAAACATAGATAAAATTCCATTCCGAACCTTAAAATTGAGTCTGTCACGACAAATAGCTGTCGGTAATTGTGAATTATACTGGGGTTTAATGTCGGGAACATTTCCTATTAATGACGTCTTAGGTTATAGCAGTTTTTCGGCTATTTCCGTTCATAATATCTATACTGTATAGCATACGTATATTAGTACTACACAATACTGAAGAGAAATAAGAAAAAAATTGAGGCACTTCACAACAAATAACAGTGTAAATTATAATTTTATTTATATACAAAAACAAAGTTTGTATCTTGATGAAACTTTTTACACACATTTTATAAGATTTATTAATCCTAACTCGTGTTATCTCTCTTAATCAAAGTATAACGATACTAAACAAAATACCTTGTCTTAATTAAATAAATATTTAATATTCAAAGGAGATTTTTTGGGTCGTATAGATCTTATTCGCTTTACTGTTCCTACACTTCGAAGAACGACACGTCGCACCAGCAGTAGTTTATAATAGAGTATAAAAATATGTATTTATAATACATATTTTTTTAGTAATTTTATACTAATACAATAGAAAACTGTACTAAAATCATAATATAAACATAACAAGTAAAAACTTAAAACCTAAACCTTTTTATAACTAATTATAAATAATGCAATTCTTGTGAATTCAGCCAGTGTGAAACTAAATATTATATTCGTCTCTCACGCAATAGTGTTTAGGGTACGCAAGACACGCGTACCTAAATGGTGCTTCTCTGAGTAAATTCTAAAAAAAAAAATTAATGAACTCGTTCCATCAACTTTCTATGGACAAACTTGAGGATAAGATAATCGAGGCTTTTAAGGTTATTTAATTGCAACACCTTTATTAATATGTTTTTTAATAAAGTTATAATTAAAAAGTTAATTGACTTTTGAAAATATTGAAAATTGTAGGTTTTTAGGATTAAACGTTGAACTTAATTAAATCTTCAATCACTGATTAGGTAACATAATTTTTCAATATCATCATGACGGGTATTACCACCTTGCAAATAAAGCAAAACGAACCGGAAAAAGACAAATATCAGAATGTTTCTTGATGTTTATGTTCTCTATTATTATCTCCCTAAAGGTAAATGGTAAATCATAATTGAACTTACTTTTCAGCATCGCTTCGCTGGGCGCTGGTACCGTAGGGCGATCGTCCACCGGTGACTTTTTCTTCTTCTTATCATCGTCCTGCTGCAACACACAATCGTCAGACATACATAACACTTTTGTGAGACTCATAAATGTAACTTAAACAAACACGATTTACAAATACAAAACGCTAAGTGACTAGTTTTATCAACCGTAGAATGTTATCACTGCTTATCGATATATTGATCAGTGCATTGTATGAAAACGAATAATTTTGATCATTATAATTCATAATATCCAAAATTCGTGTTTTTTATTTTCATTTACAAGGCAAGTCTTCTTAGGTTGAAACTTAAAAACAATGTAATACGAATTCTTACAAACATAAAAAACGTCGTAACACATCAAAGTTAAAGTGGAAATGGGCCGGTCACGGCCCGGGTTTGTGATGACAGATAGGCCAAAAATACCCTTACTTGGAATGGCCAAGTGCGAAGAAAAAAGAGAGTAGGTATCGTGTACTAATGTTAAACATTGATTTAATGTAATCCTAATTATGTCGTACTTTAAGCTATTTTTATTTTATACAAGGCAAAAATAAATAGTCTGAAAGAAAATTGACGTTTAGTGCATTCAACCCATTTATTATTCGTGTAAATAAAATAAGAATTAAACGTTTTATAGCTACAATGATTAATTACTATTCGGCATGCGCTAAACTCTTTTGACCATACTGCCTAGTCTTTAACCGAATTCAAAAAGGAGGACTGTTCGTATTTGGTATGTTGGGATTTGAATATTTAGGTATCTAAGTTATCTCTTAAATCTATTAAAATCTATTGAGATTACCAAGCAGATGTGCTAAATTTCGTTAGTATATGTGTATTTGGTATATTTCAACTTATAGAACATATCTACATATTCCTAGTTTCATCAAAACTGGTTCAGTTGTTTTTGAATAAGTGATCCACGCATTTCTGTAGGTGGGTTCGTAGGTAGGAACCGTATATGTATAATGTATATAGTATAGGGTTCTACTACCTAGGAACAGCTTTTTTTAATCGGTGTTATTTTTTCAATATATCTACTTACTTGGAATAAAGTTATTTCTCAAACTTTAACTTCTTTTAGGTGACCCATAAATAAACTAATAATATTTTATAATTTCGTGAGACGAAATAATATCGATCGACTAAATGTTAACTCAATTGACAAGCAACACGACAACATAATTTTTACCCGAGTTCCAATTTATTTATTTGATTTTTAGTATGTCTATAGCTAATTATAATAATAGCTATACAATTACACAACACAGCCAGAAACGTAATGCACATTAAAACAAAAACGTAAAATCTTATTTAAAAAAAACATACACAAGTATTTCTAAAATAAAAAAAAAAATATTAAAACCCAAACATAACAATCAAATATACAATATTTACAATTTTCTTAACCAACAAAGTTATAATAAATATAATTAAACATTAATAAAAAGAAAATTAACACAAATTTATAAAGTTTTGTCCCTTTAACGCTGGCAGCTTTTCCTCACTGTATTGCTTATATCACACTTAGTCGTTGAGAGAGGAAAGCACCAGCTTTCACATTTGTAGTTAGTACCAGGGTCACCGGTACTAACTACTAGGCGCCAACCTTAACCTTTAATTTCTAAAATTACTTTTTTTCTATAAATTAAAGAAGGGACTTAAGAAAATAATAAAAAAAGATACAAGAAAAATCATATATGTTCATTTGCGCATAATAAATTTGCATTGCTGTCAACACAATTCAATTAAATATTTTAATGCAAGTTAACTCTCGATATTTTAGTAAAACATTTCCATTTGTCATCACCTACAATTAAGTGCCAAGGTATTTGCCAAGAACCTGAAGGATTAGAACTTATTATAGATGATACAAATGAAAAGGGAGCCAAAAGGGATTTATAATTCAGTGATTTAGCGTCGAAATAGCCAATGTCGCGTTTGGCACAGCATCAACGAAAGCAATGGCATACCAATACAATTAAAACATAATTATCGATAAATAATCTGGTAGTTTATTATGGGTAAAACAGATCTTAAGTCAGAGTCAGAATTCGTTCGAATCACTATCACATAGATCGTTTGTAACGATCAGTTAAAGCTTACAGACTATTTAAAAACGTGGCCTAAGGTCAAATACAGACTAAGCGTTCAAATACCTTTCTGACATATGGTAGTCATAATAAGCGCTACGAATCGAATCTGAATAATACTCTATAAAGGTCAAGAAACATGGGAATAACCTGACTGAGTTTCTTTAATATAAAATAACATAAATTGTATATAATTGTATGTAAATAGGAAGAAGTATACACAAAACTAGCACGTCTAAGCAATTCATTAAACCAGTAATCAGAGCTAAAAATATGGTATTTCATGGTGCCTTTTGGTAATTATTCTTATTTGAAACACATAAAACAAATGTAAACCACGTCTTACACCATCTTCAAAGAAAACATTCATCAATTCGTTGCTAAACACTTCAATGTTCCGAGGTTACATTTTACGCTGACAGTTATGTCCGTAAACCATGGCTTCATGAAAAACCGTGAAATGTAAACGTAAATAAAACTGGGATTAATGGTTTTTCAGAATTAAGATTTAAGGGTTTTTAAGAAAAACTGCTTTACCGTAAGAAATGCTGTTATAAAAGACTGGTCTGTCTGGCTTCGAAGATTTTTTTAGTAAAACGTTAAAAGGCAAATGGCCGTACCACAGTATTGCATTGGCGTTTCAAAGGGCGTTGTTGAGGTTAAATTCGTAGGTTTGGCAGTACTTTTTAATACTTAGTTAAAATACTAACATACTTCTAACTTTAATGTAATGTTAATTAAATATTGTTACTAACTTTTATCAAACAATTATTTGATATAATTATCTTCATCAACTTTACAAAGTAATAGGAATTGTTTTACAGTAGCTCATAAAAAAGTATCGATTTTATTACTTAAGTAAATCGGTGATGCAGGCGATATCACTACAAACTTTTATATAGATTACTTTATAATGGTTCTAGCTAGAAGTCTGACAATAGACGACACGAAATAAAAATAACTGTACATGTTTTTATAACAAATAATTTAATCCTTTATTTACTCAATATTCACCCAACGGACTAGTGTGGTCTGGTTTATTTTTTTGTTGCCAAAACGATTTTTTTTTGGATTAAATTTTTTGTATTTGGATGGATATGTTTTGTGTCGGTATGTTCACAGTTTAGCAGGCAGCTGAAATACACTATCAACAATAACTATCTTCATATTTAGAGTAGCCAGGTTTTATTAATAACAAATAGCTCGTTATGCATAAAATATAAGTCGTTCAAACTAAAACATTACGCAAAAGATTGAAGTCACAAACAATTTATATCAAAGTGTACCTATACCCCTACATTGTATTAATTCTTGTGCATTATGCTGTCGTTTTGCCAAATATAAACACGTGAGGTTTGTGTTTATAATACCTACGACATAGGTTCCCTTGAATCCACACATAGCAAGTAAAGAGGACAATTTTTGAATATTCAAATGGACTTGATTAGTCTGGCACCTTTTACAATGATATAATAAAATTAATAAACTATTTTAGATTTTTCGAGCTCCCGACAACCATATTAATTTATAGAATAGATTTTAATTATATAGATTGTTAAGGATTTAAAAAATCGTATCTACGTAATTTGGGATATCGTTTTCTTGGTTCTGCCCATTTATTTCATTTATTTATGTCCAATAACTTAAAAAAAACAGTTCGTATTTAAGAACACATCCTAGGCTGTCACAACTTATTAATATCGCATCGTATCCCCTCATTGGGACATTAGAAAGACACTTTTTCGCAACTTATTCCTTGGTTGCACATTAAACCAATTTGTGCCTCACTAAATTACTGTCCAGGACATGCGAAGTATGTCATGTACAATATAATAATGACTGATATAGTTTTATAACATAGAGCTAAGCTTCGCATGCAACAATGATAAATAAACAAAAATCAACTATGATAGATAATAAAAAAATCAATAGGTACTACAACGTTATAAAGACTAGTGAGTTTGTTTCATAGCGCTAATCTTAACAGGGTTGAATTTTATTTATGTGGGAGAGTCTATTTATGAAGAAGGCTTTAGGAACATATTATCATGCTACGAACGATTAACGCGTCCAAAACCGCTAGTAATACTGTCCAAATAGCTATGCCCCACTACTTTCATAGATATAGCAGAAACTAAAGAAAATAATCGCAAATCTTAGAAGAATGTTTACCTTTCTTCTACTTCGGGATGTGGTAGCCATTCCCTGGAAGGAAAAAATAATTCATTAACTCATTTTAAGCTTATAAGCGAGTATCAGGTAAATTTTCAAATAAGTTAGTAGCTCAAATATCGACAATAAAGTTCAAACTGAAATTTTAAATTATTTATGTTAAGCGATATTGCAATTAGAGCAATATAGCCTTGTACTTAACGACTCTTAAACCTAACATCATCTGTTTGAATTCCGACCGTGTACCGGATAATAACGTTGCTTAAACATTGAGGGAAAACATTGTGGGCAAGCACTTCTTAGACCTAAAAGGAACGACATGTGTGGCCACAGAAAGGTGATCTTATACTTGCCTATTTGGAAACTTTTAAAAACTATAGTTTAATATATAAGTAGCTAACCAGTTTATAAATTCTTAAATTTCTTCGTATAATTTAAATATAGTATTTGTTCGGATGGCGTGGATAGCTTAGTAGATATTCCGTTTAATAATTATTATAATTCTATTAAAATTTAATTGTAATATTTTATATTTTAGCTTTACGTGCAAATACTTATAAATTATATATTACAAAAATAAAAGCATACTTTACTTATTATTAGAAATATAACTTTTTATGTATATTAAATCAATCGTATTGTTATGATGGCAATTAGAGTCATTTGTGGCGAACATAGCTACCTAATCTGTGCTAACTGGCATCTTTCCAAGTGGAACCGGATAAAAATATTTTTACAATAATTCCGAGTATTAAAAGTAGTACAGAGGTATTTGCCATTTCATTAAATTTTCTTCATTAAAGCTTCAAATAAACATGACAATACACAACAAATAAACGTGAAATATGAGCAGTATCATCTAAACCACGTGTTCGTCTATTTCTGTTAAATTATGTTTTCACTGTCATGAAAAGAGACAGATGAGAAACTATATTAAAACGTTGAAAATAAAAATAATATAAAGATAAAATAATTGACAAATTGTTAATTTGACAACGGTTCAAGACAAAAACGTACGTTTCCGTACAAACTAAAAAAAATTTTTTTGTGTTAGCAGATAAGAGGCGACAATAATGTGACATAATAAAAAATGTTTGTGCACATAAATCATTTTTAAAGCAAGTAGGTTCCTACTGACGAAAACCATTATTGATTGCCGGGAATCGAGCCCAGGGCTTCTAGATTATATGTACTAATAAGCCACGGAGGCGGATAATAGCTTATTTTCATCCGATTTTTGTATCTATTAGTATATGTTATTATACCCGGTAACTATGAAGACTAAATGCGAATTGAGGATTTTTTTTCTCAAAGTAGTTTTTATAACAATAGACCGTAGCAATAATTTATATAATTAATTTTTATATAATATCCGCATCAAAAGTTTAAAACAAGAAACTTTGAAAGTAAGATGATAATTTATATTTCATATCTGGTCGATACCTAAATTTCTTGTTTGGCAAATGGAACTGGCGATAACAATATAATAAATCTTACCTACATATTGAAAACACAGCAACGAATTCCGTATGCTTTTTAACCATTGGTGATTGGAATACATCACTTATCTTTTAAACGCTCTAAGTTTCAAATGATCCGAGTGGACTAATCGAATGGCCTATTATATAAATAACATCTTAAACGAACCGGTATATGTGTAGGTGAGTACTATACTGTCCAGAGACGTTTCTCACGAATCTTTTTTCAATTGTACATTACTCATCGCGTATTTTACTCGAATCCCAGGAATTAAAACTTTGGAACAACATCAAATTGTAGGGAAAACAATGAGGTAATTGGTGATTTAACGGTTCTCTTAAATAAACAAACAGTAATGTTATAATCTATGGTTTCTCATTATTTTTTTCGAGATGCAAATTCTAAGTGAAAAAAAAACGATTTTCACCTTACTTAATATTAGGAAAAAGCTTTCTTCTACTTTGCATATTACTTCCATGACTAAAATAGTATTGTTTTCGGTTGATAAACAATATAAGCAAATGTACTGATCAACTTGTCTAATTAAACCAATGCAGAAACGTGTTTCCTCATGCAAAAATACCGATTATAGAAATTAGAGCTATTATAGAATTTCAAAAGCAATGTGTCGCTCAAACGAATATTGGCGAAATATCTTAGGCATGTTCGGTACAATGGAATTTTAATCTTGGGAAAGAGGGCAATGCCAACGCGTTCGATCGATGCGGTCGAACCATTCGATGTAAAAGTTAACCTTGCACCCTGTCCCCACTATTTACATACAAAGTATAACCCATTATGAATGGCGTCACTTAAATACACGGTGTACACATGTACAAGTATTGTATTTTGTTCATTTTGCTTAGTGTTTTATTATTCTTGCGACTGCGAAAAATAAAGAGATGTTGTGTTTCTTTTTAGCAAGTTTTATTTATTTATTTTATTTATATACACTTCGTTGCTAATAATATAAGAAACACAATAAATAAAAATGAAACACAAAACACATGATGCGTGCGAGAAGTGCAGAATCCTTAATCTAAAGCAATACAAAAAAAAAATATTAATAACAAACTAAAAACTTAAAAACTAATCTTACAAATACATGAACAGCGAATAGTGATGTAAAAGGAATCATAAGAATTATACAAGTCACGATTGATGAGGATAGGATAAGGTTAAGAAATGATTATACAGAAGAGTTTTAAAAGATGACAGAGAGGTAGCCAATCGTACGGAGTCAGGCAGCGTATTCCACAACTTAATGGCGGAGATCGTAAATGAATTGCCTAAGAAGTTTTTCCGACCAGAATTCCTTTTTAATGATTTGCATTTGAATATATGATAAACTTCAATAATTGTTATGAGAATTTTTCTTTAACTAAGATACTGGGAACTGAGGTACTCAGGTATAATAATATCATAGTGTGATAGTGATTTTAAAAAATCCGCCTTTGCTGTGTTAAAATGTTATTAACAATTAAAAATATATTATGACAAATAATTGCACTATTTCAACATACATAATATTATTATAATATAAAATGCCGTTTATAGAATTTTAGAATGATTAAAAGTTTAGAATTAGTAAATATTAATTTGTGATCTTTCCTATCCTACCTGTCTATATTTTTCTGTGGATTAACAAGATACAAAGGAGATCTCTATAAATACATAAGTGTCTGTATGTGAATTTATTTTCAGATAACGGAAGTAAGTTCCCAAGGTTAAAAAATAGTTAAAATTAATATTTTGCCGTTGTTTGAACGTCTACTAAATCGCTACTATCGTTTCCTAATGTATATTATTTTACTAACTACATGCGTAGTTATATAATAAAAACAAACCAAATTAGCATTGTAGGCTTGTTCGTAGCAACTAATGTACCGTCTATTTTATATGTAGCCGCGTAGACAGTGCTACGACCTACGCAGTGACCCGCAATAGGATTTTGCCGAAAATTAATGTAAATATTTATGAATTTTCAAAATCTATAGTGTTTAATACTCTATAAGCTTTGGCGACACCTTGCTAAATGCCCGCAGAGAAAAAAGAAATAACGTACTCCGCATTTTTAAACTTTTGTTCCGAATTATTTTATTATAACAACTGTTAACTTATTAGACTGAGATTCAAAGATGATTCAAACAAAATAAATATTTGCTAATGAGTTTCTTTTGTGTTTTAAATGATCACAATATTTAAGTATATTAATAAAACGTTTTTTAGTAATATCAAGTTTAACACAAATAACTAGTAATTATAAGATTTCTGTTAATTCACTCAGTAACACTTAACCAAATAAGATTAACATAATTCACTTTTGACACTGGTCACTTCTCACTATCACGTGCACCGTCACCGCACTTGAAAATATTTATATTATGTTAAATAGAATATAGAAGCAAAAGAAAAGAAGTTCAAAAGAAAACAGATACCTATTTTTTGATGAATTGAATTTAGATGCCGATGTCAACGCCGTTGGCTGAGATGGCTCGGTGCCGTGATAATCGACTTCCACAGTTCGTTTGAATGTCTGATGTCGCGCGGCCTTTGTACGCGTTGGCTATTCGTTTATTGCGCGAGTATTTCTGTATATCATAGCCATCGGACAAATCACGGCCATGCGACCCGGTCCGAATGAGCGCTCTAATAATAAATTGTTTATGTTTTCTTCCCTTGGTGACTTTTCTGTGCCATTCTATCTAAAGAGGCCTAAAGCAAACTTCGAGCTTCGTACTTCAGCAATAGATGTGACAAATTTTATAGCTATTAGCGTTTTATGAATGCTTAAATGAAATTGAATTGTGGCGCCAATATTGTGTCGTGTTTGTGTGTGCGTGTAGGTACTCGTTACGTACCGAGAACGTTTCAGAGATCGCGCTGCAGAAGGCGCCAAAGCCAGATTGGGCGGGCGGGGAGCTCGGGGCGGGCGGGGAATCGCCGCTCGCGCGATCCATGGCGTTGGGCGTCTGGCGCGGTGCGCGGTGCCTGCTGGTTGGCAAAGACTGCCGCACGCCCGACGCCGCTTGCACCCGCTTCACGCCTCACGTTCGCGCCTTCGCGTTACATAAACGCGCTTAGGAGTCGTATTCACGATACATTGTTCATTTGTCACTGCCTCATACAGTTACAATTCAAAACTAGACAATGCCGACGAATTTGCTTATTAATACGCCGCTGATAAGTTATATTGAAACATACTTACGGTTATACACTGGTCCATAGCTAGTAATTTCAAGTTTATTATTTAATTATCTAGTTAGTTATTAGTACGTATAACTAATGAACAGTGAACACATTCCTTTATCCGCTTTTCGTTCCCACCTGTCTGTTGTCCCTATGTTTTGGCATCGTGTGTAACACAACAATAACACTAAGTAATTATAGAACGTTTATTTTAGTCTTGCTAAACGCTGCGAGCGACTAAGATTAATTTCTAGTGACATCTATCACTGCCCTGTCTTGTTATAATGAAACATGTTTTATGGTGAACTCGAAATCAATTAGTAAGAAAGTTTGTTTAAGTGTCAACAATCTTATCGGCATGGGAAGTTGTTTTATTATCTTATATTAAAAGAACTTAGATAATATAATGTGAAATGTTAATTTTATTACTGTAGTATGAACATTTGAAATTATTGATACATCTCACCTTTCTTATTGAAAGGAATCTGAATGATTATGGAACTTAATAGGATCCTTTAAAAAAACATTATTTAAAAACCTACCTTATCCAACAAAGCCTGATTTAACCCACTTCAAAACATCCTGAAGCAAAAGGTTTCGACGTGTAATTATTTGTTATTTACTCCATTTAGTCTTCCGGTGTTGAAAATTGTATTTATCAATCTCTCTCTCCTTAATCGGCAGCTCATGTCTGGGCGTCGTGGTCAGCAAGAAAGCGTCTGGAGCGGACTATCTGTTTCCACCGGTTTCGGTCCAGCGCTTCTCTTATGACAGTACAGTTTTGAGGACGATGAGTCTTTCACTTGATCGCTCCATCTTATTTAGCAATAAATAGAGATATATAAGATTACATATTTATATATATAATAAGTATCTTAGCTGTATCAAAAGGTAAACTAATATGAAGCAACTTCTATGCATAATCGTGTTAGGGATTTATACGGTGACCTTATTTCACTCAGAGATTATAGGTGTGCGCTCCAAAATTTAATAATTAAAGCCTAGTAGTTGCCTAGAATTATGGCTGCTTCCTTTAATATAATATACAGCTACATTAAAATACGCACAAGACCAATGCAAGAAAAAACACAATTAATTTTAAACAAAAATTACTATTATTATACACAAACTTCAGCAGAAAAAACATATACCTAACTATAATTTTCATATCCAAAAATAATAAATAAAATAATGGCGCTAGAACCCTATGTTCGTGTTAGTTTTATAGAATACGTTTAAAAAACTTGAGAAATGTATGACAAACGTTGATCATTAGCGGCCGATCAGGTATGTGGTGGAACCAGAAACAATTATCATTATGCCTTGAATCAAACATCTGCTGTGTTATCCACAAAGCCACAAAATATGGTAGGTAGTAAAACGTACATACAAATATGATATTGTTTAAAGACTCACTAGAATAACTTAAACTGAAATAAACTAAATGTGATTTTATTACCTAGTATAAATAAATTTGTAGTAAGTTTATAAATAAATTTATTTGACCGGATTCGAAGTCAGGACAACCGACACCCACACCTGGTTGCCCGAGAAATATTTTCACAAACCATCTGTTCACAAATACGTCAAATATAATAAATATTTGTGGAAGAATTATGGACATTTTATTAGTGTTCAGACAGTAAGTGATAATAATCGCGTGAATATGTTTCGCAATAAAATCCTCTGCTATTTATATATATTAATAATATCGTGTTCTGAATGTAGAAGGATAAAACGCGTCGTTGGGGGAAAGGACGTCGCTTGTGGTATCTTATTTATGTAAAACTAAAAACCAGCTTGTGTATTGTATCTGTTTGAGTGTCAACTATAGACCGTTGAATTTGTTTGATCTAAGACGCAGGTAAAGCGAAGCTTCGTGCACAACTTTGATTCAAACGCAGGACTTGAGCGTCTAGATTAGCCGCTAGGCTTACCGAGCGCCATTTTTATATATAAACTATGTTATTCATAAAAGATTACAGACTGCGGAAAGGTATTTAATGTCCTTATCATTCTTGTGATAGTTTGAAAGTAAACGTGACTAAACTACTAAAGGCCTTTTGAACGTAAATACAAACGATGTGGAGCCAAGTCGGGTAACTAGTACTTATAAACAATGTTATTCAAGGCACCCAACTCCGGGCGGCATCTCTGAGGAATTCGTCAAATTCTCGTCATTTATGTGGTGCGACAATATTATCGCACAACAACGCCATCACCGCAGCACATTGCGTTCAAAATGAACCGGACTATTACTTCATGCAATTGAATAATTTCTGTTTTAATACCCAAGGTGTACCTAAGACTCCGGTACTGAAAATTACTAGACACGATTTATATGAACCGTGAGTGTTGTTTATTCACATCAATTATACATACATAGTTACTTATTAATTAATTAGGTGTCTTAGGTGGCATTTATAGAGAATTTAATAAAATATGTCTACTAGAGTTACTACGACTGATTTTCGAAAGCGCAGAGTAGTTATAGACTTTTTTTATTGGACACAAGACACATCATTAATTGAGAGAAATATTAGCCGTTGAAGACTCAAAATCTTTATGCGTATATAAACGGCATTTATTCAATAACTACCTCATGAATTTTGATACAAATATCACCAATAGATATTGTGGTTTATAAGGAAGGTTTAAATATATAATTCTTCATGGTTTAATGTTAACTGACAGAAATATTGAAGCCAATGAAGAGGTCAAAAAATCTTTATGCGTATATAAACGGCATTTATTCACATGCCACATGAATTTTAATACAAATTCTCAATCACCAATCGATAGTGTGACTAATAAGAAACGTTTTAATATATAATTCTACATGGTTTAATGTTAAACTTATTTTAATATTTACTGAATGACACAAGTAATCGTTAACCCTCAGCTCCTGCAATAATCACTCATGTTAATTTATTTTGATAATTTACATAACATAAAAAGCAATATAAAACCAACCCTCGCCGTATTTTGTTGAGTAAGCCTAATATTTTTCTAATACGTAAATGATTTCATTATTCCACGCTTGTTTTCGTCCGAAATCCCTTGCCTATATTAAAGCCGCACTTATATGGTTTCAGATCCTCTCACGTACACGACATAGCCGTCCTACAAATAAAGCTCAATTTCACATCGTTCAACGCGACTATATTACCTAACTCCTCTTTCGGTGTATCAGGTAACTGTGAATGAACTGACAAAAATGTTGCCTTCACGCAATCAGCACTGTCAATTTAAACACGCTATTATTATCCCAATTCTTGAGAACACGCCAAAGATATCAATTAAGAAAGCAAAGTAGGTAGGTAGGTACTAACTGTATAAATTGGTTGGCTTTTAAAAGAATGTCATTTAGGTGTCTGTAAATAACATAAGTTTATTTTAAGATCAGCCACACTACGCTTTTGGTTTCGGTCAATTGCAATAATTACTCAACCGGTTGTAGTTTCACAAGTTTATTTAATTTCAGTATTTCTCTGAAATTAAACACATCAGGGGAAATTTCCAGTACCATAATATATTTCACATTAATTAAATATTTCACAATACATTTTAAAAAGGTCAAAATTACAACTCAATTTTGTACAGTGCTACATTTTTGTGTATTAATTAGGATTGCAACCTCGAAATTGTAGATCACTTTACGGCTTTCTAAAGTATATTAAAAATAGTAGGTGCGCTTCATATCGAGTAAATCTCCTTATTTTGATGATATTATCTATCTATATTATATTCATTTTACCTCTTACAAACACTTAGAACTTCGCAGGCAAGTGCACAATATACGGGTACGGATACAAAGACGTAGAGAACAAAGGAACAACGGAAACTTTGCAGTCTGCAGAAGTAAAACTTATTTCATTAGACGAATGCACGTCATCCCTTGGGCCATACATCGCCCCACAACCCGAGGGCGGGATGATTTGCGCTATTGGAGATGGCGTAGACGCTTGCCAGGTGATTTTAAATCCTTAAGCTCATCTTGTAAACAGAAATAAGTTTACTTAGGTTCTCATTATGACCAGTGTTGGCCTAGTGGCTTCAGCTTTCGACTCACACCCCTGAGGTCGTAGGTTCGATCCCCGGCTGTGCACCAATGGACTTTCTGTCTATGTGCGCATTTAACATTCGCTCGAACGGTGAAGGAATACATCGTGAGGAAACCGACATGTCTTGGACCCAAAAAGTCGGCGGCGTGTGTCAGACACTGGAGGCTGATCACCTACTTGCCTATTAGATGGAAAATTATCATGAAACAGATTCAGAAAACTTATTTGGAATGTAATTAAACACCCGTCTGCTTCCAACAATGCATGGATTTCTTTGTTTGTTCTGATAATTATTTTTATTTGTAGATAATGAGGTTCCAATGAAAAGCAAGGTACACGTCGGAGGTAACTTGAAACTAGTGTTGAAACCCGAATTATTAATTTACCGAGTGTCGAACCTTGATTCAAGTTTAATCATATCAGGTTCTCCTAAGAACAACTCTTAAGGGAATGTGCTTTACTATAGAATAATATAATATAGCTTTTTTCGTTAGTGCTCAGAGAAAATATAAAATATCACCCACGACGATCGAGTTTCATCCCGTAAAGGCATAATGCGCATTAGTAAATCGAAGACTACATATTATTATAATTACAATACACCTCTTAGAACGAATAGATATGAAATTATCGTCTTAATTCTTATGATATTTATAGGGTGATTCGGGAGGACCACTCATATGTTCAGGCTATATCCAAGGCTTAAGTAGTTATGGACTTGGCTGCAATATTCCTGGAAAACCCGGTGTCTACGTTAGTACTGGTGCTCATTTGACATGGATAATGCGTGTGAGTGAGGAGAATTAATTACTTCTAGCATTAAGAACTACTGAAAATAGCAAAGATAATAGGAGTAAGATAGCGTGTATGTATAAATATAAGCTAAATAATTCATGTATTCGTATTGATACTTAATTGTACGTAGACTAAGTTTCAGCTTTATTAGGAATTCGTGGATAAATTAGCGAAGGTATTATAAACATTATGAACAACGTATCGCACGGAACAGATTTTATTTGTTCTTAGAATTTTTGGCGAAAATTTATCCCGACAGAAAATGTACAAAAAAAACGTTTTAACTTTATCTTTGATCACGTAAACTAATTGTAGCAAGAATCGAATTATCAGTAAATATTTTTTTAATTGTTGATCCACTACCTAATTTATGTATGATCAGGTACTAGACAATTAAATTTAATTAACTGAAATCGACCTTAGAACATAAATTTCCTTAGATGCCCGTTTTTTTCCCAGGGTCTCGCCTTCCTGCCGTTACACAATACACCGTTTTAAGTACTTGTACGGCGAAAAGCTACATCCAACAATTATCATCTTAATAGGTTTAATGGCAAAAATGTTTTATAAGCTTATATTACATAAAATTAGTGTTGCTTCCTTACGTTTGTTAAAACTTAATAGTCGTAAGTTGTCTTACAATAAATTAGTTTTTTCATTTGAAAATGCAATTTGATGGTAAATATAATCGGTATTAAGTACATCAAACAGCTTCTAGACAATGACGGATAAAAAAAACAACAATATACATCATATATTTATTACAATTAAAAAATATGATATGAAAGCACGTAGACATGACAACTTTAATTTTTTCTAGCGTTTTTCGTTTAAAACACACATTTGTAACAGCAAATACCACTGACTTAACATTCTTAATTCTTTATTTTTTCAAACTCGTACATCAACAATATTCGTGCATACTGAAAAACCCAATATAAAATTTTAAATGCTAAAATAATCAAAAGTAAAAACATGGCAGCTATTTGTGCCGCAACTATTATATAATAATTATTGCTTATTGACAACTAAATTGCACACGTAACACCGTTAAATAATAAATATTTGTACATTCGTTCGATCACCTACTTAAAACATAAAAACCACTATAGAACTATTCATACAATACCTATATTCGTGCGTACTAAAAACTTCAAACAGCTATTAAATGGTTTATCTTTATCACTTTAAAAATATTGATTAGATTTTAGTTTAATTCAACCGATAGTCTTGTAATATTGGAATGTTAATATCAATAAAACGAGAATAAATAATCTACTATAAATCTAAAAATTAATACTTATATTAGGCCACAAAGCAATAACAATAATAATTATCTAGCTAGAGTATTTCTTATTAAAGATATCACTGCGAAAATCCTTCATGATTATTGTATGAAGTCTTCCGAGCCTACCAACCCAAAACATTGTTTCATAGACGTTTTCATTCGTAGACTCCACATGTGTTTACCACTGATAAATTAATTGAAATCGTAAAATTATTATTACCCC
Organism: Pieris macdunnoughi; assembly: GCA_905332375.1. Classification (NCBI taxonomy): domain Eukaryota; kingdom Metazoa; phylum Arthropoda; class Insecta; order Lepidoptera; family Pieridae; genus Pieris; species Pieris macdunnoughi. The sequence goes on from CAJOBZ010000039.1 coordinate 1,907,794, forward strand.
AAACTCAAACTAAACTATTCATATTATTAAAATTTTTGTGATTTTGCTCTATAATATTTAATGTGTAAATGACAATTAGGCCAAAATGTAAGAGTCACAATGAATATTAGATTTATGTTTAGACTTGAACTACAGATCCAAAAGATAAGATATAGCGATAAGAAACTTTGTGTCTACTTAAATAATCATTAAATTATTGCATTTTACAAAAACATAACCCTATTTTAAATGGTTCCATACAATAAAAATACACATTAGGTTTCTTAAACATGAATAACATAGCTAATGTAAAGTGACCTTTCTGAATCAATAAGTGAATTGATCAAAACAGATGCTAATTTGTATGTATAATAAAATTGATTGAATCAAAAGGTTTAAGTAAAGTTTTACTTCAGCTTCATGTGTACAAAATATTAAAAATAAAATACACTTTGGCCGCATTTAAATTTTTTTACTTTAACAAAAAGTTTTGAAATTGATATATTTCGATTAAGTCTCAACGTGTCGCAAGCTTTACAAAGCACCAAATAATTATAATGTAAAATAAATAATTTCAAAATTCTGATAAATTTGTTTATTGTGTATTTATATTAATTCCTGATAATTTCAGTCGACTCAATTTCATTTCAAATCAGAATTAGCAGGAATATTCTTAGCTTACATAGTTAAGTTTTAAGACAGCCCACATACATATATTATTTTTTATAATATTTTTGTAATTTTATATTTAGAATGCATGCTGGTGCACCAATCAATAATAAATATATTTCTAACAATAGAGTGTGAGACACTCAAGAGACCTTAGAAATAAAATATTATATTATTTTATTAACTTAATTCAACCCTGTTTCTGACAGTGGTAGGTTTTGTTTTTTAAATTTTGGTGAACACTTTAGGACCACGAAAACCAAGACTTTGTCTCTGTGGGTGTCCCAGATGTTGATGGGGTTTTCGGGGTTTTCGGAGATTTTGGCGATTTCGGGGTAGGAGGTGGAGATTGGCTTTCACCCTCTGCATTCTCAAGAGCAGTCTTTACCTATAAAAACATATTCAGAAAAATCATTACCATGACAATGCATGAGGAGATAAACTATAATTTATTGTATGTTCCCAGTCCATTATATATTTTTGGTTAATCCATACAATCTAACTTATTAATATTTACAGTATTATGCAAGATGTGATAAAATAACCAATTTTACCTTGATATTTGTTTTTGCCTGCATGTCCTTTTCATAATTTCTCACATCTTCAAGTGTCATGTTGAACCATTCATCCATCCATGTGAATGCCTGACGATGTCCAAGTAAAAGAATTTCACGGATTGCCTGAAAATATTAGAATAGTTACTCAAAAAGGTGTAAAACAATGTTATAAGAGATATTATGTAATAATTGTATGTCACCAAAATCCAAACAATAGATAAATGATTAGTATAACATTTATTATTTTAGAATATACTTGTCTAATAGACTAGTCCTACTTTACATGTAACTTAAAAAACAATACATTTAAATTTCAAATATTTCACATACAATTTCATACTTACACTTTGTACATAATCTTCAACTTTTGTCTGCAGTCCCCATACTTCAAACTTTGCATTTACCAACTTATAGCAACACATGATGGGTTTATGTGTATCACGCCAGCCCTCGGTCAGAGGTCCACGGCCAGTTTTTTCGGACTTAAAAAGTTTAGGATCTTCAGTCTCCTTATAATGATGTGGTTTGATTTCATCATATGCAATATCAAGACTATCAACTTGTCTTTGTTCAATCTCTTCCTCAGAAAGGCATAAGCACTGTAAAGTATTAATATCCAAGTGTCAAAGAAACTTACAATATTTTTCTATTTGATGACTGCCCAAGATAATATATAAATTTTCAACTACTTTAGCTTTTAGGTATTTTGAAATCGGTCTTTCAATTAATTAATTCTTTATTTTTTATTGTTAATTATATTTGCTTAATGGCACTTCTAAACGGGCCATGTTTTGCTGCAACACTGTGGCCGGCATCATTGCAAACAATAGCAGCCACACTATGCAATATTGCAGTAATGTCCCGGCCATATAGCCAAACATGTTTTGTATAGCCACATATGGCCGATGTTGCCCCGATGGGTGGCTGGACGATCGCTAGGCTATCGAATTCAACTGCAATATTGCACAGCCAGTTCTCTTGTTGTTTTAGTCACTCTCTTTG